>OU015503.1:15722439-16057439 GCA_907164885.2 Dolomedes plantarius | reverse complement strand
ATCATTAGACTTAATTATTTTGAACATTTAATTAAACTAGACGATGTTTACAAGACAGGACTAACACTTAGTATGAAATTAAAAAAAAACAAAGCATCAACACAGCTATTTGACTCAAAACGGCAAGCCTGCGGAGCGACACATCCGCTTCGTAATGTCACTAGTCCATCACTGTGTTTGCGCGCCAAGTCCTTCGCGCCGAAGTAGTAGGAGTGGAAGTTGTAGTAATAGTTCAGTTGTGTTGCCAAACTCATTCTCACACGGCCGTTCTGACTTTCCAGACGTCCGCGGCTGGGTTGTAAACAATAATTCTGAAAAGATAAAAAAAAAGAGCAGAAAAAGGAAAAATATTTCAAAAAATCAAGCAGTGTTCAACACAGTGGTATTGGTGTTCAGTTTCTGCACCACTGTTTCATTTTGTCCGCTGCAGTTGATGTTATGGTTGGACCATCGTGATGTCCTAACTTTCGAACTTCGTAACGATCGTTGGGGTTGATGTTCGTGATCTCATATGGTCCGAAGAACTTTGGTCGGAGCTTTAATCCGGTTCCAAATTGAGTTTGTTGTATTGCCACTTTGTCACCGATCTTGTATTTACAAGCCGGTTTACGCCGTTTGTTATATTGTCGTATGTTTTCTTCCTGTAAACGGAGGATATTTCGTTTAGCTTCGATACGTAACGCTTCTTTGTCATCAAGAATTCTTTGGTGGTGTTCCTCGTCAAGAAGATTTTTAATCTGTAGATCCTCTTGTTGTTTCATTTTAACACCAATTAAAAGTGGAAAGGGTGTGAATTTTGTACTGCGTGTGGTGGTACTATTTAAGATACGTTGCAATCTTGGGACATATTTAAACCATTTGTCAGGTTCATCTAGAGCTAACTTAGTTAAAACGGGAATAATTGTGCCATGAACACGCTCAACCTGACCGTTGCCACGTGGCACACCTGTTGCTATTGAAATGTGTTCAATTGACTGTTCCTGGCAGTAACTTTGAAATTCTGAAGATGTGAATGCGCTACCTTTGTCAGTAATGATTTTTGAAGGGTTGCCAAATGTAGTTTGTTGCAAGGATAATTTGTCTAAGGCATCTTTCGTAGAGGTGGACTTCACGGGATAGATCCATACAAATTTGGAAAAGGCATCAACTACTGTAAAAAGATACTTATAACATTTTTTTGTCGATGGTAAAGGTCCTAAAAAGTCGCAATGGTAACATTCAAGGGGTGCATCACCTTTTGGAATGGGGTGAAGGTATCCTTCTTGTTTTCCAGATTTTCGCGAGGACAAAATGCAAGGAATACAGTTCGAAATAATTTCTTGAACTAATTTCTTAAGTTGAGGAATGAAAAATTCACGAGAAACAATTAATTCGGTTTTTTGTGAAGCAAAATGACCTTGTGAATGGGCGTTTAGCACTATTTCTTTCTGCATAATTTGTGGTACTACTAAAAGTTCGGCATCCTGATGAAGTTTATAAAGAATTCCGTTTTTAACAAAAAATTCATCAGAAGGTGTAGATTCAAGCATAGATTTAATTTGAGATATAAATTCATCCTGGTCTTGGGCATTTTTCACCTTTTGAGTGATATCATTTGAGGTAATTACAAGAATGGGGTTACGACTTAAAGCATCAACATGTTTCATCTGTCTACCGGGTCGATGACAAACTTCATAATCAAAGTCTTCTAACATCAATGCCCATCGAGCAATTTTAGCTGGTAGGTCTTTTTTGTGCATCGTTTTTTGGAAAGCATCACAATCGGTGATAATTTTAAATTTTGTTCCCAACAAGTAGTTTCGAAATTTTTTTAGCGCTTCAATAACGGCAAGAACTTCCAGTTCATAACTATGATATTTTTCTTGTTGAACTGTAGTTTTACGGCTAAAATAATGAATAGGATGAAACTGTCCATCATCGGATTGTTGCAAGAGCACAGCGCCAAAACCTAAGCAGCTGGCATCAGTGTGGAGTTCTAATGGGTATCCCTGTTGAAAAACATGAAGAACTGGGTTTTGTGAAAGAATGTTTTTAAGTTGTTGAAAAGCTGCTATTTGTTCAGAGTCAAAATTAAATTCTACATTATCCCGAAGGAAGTCACTTAATGGTCTAGCAATCAGCGCATAATTTGGAATGAACTTTCTGAAATAACTTGTTAATCCAAGAAAACTTTGAACTTGTTTAGGGGTTTGAGGTTGTGGGAAATTTTGAACAGCTTGTGTCTTGGTAGGTGAGGGTTTAACTACTCCATTTTCGATAATGTAACCAAGAAATTCTATCTTTCGCTGTAAAAATTGACACTTTTTAAAGTTCAATTCAAGGCCATAGTCTGCAGCTGTTTGGAGAACTAGGCGTAATTTTTGTAGACCTTCAACTTCATCATTAGATGGTATGAGAAGATCGTCCATGTAAACAATAAGAACATTGTCGCGAATGAGATTTCTAAAAACTGTGTAAACATATCGTTGGAAAACACTGGGACTGTTACATAAGCCAAATGGGACACGTAAAAATTCGTATTGTCCTTCATGAGTCACAAAAGAAGTATATTTAGTGCTATTAGGGTCCATAGGTACATGAAAGAAACCATTTTTGAGATCAAGTGAAGTGAACACCCGAGATTTTCCAAGTTTGTCTAAAGCTTCTTCGATGAGCGGTAAGGGAAATTTATCTTTTATCATTTTTCTATTCAATTTGCGGTAATCAACACAAAGTCTATAATCTCCACTTTTTTTCTTACACAGAACAATCGGTGCGGCATAATCGGAGCAACTTTCTTTAATAATTCCATCATTTAACCAATCTTGAATTTGGCTTTCTACAATTTTCTGTTCCGCGAAAGGGAGTCGTCGAGAACGTTGAGCTACAGGGATTTCATCTTGTAATAAAATAGTCATCTTAATTTCAGTGTCTTGAACTTTATGTGATTTGTAGGAAGTAACGATATTTTGAACTTCCTCACGAATTTCAGAATTCAAAATGTGTGAAAGATCAAATGGAAAAGCTTGATCATCAGAAACATTAGCAATATTAACGAAGGTGTTATTTTCAGGAGTTTTGCATAAACGAATACCGTCTTTATCAAATGTAAATTGGGTTTGCTGTAAAAAGTCGATTCCGATAATCACATCAAAAGGAATCAAGTCATCCTCTAGAACATGTATTTTAGCAGGTAAAGTAATGGTTTGAATTTCGATGGAATCCTGAAAGAATCCGATGCTGTGAACTTGGTTTTTGCCAATTCCTGAAAAGGGAATGTTGGTGGGCTGCAATGGTGGCGAACGAATTCTTCGATAGGTTTTCTCATTGATGAGGGTTGCCTGTGACCCAGTGTCACAGAGTGCTGTCAATTGAATTCCTGCAAGTTGAATGTCAACATGCATGGGATTTTTCGATGAAGTTTCAGGAGAAAGTGCATTTACAGTTTTATCAGAAATAGGTTTTTGAGAATCAGGTTTTGGTTTAGAATTTCGATAACTTTTAGGGCAATTAGCATGAACATGACCAAAACTTTTACATCCGTAGCATTGTTTACCATGTGACTTATTCAAACATTGGTTGCTTTTGTGACCTCTCAAGCCACAGGAAAAACATACTGGCTGTGTATTTGGGCTACGTGTATTATCGACTTTCACATTGAGGTAGGAAGCATCAATTTTTTTCTGATTATTTTGTCTGAAATTTTGTGATCTGTTAAAGATTTGTTCATAAATTTTCAACTTTTCCTTAAATTCAGGGACGGATTTACAACCGTAAAGAATAACTTTATTGTTTGTTGAATCAGGAATTCCGTTTATGACATACTCAAACAGAGAGGAGTCATCGAGAGAACCTTTGTGTGCCAAATCTCTCATAGCTAAGAAATATTCTTGTAGGGTTTCAAACGGTTTCATACGTCGAGATTCCATTAATTTATGTAACTGAATACCGTTAATTTTGTCCGAAAATTCGTCTAATAAATTGTGCTTCAATTGTTCCCAATTTGTAATTCCACGAATAGACCTAATTAAAGTTTGAGCGGGACCAGTTAAACATTTTCTAACAAAAGTAATTTGGTGAATTGGATTGTTTATCTGATATAAACAAAAAAGTTCTTCAACGTCAGATATAAAATTCTCAACACTGTAATTATCACGAGACGAGAAAGGTTTTATTAAATCAACAACGTCTTTCAGACTAAACAACTGGAAAGAGAGATTCGCAGTTTCAACTGAAGGCAATAAATTTTGATCTGATTCACCAACGGAAATGTGTGTATTTTGCTTATTCGAAGATTCTTTTGCGTCAATGGTGGGGGAAAAGGGAGATCTATTTTCCTCTATAACGCTGTTAGTTTGGGATGAACGTGCACCCGGAAGTGAGTCATCATTCACTTCGCATTCCGAAAGATCAGAAAATTCTGCTTTTAATAACGATAAATCACTAAGACTCATAAGAATGGTATTGGCACATTTGTCTGGGTCAGTTGAAAATTCTAAATGAAGTAGATTACAAATAGAAATCAAGTCTTTAAGTGAAAAATCTTTAAGTACTTTCTGTTTCGTTGCTTCCAACACGAATGGCTGTTTAAAACCTGTAAATTTACGTAATCTGGTACGATTTTGTCTGTCGCCGTCTGTACCAAAAATTAAACGATGTAGAACCTTTATTTGATTCGTACTACCAATTTTTAATGATTTTGCAATATTGGGGTAATCGTTGAGAGTAGCCATAACTATATACTAGGTTCAAACAATTATAGTACACAAATATACAAATATTCAAAACCAAAATCAATACTTATAATACGTAGGTACTCAAATTCAAAAATAAAATTTCAAATCGAAATTTCCTCAAATATCAATTCAATAATAAAATATTGATTCTCAAAATATGCATCAAGGAAATAATATAATATTCTTCAAACTGTATTCAAATTGCAATCATTCAAAATATATGTTATGTTGTGGTTTGTTCAAGGAAACAAGATTCTTCAAGTTAAATGGCGAAATTTTTATCAAATCATCAAATAATTTCATCGAAATAGAATTCTCTTCAAGAAAACAGAAGTGATAAATTCAACGTCAAAGACCATCAAAAATGAATTTAGCATCAATTAAATTCTTGCATCAAAAGAACGTTGAAATATTTTCAGTTTTCTTATAATTATCATCAATAAGATGAGAATTCCATTAATCTTCAAAATTTTCTTGAACAAGCTTCAAAGTATGCATCAAATAATTACAATATGATCAGAATATACTCACAGTTCTGGTTTTCGGTTCTCGTCATCCCATCAGAATATTATCAGAGTCCGTGGCACATCACTTTCGTTTTCGCTGGCGGTATCCAAAACAGAAAGCACAGAGAACAGTAATCCGGTAATCATCAAAAGAAAATAGTTTTTCAGTCCAAGCTAGGGGTATTTTTCGAGTCCGAGGGCCGAGCACCCATGTAGGAAGGAGTTAGTACTCCTTCCTTTAGAAGTGAATCATTAGACTTAATTATTTTGAACATTTAATTAAACTAGACGATGTTTACAAGACAGGACTAACACTTAGTATGAAATTAAAAAAAAAACAAAGCATCAACACAGCTATTTGACTCAAAACGGCAAGCCTGCGGAGCGACACATCCGCTTCGTAATGTCACTAGTCCATCACTGTGTTTGCGCGCCAAGTCCTTCGCGCCGAAGTAGTAGGAGTGGAAGTTGTAGTAATAGTTCAGTTGTGTTGCCAAACTCATTCTCACATATATATATATATATAGCCCCCTCAATGGCCGTTCTTACAAAGGGGGTATGAAATTTCTCGTTCTAAAGAGGAAATCGGTAAAATTGGTCCCGTAAGATAAAGGTTAAAAAAATGCAAGTTCATAAACATAGATGTTTAAAAACATCAATGGTTTTGGGGCGATGTTTTATTAGCATCGATATTTTAATATTGAATATCGATGTTTCGAAACATCGATGTTTTGGTGTCGATGTCGCATCCCTATCACACTTCGTTTTCTGGTCTCAGGTAAGCATATTCAAGTGAATATTCAAGCACAGAAGAGTCACGCTACATATTTTAGCAACTTTTTTTATGAATACATCTTTTCCTTCAGCTTAATTTTATTATCAATACCATGAACTGCATACATAGATACAAGTTTTTGACCTACCAAATTTGGTTAACAAAACAAAACAACTTCGTGACTGTACAATAAAACTCAAAATTTATTTATTGTACAGCCCTACAAAACATAGCTGTAACAGACTCACAAATAAACGAATAATACGCTAAAAGTACCAACTAACAACTGAAGGGAAGGAAACAAAAGAAAATGAACATCACAGATTTTGAATTTTGTCGCAATTTCTTCGAACATGCTCATTTTTTTTTTATCGCGATTCCTGTATAATTTATGTTTCACGTTCCATGAAAACTCCTGTTCCTCATACAGATGGATTAACTCCAACACTTCATCATCAATCCACTCTCTTTTATCCTGTACAGCTTTCTTTTCGCTCATTTTGAAAAATTATTTACCGATTTATATTTATTGCGAGATAAAAATAATAATTAAAAGATAAAGAGAACTTTTTATATACCATGTTTTTAAATTTTCTGTTGAATCCTATAAACTTGACAATTCTATGTGTTAATAAATACTTTTTTAAAATTTGTTTGATGAATTATCCCATCAACTTGAAAGAAAATGAAGTTAATTGGAAGCTAACTTGCGTATAACTTTTCGTTCCCTTCCCGGCCGATAGATGGCTGCACCAGTCTACGAAACTAAATTAACTGAAAATAATTAAATTCTGCTTAAAGATGACTAAAAGTATTTAAAAAATGCATTGTCATTGTGTTCTGAGCTATTCTAAAAGTTTCAAATGTCTAGCTAGTCGGGAAGTTAGTTAAAAATCGATTGCAAGATTTGTACTGGACAAACACACAAACACACACACAAACAAGAAAGCAACATGGCAATAAAAATATTATTTACATTTTTAAGAAAAACGAAAAAATGCCCCTAGTTGTAAAATTTCTATTTGTATTGCGGAGTACAACTCTAAAAAAACCTTTATATCCAAGTCGGCAATTCTTCGACACATTTTCTCCATAGGTTCACATTGAGGCGAGCGAATCCAATAGGGTTAGTACACAACAGCCTTAAGAAACCTGGATATTGGTCATACTGGATTCCCTGAGCTCAATGTTAACCTATGGCGAAAACATTTCCTATGATTGTGGATTTGGATTTAAAATTAAAATTAAAAAAAAAATTATGCTCCGTGATATTGAAAGACATTTTTTACTCCGTCTTATTCATTACAGAAATTTTGTCCCCAAAAAGAAATTATGTGGATTTAAAACTTAATACCCCCATTTTATCCCCGAATAGTTCAAATTAAAAAATATATTATTTATACAAAGATACCCGAGTAAAAAATATTCTATCTCTATTATGGAGAACAGTTTTCTCTTTAATCTTTAAATCCAAGTCGACAATCAGCGGAAAAAAATTCTCTACAGGTTAACACTAAGCTGAAAGAATCCAATATGGCTACTATCCAGCAGCCTTGAGACCGTCAGTTGACAGATCTTCAGCCTCTCCTGTTTAGGCTACTGTGTACTAACCCTATTGGATTCGCTTATCTCAGTGTTAACCTACGGAGAAAATGTGTCCAAGGACTGCCGACATGGAATTAAAGTTTCTATTTTAAATTGTACTCCGTAATAGAGAAAGAAATTTTACACCTTGGGGCATTTTTTACCATGTTTTTATTAACTCGGTTTCTTGTATGTTTGTGTGTGTGTGTGTGTTTGTTTGTCCGGTACAAATCTTGCAATAGATTTTTAACTAACTTCCCGACTAGCTAGACATTTGAAACTTTTAGAATAGCTCAGGACACGATGACAATGAATTCTTTTAATACTTTTAGCCATCTTTAAGTAGAGTTGAATTGTTTTTCAGATAATTTTTTTGTAGACTGGTGCAGCCATGTATCGCCGGGAAGGGAACGAAAAGTTAAACGCAAGTTAACTTCCAATTAACTTCACTTTCTTTGAAGATGATGGGATAATTTATCAAAAATATTTTTAAAAAGTATTTATTAATTCATAGAATTGTCAAGTTTATATGAATGAACAGAAAATTTAAAAACATGATATAATAGGAATCGATTCTCAAGTTGTCCTTAGATCCAATAAACCGGACAGTTTTGAAATACGTCGAGTTTATCTGCATTCTTTGGCCTTTAATTATAAATATATCTAAATATTATGAACATTTTATATCTTCTCATAAAACGCAGAATTATTGTTTTCAATTTGAAAAAAAAAAGTTTAATACAAAAGGAATAATAAAAGTTGAAAGAGACGTTGCACTTTGTGCCACGCGCGCCTACTGGTGTTCCAAAAATCGGTGCGCCCACTGAAGGGTTAATGTATGGGATATTTACCTCTTGGTCTTTTTTCTAACCACAGATTAGTAAAGGCATATTTTTGAAATATATTTTCTGCTTCGAAAATCAAAGCTTTAATCTCGACGCGCATGTTTTCCAAAATTTTTTTTCCGGTTGAATTTGCTGAATAAACAATTTTAAACTATTTAGCGACAGATATCAGTAATTTATTATGTCGTGAATAATATTAATCTTTTAAAAATTTAAATATAACCACATTCTATTTAAGCACTTATCTTTATTTGTAAATAACAAAATCCAGAAATTTGCATTTGCTAATCCCTTTTTCTTTGTGTTCTAAAGGGAAAATAAATTTATCATGTGGAATAATGGATAATATACATTTAGAAATCAATATATGTTGTTTAGAGTGGAGGAATAAATTATGCGTCGTTTAGATTGGGTAATGAATGATGGATCTTTAAGATTGGGAAATGAATTATGGGTCGTTTAAATTAGAAAATGAATGATAGGTCGGTTTGCTTGAGAAATGCATGATTGGTCGTTTAGACTGATATATAAATAATGGGTTGTTTATATTGGAAAATGAATAATTACATTGAGAAACTAATAATGGGTCGGTTAGTAAGGGAAATAAATAACTGATTGCTTACATTAAGAAAAAATTAAAGTGTTGTTTAGATCAGGGAAATGAATCATGGTTCGTTTAGATTGGATTGTTCAGTTGACTTTACAGATCTTCAGTCTCTGTTGTTAATGTAGGAGAAATTTACCTCTTGGTAATTTTCTAACCACAGATTAGGAAAGGCCTATTTTTAAAATCTATTTTCTGCTTTGAAAATAAAAGCTTTCATCGGAACGCACATGTTTTCCAAATATTTAATTTTGGTTTAATTTAATGAATAAACAATTTTAAATTTTTTAATCGACAGACATCAGTAATTTATAATGTCGTGAATAATATTAACCTTCTATAAATTAAAAAAAAATAACCGCATTTTATTTAAGCACTTTATTTGCAACTAAAAAATCCAAATATTTTCATTTTCTAATCCACTTTCCTTTGTGATCTAAAGTGAAAATAAATTTATCATGTGGAAAAGTGGATAATTTTCATTTAGAAAATAATATAGGATGTTTAGGGTTGGGGAGTAAATGATGGGTCGTTTAGATTGGAAAATGTGTTATGGGTAGTTTAGATTGGAAAATGAATGATGGGTGGTTTAGATTGGAAAATGAATTATGGGTCGTTTAGACTGGAACATGAATTATGGGTCATTTAGCCTTGAAAATGAATTATGGGTCGTTTGTGTTAGATGTATGTGTGTTTTCCTTAAAGAAAGAGAAAACGTCACATGCAACACCAGATGGCACCACTTATTCAGAATTCATGTGTAATTTCACTGTTGTTCGATGTCGCGTGTTGTCTTGTGTCGTGCTAAAGATATTAATGTAAAAGATGCATATTAAAACTTAAACTTAATGTTATTTAGCCTCAGCTCTTTATTATCAAAATTATAATTATCTACAGCTACCTTCATTGCTCTGCTGTGCCGATAGCGCTGACATGCTACATAGAATAAGGTAAGCGTCTTTACCTTACTTTTGATTCGCGAGTGATTTATCCAACAGTTTGGACGAGAATATGACTGATGGGTGGTTTAGACTGGAAAATGAATGAAGCGTCGTTTCGATTGGCAACGGAATGATGGATAGTTTAGAGTGGGAAATGAATGATTGGTCGTTTAGATTGGGATATAAATAATGAGTCGTTTAGATAGGGAAAAGAATGATGGATCGTTTAGATTGGAACACGAATAACTGATTGCTTATATATAAAAAATGTAAATGGTTGTTTAGATCAGGGAAATGAATAACGGGTCTTTGAGATTGGGATTCGAATAATGGGTCTTTCAAGATTTAGAAAATGAGTTCTAAATCGCTTTGATTAGAAAAATATTTTAGAGACTGTTGAATTTGTCAAATGAATAACGGATCAATTTTAATGAAAAATGCATATTAGGATGTTTGGATTGGGATATCAATAATGGGTCGAAAAGATTGGAAAATGGATAACGGATTGATTGTATAAGAAAAGAATAAGAGATTGTTTAGATCGGAAGGGAATAATTGGTCATTTAGCTTGGGATTCGAATTATAAGTTTCTCAGAATTAAAAAAATAGATAAAAAAATATGTGAACTGCTTAGTTTAAGAAAGGAATAGCGAGTCCTTTTTAATGGAAAATACATAATGTGTCATTTAGATTAGGAATAGAATGAAGGGTCGTTTATATCGGAAAATGAATAATAAATTGCTTGGATTAAGAAAGGAATAATGGATCGTTTAGATCGGGAAATAAGTAATTGGTGGTTTAGAACGAAATTCGAATATTGTGTCTTTATGAATTAAGAAATGAGTTTTGAATTGTTTATATTTACGAATGAATGCTGAATTGCTTAGTTTGGGAAATTAATAAGGACTGCTTTTTACTGGAAAAGGCATCATGAATAGGGTTTTTGGCCCGGGTTTCCCCGAACCCGAAAACCCGGGTTTTTCAAAGATTTTACGAACCCGAAACCCGGGGAATTTTAAATGTAAATCCGGGGAATTAGTTATTTATCTAATACAGTAGAATACCAATAATTTGGAACCAAGACCAATCATATGATGAGTTTGGTAGTAAAAATTAAAAACACAAAATATTTGATCTGGCAACTACCTCAATAAAACGATTATTCAACGTGAATGATAATGGGTCAGAGTCTGAACCAGAAGTAGCAGTTAAGGTGGGAGTTAAAAATGGAATTGAAGATGATGCTACGAGTATTGGTGCTTGAACTAAACAAATGTCCCTATCTGATGAGCTTAGCATGTTTCTGCAGGAGAATGATAATAAGGAAAATCATAAAAAATCAAAATCTGGTTCATATATCATAAGAGAAGAAATTGAGTTGTTTCGGGTAACAAAAAGCCGACCTGAAATGTTAGGTAAACTTTTCAGGTCTTTAACAACAATTCGACCAACTTCGGTGGAAGAAGAACGAGCATTTTCTGTGATGGGTCCCTTTGCTAATAAACTCAGAAGCCTACTCAATGATGATACGTTGAGTGCAATGATGGTTATAAGGCAGTTTTATAAAAAATGAGATATTTGTACCAATTTTATTTATGTTATACATATATAGGCGGTGGCGGCTTTGTGATACAGCGCGCTGGTTTTCGGTGCTGAGGGTGCTCACATCGAATCCTGGCGAAGCGCCACTAAAATGCCTCCGTTTGTGTCGTCCCTTCATAGGGGGCAATGCTAATCTGCCTATAGGGCGCCCCCATAATAAAATGGCCAGCAAAACGGCGGTGAATTATAGGCGAATGTCTTCGCGACAAATGCCTCCGCATTGAAAAAAAATGTTATACATATATGTTTATTAACATTAAATTTATTTACTGTTATTTTTTATATTTGAAATTCTGAAATAAATTACATGCTTCTAATAAATTATTTATTATTTTAGTTCTTTGCTATTGACCCCCTGGAACAAACCAAGTAAAAGCGGGAAAACCCGGGTTTTAGATTAAAAAAAAACCCGTCAAACCCGAAACCCGGTTTTCAAAAAAGTTGTTCGAAGTCGAAAACCCTAATCATGAATCGCTAATACTAGAAAATAAATAATCGGTCTTTTAGCCTGACAAATTAATAACGAATAGATTGTTTTGAGGATCGGAATTACCCTAAACCTGTTAAGAAAAACCTGGGAAATTTAGAAAGGAAAAAGAAACGAAACAGTTTGAACTGTAATGATATTTTCTGTTTATTCTACACGACCGTGCCGGCATTCGTTAACTTGAAACTGACGCTGAGAAGCTTAAATTGCAAAATGAAAATTATATTAGCCTTCACATGGGGAAAAAAAGGCTTCTATTTCGAAATGCCGGCAATCTATTTATTTATTGTTTAGGTGTTTTTTCCCGCTTCATGTTAACCTTTTTGTTTTCAACCATGGCAACAGACAGGCAAAACCACCGTGGCGTCGTCTAACAGATAATTGCATTATCTCAATCGCTGGTTCAGATGAAAACGGTGAATTTTTTATGAGGGAAGGATACAAACATCCTTGTAACCATTTATTTTTCATAACTTTCACAAATTAGGTCTTTGTTGCAGCCTATAAATTATTTATGAGGCGAAATCCGGAAAAATAAGGAATTACAAACACTTCCACGGTTTTGTGAGAGAATGGGAGATGCACAAGTTTTATTTAATTTTGTTTTCTTCCCCGAGAAATATATTTTAATTCAAAAGGAGAAGTTTCGTGCATATTTTTTTTTCTTTCCAACTGATTAAATTTTTTAGTGTCGCAGCGAAGGATTAAAGTTTTTGAAAATGAGTAAGTGACGGAAATGGTATTTAGGAACGGTCGACTGATAACGCTCGAAGATGCTTGAGCTGCCGGTCTAATAAATAATTTAAAATTTTTGTTCGGAAGTATGCCTTTACAAATCATCAAATAATGACACCTGACAGAGGAAGGTTTTCCTTTGAGCCTCAGTCTCGATGCTTTAAGGAGAAAGGAAATTTTTTAAATTAAAAAATACTCGCAGTTGTTTTAATGTGCTTTTGCGAGATGCAGAAAGTATGAAGCGGTTGAATGTAGTAACAGGCATGGGAATATATGCATATATATATATATGCAATGCAATGCATCTCTCTATTCTAAAAAAAAGTAACTCCCGCTGCCGCTGTCAAAAGCTTGTCACGCTATCTCCTCCGAAACCGCTGGGGGTATCGGGTCGAGAGCGGTACCAATGGATGCAGAAAAATGGGGGGACAAAAGTAAGACATGTCTCATCTTCGTCGGACTTTAATTTTTTATTTTATTTTATGTTTTGTCGGAAAATATTGACTTTTTCATCTTCAGATTACGATAACTCGCCAAAATATGATCGTAGAATTTTGATCTTTTTACAATCTAAGACCGCAGACATTTCTATTTCAAACTAGACCTCATTTGTTTAAAAATATTTTAAAACAGACTAATATTTTCATCAAAAAATGAAACATAGTTTTTCAAGTAATATCGTCCCGTATGAGGATGTAATATCGATGCTCCTCGAGTTTTTATCTTACAAAGAAAATATTTACATCATCTGGAAGCTGAAAGCCTTCTCATTCATATAAACCTCATTTCAAGTCTATATCTTAAATTTTCGATTTTTAACGGAATTGTAAATCTGATAATTCCACAGTGAAGAAACGACCTTCGCTCTAAGGGTGACAACAGTAAATGGATGGAAGCTGTTACATTGCCCGAGAATCACCCCTATGTATCTCGCTATTAGCAATAACAGAATAGCGAGCGTAGCGAGCCTAGGGACGACGACCCTAGTATTTATAACTATTTATGAATGAGTGTGCATTGCCTAATGTATATGTGAATGTATAAGTGTATGCAGCATGCATATATACAGGTGGTTATCAAAATAATGGAAACACCTATGCATATCAGCGGTGTTTATGAATGTGCTTCGTATTCCTTAAAAAACAAGTCTGGCCACCGGTATTTTTTATATAATAAAATATATGTATCATTATACTGTCCAGATCAGAAAAAAAACATTCTCCTGCTTGAACCATCATTGTGCGATGAGTTGCATGCATTAACTACTGTCACGTTGTGTTCCATATCTTTAATTTGGAACATTTTTATGCAAAGTTTTTTTCCTTTGTTGAATGCTGCAGAAGTAGTGTCACATACACTGAACGCGTGTAGTAAAGGGATACTGTGGTAAGTAACGATGATTGTATTTCATTTGATGAATATATTTTTTTCTTTGATTTCCCTTTGCGTGGTTTGACAGGGAAAATGTCTTTTTTCAGTAGGAGTGAGAGCTGTTAATAGAACCAGGTGCTCAACACCTTCACCGATGGTTACAAGGATGTTGTTACCAGAACATGCTTCATTAATTGCAGTATTTACAATGAGAATGTCGTCAGCGTCATTACTTTGTCGGAATCGAATCCCATTGTTTCCCATCTCAGCTGATAGAATCATGATAAATTCGCTCTTATTGTTTTCATTTGAAAGGAACTATTTTTGTTGAACAGTAACTCGCATGTTTCCATCAAAATTTATATCTACAGAATTGTTCACTATAGACCGTATATTTTGTTAAATATTTTTTGTAGTGTTAGTGATGTTGGATTAGCCATTAAAAACGACTATACAACTGGTACCATAATGCTTTTTTATATAGTTAACTAAATTTATGCAAACTGCCGAAAAAGTTAATTGTGTTCCCTATTTGACACAGTGTATGAGAAAACCACTGTCCACAATGTTGACGCAGTTCGGAGGTTAAGGTCTTAGTTTGGAACTTCGAAAACGTCGTACATGGCCAATGTCGTTGTCTCTCGCATACCAGCTTCATTAAATAGAGCCAACGGAAAAGGAGCTAACTCATATTGTAAATAAAATGCTAGGTCTTCGTCGTTTTGTTTAGCAATCGCTATCCTCTGAAAAAGCAACAACGGATTTATTACTATATTGAAACCGTTTCTTTCACCGTACAATTGCCGGTGATCAAGCTTTCATAAGGTCTACCATTTCAAAGTACTGAACCATGAGGGCTGCATAGGGGCCATTCTCTTTCAACTGCTTCAAAGTCATCCTCATTTTAATCTCATATACGATGTCTCGTATATGAGTATGTCCATTTATGGTTTCTAGCGATAGTAGTTCAGTAGCAAAATCTCTAAACTACTCATGAAGATTATTGCGTTTGAAATCGGATATATCGATGGCGTCAAAAAATACTTTTGCTAAAGCTGTTTGGGTAATTAAATTAGCTAGGATCTTTCTAGCGTATGCATAGCCAGGCAACATTTTTTCTTTCGAGCGTATGCATAGGCAACATTTTTTCTACTAACATAGTTGCATACATCAAAGTTAGTATTTATTTTTACCCACCTCTAGCCATTATGTACCCAATACAGCCTAAGTATGACATAAAAATATAGAATCCACCAAGCCTCACAATACAACGTGATAACAATGGATTGGGTGTTGTTGCAACTTTCTCTTGACCTTTGATATGCAGAGATTTGACAAACGTGAGTATACAAGACTTTTGGCGGGTCATCCCAAGCATGATGATTTGCTCCTTTCAAAGTCCATTATCTTTGTGTTCGACTTATAAAAAAATGTAAATGACGTTCTTGTTCATAATTTAATGCTCTTCAATTTTTAAACTCAAATTTTTTACAGAAAATCAATATTCCTCAAGTTACTTGCAAAAAAACAAAAAAGTGTACACATTTTCCAAGATTGCGGCGAAATCTCAAGACTGATCGGTGGGGACTTTTAGTATGTTCATTAGCATGCCTAAACAAACATCTCCACCAATTTTCAAAACTTTCTTTTTTTTTTTAGCCATTCAACAAAATCAGGTCTATTTTGACTGGGGTATAAATCGGTTTTTCTCAAAACAGATTTTTCAAGGTTGTTAGATTTTTTAATGCTGCATGCGGCTTAATTTTTGTTCAAAATTCTTAAAATTGATAAGGAAAAATCCTGATTATATATATATATATATATATAACATATGTCACGTAGACAGATCGAGTGATTAACACAGAAAGCACAATTTATATAAACGAGACTTTTATTCACAGCAAGCGAGCTAACATGCACCCAGCTGGAACCTAACTGACTTCCCATCAGCTTGAGGGAAGCCTTTTTATACACTAAAGAACTTTCTAGAATTATTTAAATTAAGAGAATTAACGTATTTGGTACATTCCTGAAGCTTCGAGAAAGCGAACATAAATTAACTTAAAAAGAACATGAAATACTTCCGACAGTCCGTCTCGGGGCTCGAACCGACGACCTTCTGAATTGGGGCCCTGTGCTTTAGCCGTTCGGTCACGCCGTCGCTCGAGAACGGTTGTAAATATGACATTATCACACCTTTAAAAGAACAGCGCCTCGCTGTTAGATGACTTCTTATTTTTTTTTCTGGAACGCGTTACTGGACCCGTATATTACTCGTTCTGGTTAGCATCACCAAGCTTGTTATCAACATTCCCTGGTTCCTACTGAAGAGTAGTTGGATCTTCCTGTAAGGCTGTTTCTTGCACATCCGGATCATAGTAGGGTTTCATGCGTAACACATGCACAACATCTCGTGTTTTTCTTTTTTTTGACTTAGGATCAATATCTTGAACTTCATAGGTAACGTCGGATAGCTGCCTTAATATTTGATATGGACCGAAATACCTTTTAAGGAGCTTTTCTGATAGGCCTACTTTACGAACGGGGGTAAAAATCCATACGCGGTTTCCAGGCAAATATTTAACTATTCGGTGCTTTGCTTCATAGATCCGACAATCTTTGTCTTGAGCTTCCAGTGTCCGTACTCGAGCTAGTTGCCTTGATTCTTCTGCTTGGGTGATTACTCGATCGAGGCAACCCAATACAGTTCCATGAGGGCTATAAGGGAATATAGTATCCAGTGTTGTTTCGCCTTCTCGACCATACACTAAACAGAAAGGTGCGAATCCAATTGGTATCTTGTCGAGCGGTATTCTAAGCAAACGTGACAAATGGTAGTATTGTGTCCCAGTTTTTCTGTTCTATGTCCACATACATAGACAGCATATCGGCTAAAGTTTTGTTAAGTCGCTCAGTCCGACAATTTGTTTGAGGATGGTATGAGGTTGTCATTCGGTGGACAACATTGCAGGTTCTGTTAAGTTCGGAAATTAGCTTCGACTGGAAGACTTGTCCTCTATCGGTGATGATAGTCCGTGGCGCCCCATGCTTCAAAATGATTTCTTCGACAATGAATTTTGCAACTTCGGGTGCTTCAGCTGTTGACAGAGCTTTTGTTATGGCATAACGAGTCAAATAATCGGTACATACGATGATCCATTTGTTACTAGCCTTATATTTTGGGAATCTTCCTAATAAATCCATACCCACCCGCTAGAAAGGTACCTCTGCGGGAGGATAGAAATTGGACGACCAGGCGATTTTTGAGGAACGGATTTTCTTCTTTGACTTTCTTTACAATGCATTACATAGTGGCGTATGCTTCGATAAAGCCTAGGCCAATAAAATCTCTTACGTTTTCTATCATAGGTCTTCACAAATCCCAAGTGGCCGGCAGTTGGTTCGCCATGCAAATGTCGAAGAATATCCAGTCGCAAATGCTTAGGAATAACTGGTAACCATCTCTTTCCCGAAGGATCAAAATTTTTCTTGCACAGGATCCCGTCGATTATCTCGAGGTCTACTTTGCCATACTTTTGTGGCTTCGTGGAAGACTCGGACTCAAAGTATTCAGAAAGCACAGAATCCTTACGTTGCTCAAGTGCTAAATCAATGCCGGGGCTAATGGCACTGATATCTACTGAAGTGGCATGGTCATCAATGGGGTTTCTGGAAAGGCTATCGGCATCATTGTGTCTTTTTCCACTTTTGTATATAATAGAAATATCGTATTCTTGGAGTCTTAGAGCCGATCTTTTCCAATTTCCCGGAAGGATATTTTAAATTAGCTAACCAACACAACGCGTGAAGGTCTGTCACAATTGTGAATGATTTTCCAAACAAATAAGGGCGGAACTTCATGATGGCCCATACGACTGCAAGGCACTCTCTTTCGGTTGTTGAATAATTTCGTTCGGCTTTTGAAAGTGTTCTAGATGCATAGGCTGTGACTTTCTCCTCGTTCTGCTGCTGTTGGACCAACACAGCACCAATGCCATATCCACTAGCTTCAGTGTGTAATTCAGTGGGAGCTGTTTCATCAAATAAACCTAGTATTGGTTCAGAAATAAGTGCTGACTTTAAATCGTTGAAAGCTTCTTCCTGTGTAGAGGTCCACATAAATTTGGAATCATCTTTTAGTAAAATCTGGAGGGGCTGGGCTCGATAGCAGAAGCCGTTGATAAAGCGTATGTAGTAGGAGCACAGTCCGAGAAAGCTTCTGACGTCATGGACACTCTTTGGGGCAGGAAGATCTTGAACTGCTCGTATTTTATCTGGATCGGGTTTTACGCCTTTACCGGATACTAGATGGCCTAGTATCTTGATTTCCCTTGCACCAAACAGACATTTCTTAGGATTCAGAATCAGGCTAGATTCCTGAATGCATTTAAGGACACAGGTAAGCCTTTTAAGGTGGTCCAAAAAAGTTTGAGAGAATACCACAATATCGTCTAAATAATACAAGCACATTTGCCACTTAAGGTGACGCAGTAAATTGTCCATTGTTCTTTCAAAAGTTGTTGGAGCATTACAAAATCCAAACGGCATGACCTTGAACTCATATAAACCTTCACTGGTGACAAATGCCGTTTTTTTCGCGATCTGCTTCGTCTAACTCTATCTGCCAATATCCCGAATAGAGATCCATGGAAGAGAAAAACTTCGCTCCTTTCAAGCAATCCAACGTGTCGTCGATTCAAGGTAAGGGACAAACGTCTTTCTTTGTAACCTTGTTTAAACGTCGATAGTCTACACATAACCACCAGCTATCATCTTTCTTGGGCAAGAAAACGACAGGAGAGGACCACGGGCTGTCAGATGGCTGAATGACACCCTTTCGTAGCATCTTTTCGACTTCGTCATGGATTATATGGCGTTCGGCAGGTGATATTCTGTAGGGTCTCTGGCTAATAGGAGGGTGATCTGCGGTATTAATTTTGTGTTTGACATGAATTTGGCGTCAATCAACTTCAGAGTTTTCATTGAAAGTCACTGAAAACTTCCTTAAAAGTTCCAATAGACTAGTCCTCTGCTCATCGCTAAGATTCGGCGCTATCATCTTGCTGTAATCCACTAACCTTGTACTTTCTTTCACGGTATCTTCGGAGGCTATCTCAGATAGGGCACTGATGCAGGTAGAATTAATCGACTCAACATTGCCTATACACATACGTTTCAGAATGCATCGGTCTTTATTCAGTGAATTAGGGATCCATAATTCACCCTTTTTATTTGAGATCTTGATGATCGAGGATGGCATGCCAACTTCCTGACTCATGAACATACACTTATTACCTTCTACGATAACATCAACATCCTCATCGGTTACGGAGGGAGTGGATACTTGTATCTTTGCCGTAGAGTGTGCAGGGATCAAACAATCTTCTACAGAGTATACGCCCCATTTCTTTTGAGGCTGTTCTTCAGGGAGTATCTTATCAAATATGAACTTCCTCTATCCACAGTCTATAATGGCTTGGGACGTTTTCAAGAAATCCCAACCAAGAATGACTTCATGGCTGCATTTGGGCATAACGGTGAACTCGAAAAGCTGTGTAAGGTTTCCAATTAGTAATACGAAGAACACAGGTCCCTACCGGGCTTACATAATTACCATCGGCTACTTTGAGAACCAAGTTCTGTAAAGTCCTAAACATTTTTTTTGTCAGGTGACGCCGGTATCTCTCCCAGATTACCGAAAAAGAAGCTCCAGAATCCATGAGTGCTCGTATAAGTTGTTCGTCAGTGATAACGTCAAGAACATTTTCTTGCATAGTAGCGGCGGGAGGATTTTGATGAGGAGCGGCCTCACCTCCAAGGAAGGTCGCATGGCCTAGTTTTCCTTATCTCGGCGGCCGGGCGACTGACTGGATCTTCGATATGGAGATGGCGACCTATAACGACGGGTCGGCGATCGTCTTCGCATGGGACTTGGTGATGGGGATCTTCCTGCTGCTCGGCTGGTTTCTTCGGCGTCATGGTTGTAGCTGGAATAGGAGGGATCATCAGGTCTATAGTATCTGCGAGTAGCGTCGAGAAGGGATTTCCGGTCACGGCAGTAGCACACGACATGTCCAGGACGACCACAATGGAAGCAGACCGGACAATTATCCGTGGTACGCAACGGGTCTGTTTTTCTGTAAGATTGTTCTGGTACAGGTTTTGGTTTTGTATACGTTGACTGGATGTGGCGGTTATGTTCCTGGCGGCTGGGATGGTATGGTACGGCAGCTGGGGTGGTCCTTTCAAAGCTTTGACCAGATAGAGGAGCTACAGTTTTTTCTACCTCTCCTCTCACAATGTCTTGAATAGCTTGCAGACCTGCCTGTGGCTCTTCTATTTGAGGTGCAATGTATCGTTGAATTTCTTCACGGACGATTTTATGAATTAAGGATATCAAATCTTGTTCTTCGTCGACGGCGGCGATTGGGACGACATTAGGCAGACGAGCGAACTTCTGACGCCCAATTCTCTTTTGCTCCATTTACTCGATGTACGGACACCATTTAATGAAATCAGCTGTTGTTTTTATTTCTTTTGTTAGTAATGACTGGTACATATATTCAGCTATTCTTTTCAGCAGGTGGGACACTTTGTCTTCCTCCGTCATGTTCGGGTCTACTTGATTACAGAGTCCCAACACATATTGAATATAAGATTGGTCTGGTTCACCAGCCCTCTGAGCCCTACATTTTAACTGGTCCTTTGCTCTTCGTATGTACAGCTGGGTATCACCAAAAGTTCTTTTCAGTTCTGCCTCAAAGACATTCCACGAGATAAAAATGTCCTCATTATTTTCAAACCATATCTTGGCAGTCCCATCTAGGAAAAAGTAGACGTTGGCAAGAGATAGAGTATCATCCTATTGGTTAAACCTTGACACTCTCAGATAATCTTTTAACCATGTAGTTGGATCTTGTCCGGGATTGCCTTTAAAGATTGTTGGTTTTCTAGGCTCCTTTATTAGTGCTGAGGTAAGCAGGACAGTTGGTGGCTTGGATTCTGTGTCTTCAGGCATTTTTCTTGGCCGTTTCCCAGAATCTTTTACGTAAAATCCGTATTCAGGAGGGAGATTTAAAAGTCTACGACTTTGTCGAATTTCTTCCGTTTCCAGGTTGAATGGATTACCCGGCGCCTCCACCAGAATGTCACGTAGTCAGATCGAGTGATTAACACAGAAAGCACAATTTAGATAAACGAGACTTTTATTCACAGCAAGCGAGCTATTCCTTTCAGCAGGTGGGACACTTTGTCTTCCTCCGTCATGTTCGGGTCTACTTGATTACGGAGTCCCAACACATCTAGAATATAAGATTGGGTTGGTTCACCAGCCCTCTGAGCTCTACATTTTTACTGGTCCTTTGCTCGTCGTATGTACAGCTGAGTATCACCAAAAGTTTTTTTTTAGATAAACGAGACTTTTATTCACAGAAAGCGAGTTAACATGCACCCAGCTGGAACCTAACTGACTTCCCATCAGCTTGAGGGGAGCCTTTTTTTTCTAAAGAACTTTCTAGAATTATTTAAATTAAGAGAATTAATGTATTTGGTACTTTCCCGAAGCTTTAAGAAAGCAAACATAAATTAACTTAAAATGAACATGAAATTCTTTCGACAGCCCGTCTAGGGGTTCGAACCAACGACCTTTTGAATTGGGGCCCAGCGCTTCAGCCGTTCGGCCACCCCGTCGCTCGAGAGCGGTTGTAAATATGACACTGTTTACAAAGAAACTGGGTATGCATTTTACAGTTCCACTTCATTAAGTTAATTAAATTTGATTCATAACTTATTAAAAGGCAAATTTTTGAGGAAAACCGGTATGGAATTCCGGAAAAAACCCTCAAAAATTAACTGTTCAAGGGATTAAATAATTGATACCTAGATTTGCTTGTAGTACAGTTTTAAGTGATTAAAATGCAAAATCGAGAAATATCTCAAAAATTAAATCGCAAGGAGCATTTTAAAATTTTGTTTATAAATTTTAATTTAAAAATAATCTTATTATTCTAATAAGAATAGAATTTTTTTTAAGGTATTCTATATACTTATGGTTCTATAAGGTATTCTATATACTTAGGTATTCTATTATACTTATTACATGGTGAAATGCATATATATATATACAAAATTTCATATCTCTATGATAGAAAGTAAAAAATAAATAAATTTTAACGTCAACCATTCCATAAAATAAATGCAAATAATATTTTAAAATTTGAAATATTCCGGGGAAGAAATATGGGGTATGATGTATTTTAAACTCATATAATTTTCTTTGGTGGACGAAATTTCTGAAATGAACATGATAGAAGAGTCAAAAATTTCTTTCTCTCTTACTAAGTACACTGCTCAAAACAATTAGGGGAGCATATGGTTTTAACGAAATTACGCAAATACTTACACCGATAAGTAACATAAAATAAATCATCCATAATTTAAAGCCTAGCAGGAAACAGAAGAACACAACTTCATATGCAAATCAAAGTTCATGACATCTAAAACCAGAAAAAGAACATAAGGGCGGAAATCGTGATGTTGCAGAAACGTCTGTTTCACTGCCTTAACTGTGAAATTCGATTGCTCAGTTATTCTTTTTGAGAAAAGGTGACTTGAAAATGTCTCAACAACGTGATTTACTGGAATCCATGGCATGGCGTATTATAGGCAGACTTGAATCTGGGCAAACACAACGTAGTGTTGCGGACGCCGTTGGAGTCGCCAGAAGTGTCGTTGCAAAGCTGTGGAATCGATTCCAAGAAACAGGGAATGTTAGACGTCGACCAGGGCAAGGTCGGCCACGCGCCACTACAGCAACTGATGACAGGTATATACTGTTAACAGCTCGTCGAAACAGAACAGACAATGCTACTCAGCTGCAAAGACAGTTGCTCTTGGCAACAGGACGAAGGGTGTCCAGCCAAACAGTACGTAATAGGCTTCATCAGGGAGGTCTCTATGCACGTAGGCCAATGGTCTGCATTCCGTTGACCTCACGCCACCGTGCGGCCCGAAGAAGATGGGCTGCTGAACATCGAGATTGGGAGCAACATGATTGGAGCCAAGTGCTGTTTACAGACGAGTCCCGATACAGTCTGGAGTGTGACACCCGACGTGTTTTGGTATGGAGGGAAAGGGACACTCGAAATAACCCCACATTCGTTCGTGAAAGGTCACAATACAGACGAGCTGGTTTTATGGTATCGTGTGGAATCAGCGTAGGTGGACGTACGGACCTGCATATCATTCGGAATGGTACTTTGACGGCCCGACGGTATGCAGACGAGATACTGAGACCTCATGTCATACCTTACGCTGCAGCCATTGGAGATTCCTTTGCTTTGCAGCATGATAATGCCAGACCGCATACAGCTCGTCTTGTGGAGAACATGCTTGAAGCTTAAACAATACAGCGTATGGAATTGACAGCGTGCTCTCCTGACCTGAATCCAATCGAGCATGTTTGGGACATGCTCGGACGACGCATTGCTGCGGCGAGACCAAGGCCTCCTTTTACTCTCCGAGACTTGGAGATTGCACTTCTTGAGGAGTGGAACAGTATTCCCCAAAGTCTTATCGATAACATCATCGCATCCATGGAAAACAGGTGTGCAGCAGTGTTAGCTGTTCGAGGAGACCACACTCCATATTAAAAATCTTGCATCATTTCTAAACAATACATTTTTTTTATCGTTTATATGTAACCAAATTGTTGCCCTAAATCATCTTTTCATGTTTTTTCCATATTTACAAAGAATTAAAGCTTAACTACAAATTTTTTACGTCTTTCTTTCCGTATTGCGCATTGATACGCGTGTACTATCCATTTTATGCCAATACGTGGCTGTCTCGCACGGTTTTCTTAACTGCTTTCCTCGCTCCCCTAATTTTTTTGAGCAGTTTACAATTTTTATTAAACAAAATATATCACTTGAAACATTTTCTTGGTAGGTAAACAATAAGCCTAGGGAATCCGATATGGTCACTACAGAGGAAAATAATAAGTCGGTCACTCGCTGGAATAAGCGGTTTGTAGAACCCACTTCATCTGTGTTATTGTGAAAAGTGGGTTAAGCAACCCACTACCCGTGTTTTTGAAGCCGGATATAAGTGAGTTAAAATACTACTGTGTTATCGAAACAAGTGTGTTAAACAATTCATGTCGTGAGTTTTCCGCCGTGAGTTTACTGAGCCGAAGAACCAACTTTTAAGTATTAGAACGTAAATATCATTCAACATGAAAGGCTGAACTGTAGTTCGTTTGGAACGTAGTATTTGGAAAGAAATTTTTGAGTGTACTTAAAATTTTATCCATTAATTTTTATAAGGAAGGAATTTAATTTTTGGAATACAATGTCTATATTTTTAGACGATATTAATTTGGAATGAAAGAAAACAATTTTTGTTATTTTTGTTTATAAATAATGTTTTCCTAATGACAATTGTTCTCAACAAAGAAAAAATTTTTTTTATCGAGAAATATTTTCATTAAATGAAAATAAAAGAACCTTTTATATTCAAGTTGTTGAAAAATTTTGTAGAATTTGGTATCTTGGTTCTAGAACCCACTTTCTTACATGTTTCGTAAGACTCACCAAAGTAAGTTCTCACTCCTCTTGCAGTGGATATGAATTAGAATAAGTGGTTTCACAACCAACTTTTTTCATTATGTGTTCCTAGTATTACATAAAATCGTGGGTCAATGAAATTCCATTTGTAGTCTTTTTTGCTTTTTTTTTCAACATGTAATGAAATTTTATACACTTTACCTCGTAGAAGGTATTTCAGAGTTGTCCCCACATTGGAATTTTCCTCAAATATCAGTTTCCAAAAATATCCAAATCGAACGGGTTAAAAATGCACGCAATATTATCAAAACGTAATCACAGTCATTAATTCAAACACGTTTTTGGCATAACCCAATTTATCCGCCAAAGACGGTTTTGCATAATCTTCGTAGGCTCATATATATAGATTCTGCGCTCCCGGCATGCATGCACTATTTCAGAGCTAGGCATTATTCACGCGGCGGTAGATAGATTTGTAATACAGGACGGAAGAGAAAACATTTCGGAATACCGGTAAATGGCTGGTTTTAAACTCTGTTCAACGCAGCCATGGAGAGATCACGAGCAACGCGTTAATTGAAAGCGCACATTGAAGTAGTTAGGGTGGAAATATGTCCGTTAAATACAGAATCTGAACTTGTGCGCAGGTTTCTACCGCAGCTGATTAAACAGTAGGTATGATATGGGTTTTGCTATTTGTCAATAGAGCGTTGATGACGTCATATTTGCTTTGCTATCGTAGATCGAGACAGACGCATCAGGCACTTTATTCCCCACCTTTGCTAAGTGAGGTCGCCATTTTGATGCTTATAGAAGCGGTAAATTTTCTCTTTAGGTTTTTTTTTCTTAAATAACGTTTTTTTCGTAGGAACTAATAAAGTTCATTGATCTCACTTTAGAAGGAAATCCAAAATGTGACTCCCCACCCCTTAAAATTCGAATTGTACATCATTTTAAAGTTTATTACCCTTAGAAATAGCTCGTTTTGGAAGACATTTAACCTTGAAGTAAGTATGCATTGTGTACTGTATGCTTAGGGGAAAAATTAAAATTTTAAATTTTGTCGAAGAGAGAGGTTTTAACATCGATGTTATATAAGGTATCGTCGAAACAGCGAGATGGGCTGCATTGGCGCGTGTTTTGGCGATACCGGGAAACAAGATGGAGGAATATGAGTCAACCTGGATATCTAGGGATTATATCATTGGAATTGGGAAGAACTGAAGCCTTGGAAATACATAAAATCGCGTTTTAACGTATTACGTCATTTTACTAATTTTACGGTATTTACGTAAGACGAGTGTTCATTGGCATCGCATAACTTCTATCTCCGTGAATTAAGGTATTTTGCTCATCACGTATTAGTAAATGCGTGTTTTTGAACTCTGTTTTTTGCATAAACGTTTAAATGAAGATTGCTTAGTTTTTTAAATTCAGTAATTAATGTTTTACAATGCATTAAATTATTGATATCTATTGCTACAAAATTGAAATTGTTTTTTGGAAAAAAAGGAGTTAAAACAAAGATTATAATGGTGTAAATTCTGTAAGAAAAACTCTTGTTTCGCCAAAGGGAGTCTTCTGGGATGTTGCTTGATTGGTGGGTGGTTCCCCGTGTCAATTCGGTGTTGCGTCAAGTTCGTACGACCCACTTCCGATGCACGGGCGAACACGTCTTGGAACTCATCGATGAATTTTTCTGCCCCCATCCTCTGTAGATCGGTCAATTCTACATTCTTTAATAAATCTTCTGTCAAATTAGAGCGTTCGACGACTGACAGGTCACACTTTCCGGTGATCGGGGTACAAGTTGCCAGCATTTCCTTCTTCCGGATTACCTTAGCTTTGTCACTAACATTGGCAATCCTGACAGGAACCGCACCTTTCGACAGGTCCACAAGAGTTGCAGCAACTAAAAGACCTCTTTTACTATTGTCATTGTTGGGGTATTCGGTGATGGCGAGAGTATAGTTATTGTCATTCTGAACTAAACCGGTCGTTACTATTTCTGACATGGAAGGAATGCTGATATCTTGGGTAGCTATTATCTGGTTGCAAGATTCACTATTGTTACGAAATATAATTATATCTTCGGTCATGGCATGGATTTGATTAAGTTTAAAATCTATTATGAAGTTGTTTTCAGTCAAAAAGTCAAGTCCTAGGATGATCGGGTCAAAGATATCGGCAACATATGCAGTATGCCGATAACTACTATTCCCGAAACTTATATTAAGAGCAACTTTTCCTCTTACCTTTACCTTGTCCCCAGTCACGGTCTGCAAAGTGATATTTGGCGGCGTGAAAAGTAACTTCTCGCCAAATTCTTGGGCTATGTCCGTCCTGACGATGGTAACGTTAGCACCTGTGTCAACTAACATGCAACACTGTTGTCCATTCACGAACCCTTCTACAAACGGTCCGTTCTCTTCGCGATGTGTCGACGACACATGCAGTGTAATAAAAGAGGGCTTCTCCTCGTCCGGCTGCCTTCGCCCCTTAAGGTGGCCGGGAACTAGTTTCCCTGAGCCTTGGCGTCTTTTGATTCGTCGGCTTGGTGCGTTAGGCAATTCCTTCTGAGATGCCCCTCACGCCCGCAGGTCCAGCACTTCAAAGGATTTCTTCTTGGCGGCATGTTTGAATTCACCCCTGCCAAGGCACCGATTCGTTTTTCTATTTCTTCAAGTCGAGCGGCTATTGGGTCGTTTTCGGCGGCGGTCACCCCTCTCACTAGTTGGCGGTCACGGCGAGTCGCCCTCTGAGCGGACTCGTACTTCATTGCGTACACCAAAGCTGACTTCAAGTCTTTGATGTCCGCCATTCTTAGTGCTCGTTGACTCTCCGGATCGCGGATGGCGTCCACAAAGTATTCTAATGCTAGGTTATCCCTAACTTCCGTCGGACATTCTGGGAAAGCTAATTGAGCTAATCCCTCAATAGCTGACGCAAGTTCCTGTAATGTCTCTGTTGATTTCTGTTGGCGGGACTTCAGCTGTAAGCGGCTATACTCTTTACGGCATTTCTCGCCAAAGCGCATTTCGAGAGCACTCGACAAGGCCTCAAAATCTAGTTGTTTCTCTACTGCGATGGTCTGCAGTACATCGGCAGCCTCGCCACGGAGTGAAGTAGCCAATTGGCATGCTTGCATTGCAATGTCCCATCCATTGGCAGTCGATGCCATATTAAACTGTGTTTTAAACACCTGCCAAGACGTTTTGCCGTCATAAGTAGACACTTTTACGGCAGGGCGGGACGATTTCGACACCGGGTACGCCTCCTCAATACTAGCGTCAGAGTAGTAAGGTACAGTAACTGGCGTTGATTCTTCTGCGAATTTCTTTTCTAGGCCGTTTATTTGTTTCTTAATGGCTTCCCTAATTTTCTGGTCAACAGTCTCGACCGTAGCTTTCAGTTTCGACTCGATAGTGTTGACGCGTTCTTACATTTCATTAAATTTCTCGCCTACGGTAATTTTTAGCTGTTCTTGACTTTCGCTAATTTCGCCAACACCCGTTTCCAACTTCTTCTGGCTTTCACCAATTTCGCCAATTTCTTCTTTTAATTGATTGGCGAGCAAGTTCTGGCTTTCGCCAATTTCGCTAATTTTTACTTCCAATTGGTTGGCGAGCAAATTCTAACTTTCACCAATTTTTAATTCTAACTGATTGGCGAGTAAATTCTGGCTTTCGCCAATTTTCGATTCTAACTGATTGGCGAGTAAATTTTGGCTTTCGCCAATTTCCTGTTTTAACTGGTTCTGGCTTTCGCCAAGTTTTGCTTCTAAATGATTCTGGCTTTCGCCAATCTTTTCTAAAATTAGTTTTAGCTGTTCTTCCATTTTTCGGGTAACTGGCATTCACTTAAAAATATCCCACTTCTGACACCAAAAATGTACCAAAATCGTGGTACGGAAAGTTTTTTTTTTTTTTTACAAGTGCATTCAACGAAATGAAATAAATATGCCAGTTACCACAAATGAGAAACAGAGATTTTTATAGATATCAAAACTAACATAAATCTTCTTTTTACAATCTTCGCTGGACTTCAACACTTTCCAGCACCTAGGTAGTTTTCTTGACAAATTGTGATTTAAAAGAGCTTTAATTAATACCACATAAAAATATAAGCAAGTGAAATTATACAACCTTTCACAACTATATCGAGGCCTCCGAAATCTATGCCAAGGTCTCCCGTTACATCCGTCACGACAAACTACCTAAATTAATCAATCACCTATCTCGTCAAGGATATCGCTTCAACTCAATTGCAGTTCTAAAAACCTATTTATCTCGCAAAACAAAACCCGCGTTGCCACACTACACAACCAAACGATTTTCCAACAATCAACCTAAAATCCAGATTTATCACTTACTCCTTGGTTTTAATTCCACAACTCCCGAAACATCGCACTTTGGCGATAAAACGCCAAATTGGCTCCCAAACATGTAACAATATTATTTATTAACTAAATTGTAGGCATTTATTTATTACAAGAAAAAGTACTGAAATTGTAAAATGCATTATCTCGAACTGAACCTCCATTTCTGTGCAATATCGGAATTATAGTGTTTTTTTTTCATTATAAACTAGCTGAATACCCGTACTTCGCTACGGAGTGCATTTTAGGATAATAACAATGAAAAACTAATGAAATTGATTTGTAGAGGATTTCCTTATAAACAATATTTTTTATTTCTTCATGCGGCGGAAATAATATTACCAGGCTCGTCCGCGAACTTGCGCGTGAGGAAGCTACGTAAAACTAACCGTGGAAGAAAGAATATTATGTTACGTCTACGCCAGCGTATTTTAAAGTTTGGCCTTTAGACTTATTTAGAAGCATACTTTGATGGGAAATTGCAGTATCTTAAAATCAAAGGAGAGGTCATTGGATATTAGAGGAATGCATGGCACGAACACTTTTTCTACTCGACTATCAGGACCGAGCGTACTGCTTGAAAAAATGCCAGAGGATTTTACTAGTACGTAATAATTATCCTTAGAGAGAGAAGCCAACAAAACGCTCCAAAACGTGGAAAAAAGTTAAAAAAACCCTAGAAGGCGGAACTTACCCCGGGTCTTGTACGTCTCTCCGCTTATTATATTACAATAGTTGTTTACTAACTTATGAGATTTATTTCCTAACTTATTTCCATGTTTTTATTAACTCGCTTTCTTGTTTGTTTGTTTGGGTGTGTGTTGTCCAGTACAAATCTTGCAATCGATTTTTAACTAACTTCTCGACTAACTAGACATTTGAAACTTTTAGAATAGCTCAGTGCACGATGACAATGCATTCTTTTGATACTTTTAGCCATCTTCAAGCAGATTGAATTCATTTTCAGTTAATTTTTATTTTGTAGACTGGTGCAGCCATCTATCAGCTGAGACGGGAACGAAAAGTTAAACGCAAGTTAACTTCCAATTAACTTAATTTTCTTTCAAGTTGGTGGGATAATTCATGAAAAGAGTTTAAAAAAAGTACTTATTAATACATAGAATTGTCAAGTTTATGTGATTCAACAGAAAATTTAAAAACATGGTATATAAAAAGTTCTTTTTATCTTGTAATTAATAGCTTTTATTTATTCATACGTCAACGTTGAGGTGAGCGAATCCAATAGTGTTAATGCACAGCAGTCTTAATAAATAAGACTTTACATATAAGGTTCTAAACATCCCAGCCTTAATGTTGGGTAATCTATAACTCTTAAAATTTAATCCTATTTTTCTGTCGAAAAATTATTAAATCAAACGTTTCTTCAACAAAAGCTTGCTATATGCTGACTCTTAAATATTTTAAATCATCCCTGCCAACAAAAAGCATTATATTTTCTAGTAAGAAGAGATAAAATTTTCTTTTCTTGGTAGAAACGATTCACCAGGCTGTAGAGAAATAATTTTTTTCCACCAGTAAACAACAGAAATGGAAATCCACATATATCTCTCTAGAGCAAGGGTGTTTAAACTGCGGCCCGGCACACCATAGTTTACGGCCCGCGCATGGTGTAACAAATATAAATAATTCCAATGTTGATGTTGTGTTTCACCATTTTTCTAATCCTAATGCAATTAAAATTAATTCAAAATCATATTTATTTGCAAAAGTTGTTATTTCATCAAATAATGTTTTTTTATAGTTACATAAGTTTATAATTAATGTCTTCCTTTTATCGATATTTGGATAATTGTTGTATCGATTGTTATAAAGCCATTCAAACATATTGTTCATATGACAATTTTGCCTTTATTTCCATGTTTTTATTAACTCGCTTTCTTGCTTGTTTGTGTGTGTGTTTGTCTAGTACAAATCTTGCAATCGATTTTTAACTAACTTCCCGACTAGCTAGACATTTGAAACTTTTAGAATAGCTCGGAACACGATGACAATGCATTTTTTGATACTTTTAGCCATCTTTAAGCAGATTTGAATTAACTTTCAGTTATTTTCATTTAATTTTGTTTTGTAGACTGGTGCAGCCATCTATCGACCGGAACGGGAGAGAAAAGTGAAACGCAAATTAACTTCCAATTAACCTCATTTTCTTTCAAGTTGATGGGATAATTCATCAAAAAAATTTTAAAAAAGTATTTATTAATACATAGAATTGTCAAATTTATATGATTCAACAGATAATTTAAAAACATGGTATATAAAAAGTTCTTTCTATCTTGTAATTATTACTACGTTTTTATTCACTCGCTTTCTTGTTTGTGTGTTTGTCCATTACAAATCTTGCAATCGATTTTTAACTAACTTCCCGACTAGCTAGACATTTGAAACTTTTAGAATAGCTCAGAACACGATGACAATGACAATGACAATGATGACCTTTAATTATACTAGCATTCAACTTGATTACATACAAAATTGTATCTTTGATATTTAGCAACTATTAAGGCGATACACGCCAAATCTGGTGTCTTCTAGATCAAAGATGTTGTAGATATTTATAAAAATTATTTTTCATTCGAACAATTTCTAAAACTTCGAAAATTTGCCTCCGAATATTGTCGCTGTTCTCAACAACTTATGTGTGTGAACAATTTTTTTTCTTTAATGAAATTAACTAAAACATCAGAACGGAGTGTGTTGACTGATACACACCTTAAAAATACATTGCGATTGGCTTCGAGTAGCATACCACCGAATATAGCAGACATATTAAAAAAAAACCCAATTTCAAAAATCACATTAAGTTCGAGTTCGTTCAAAATCACCACATCACATTGCATACCGAGATTATAATATTACTAGCATTATTGCCCGGCGTTGCCCGGGTAGATATATAGATATAAAATATTTCATGCATTCCATCAAAAAATGCTGGGCTGCACTCCTGCTCTTCATGTTCATCTGGCCAGACAGAATGCGCTAAGCACGTTTCTACTGAAATGATATACAAACAATAAGAAAGAAAGAAACTTTGAGCCTGCGGACCTTCTTCTGATTTTAAGGTCATTCTCAACCCTCTTTCTCCCGCGCATTGGAATCGGACCGTCTCCCCCCCTCCGTCATCCTCAAACCACTCCTCTTAACGCAGCTGGTTGAGGAGAATCCACAGAGGGTAGACGCACCTCTATCGGGCACAAAAAACATTAAAAAATTAATTTAAAAAAAACTAATTGAGCCCCAAATTTCGTTTTTCCTGATTTAAGTTTCTCGGGTCCAAAACATTAACTGGCGCGAATTTGGTCCCGGTGGGTGAAACAATCTATGATTCTATAGCGGACAAACAAACAGACAAGCTCTTTTATATATATATAGATATACATTACATATACAATGTATATTTCATTTTCTTAATAAAACTAAACTTTTAAATGTAGTTGACTTTTTATGCGGCCCGCCTGCCTTCAAAAAATTTACCATGTTGTCCAGATGCTGCAAAAGGTGAAACACCCCTGATCTAAAGCAAAGAAGACTTTACAGGGTTAGTACACAACAGCCTTAACCCTTCAGCGGGCGCGCCAATTTTTGTAACACCACTAGGCGCGCGCTGCATAAAGTGCAACGTCTCTTTAAACCCTGATTATTCCTCTTGTAATTAACTTTTTTTTCAAATTTTAAATAATAATTCTGCGTTTTATGACAAGATATAAAATGTTGATAATATTGAGATTTTTTATAATTAAAGGCCAAAAATGAATAAGAAGAAATTTTCATAAAAAATTAAAATTTATTTTTAAAACACGAATAATTTGTTCAATAATCTTCAGTTTTCTTCAATTTCTTCACATCGCAAACATATATTACGGATTTTGCAATGCGCCTTGCATGTAAAACTATTACATTTATCACACTTTATCGTGGTAGTTAGTTATATTATTTAGCCGTCCGCATATATATTACACTTTCCTCTTTTTTTTGGCACACACTTCTGGTTCTGCTTCTCGGAAAGTTTCCACTTTATATTTTAGTAAGAATCCAGTTATGTCTAGAGGAAGAGGTAGAATATTTGCCCGGGTCTTGAAGTGGCTTTCGAGAAGTTCTAAAGCCAAAGAATGCAGATACAATCGCCTTCTTTCAAAACTGTCCGGTTTATTTGATCTAAGGTCAACTTGCGAATGGATTCATGTTATGTAAAAAAAAACCTAAAAAACAGCGAGTCCATCTTCGGGATATGCGGGATAACGTGTAATAGCTGCACATTTGATCCACTACATCAACTCCTGCTTTTACCGTATTGTAATCCAGTACAATCGCTGGTTTATCAGAATCGGCATCCACTGTTGCATCATCATGCATTGTCGATAAAAGTATGACTCCCTTATTTTTTTTCGTAGCATAGGAACATAGTGTTCCTATGCTACGAAAAGTAACATTACTTTTAACATCGGGAACAAAATTATTAATAATTATTTAGTATTTAAAACTTCATCAGGACTTTTATTTGATTAGTTTTTTTAAATTTATAATCATAAAAAAGCAACTTTGTAAATGCTCAGAATTATTTTAGCGAAATAACCAAAAATAAAATAAGGAATATTTTGTTACATGACCAGGCGCGCTGTGCACAGAGTGCAACAAATAGAAGTATCCTCTGTTGGAATCACGATTAAAAATGTATGGAAAGGAATACAAAGGACTTAAAATCAGACCTGCATTAGAAAGGGTGTAGCTATAAATAGAAACTGCTTAGAACATCCAAACCTTACACGTAAAAACAAACCATTTAAAATTATGAAAATGTTGCACTTTGTACACGGGCGCGCTCACTGAAGGGTTAAATATCTCGACTACGCTAATTTTCAGAGTATTTTGTAGACGTCCCCCCTCAATTCGAAACTAATTTAAATATTGGTTTTCGCCCAAACTTGTATATCAAAAGCGATTAATGTCGCCGGCACACGATCTGTAGTTTAGTTGAGTGGAGTGGCAACGCCGATTTTTGGCTTCGAGAAAAACACAGTTGAGCGCCGAGAGCCACAACGTGCAGACGTGTGCCTCGGTTCTAGATTTACGATCGCCCCACCTTCTGATTTGAGTATATACATGTTTGTTTGTGATTCATGTGCGTCCGTCTACGTGTGTAATAAAATATATTAAAAGGATTACTAAGGACTTATCATTCGAAGCTCTCCCACGAACTATTTGAGATTTTAGACATCGAAATTTGAGTAGATAGAACATTTCTGGTGCCGCCTCCAGGGATCCTTAGAGATTAGAAAATCGTCGAACTCTTGATTTTTATTTGAAAGGTAACTTTTGCCTTATTTTTTTTATTCGAACTGTGATTTAATTCTGATTGACAGAAGTGTGGGGTAAGTTGAACATTACTGTTTTTGTCATTGAGATAATTGAACTGTTTAACGCCTTTTATTGATTGAATTTCGAATTGAATATGGATGATCTTTTAAAACTAAAAAATAAACGTTCGACTCTGAGAACTCAAATAACCAAGTTGTTTACTAAAATTGAAACTGTTCTTAATGATAAAGATGCTGACTTAGACACGTTAGAAAGTAATTTAGAACTATTGTTAAATAGAGACTCGACAGTTAAAGAACTAAATTCTGAAATCGAAACATCTTTGAAACCGAATGAAATCGAAAGTGAAGTTAATACATGTTCGGAATATGAAGATAAGGTTATACATTATAAAACAAAACTTATGAATCGTATTAAACATTTTCAAAAGGATGCTGTTCGAAGTAATTCTGCAAATAATGACATCTCATCACAAGAAACTAATGTTCGCCTCCCTCCAGAGATAAAAACAGTAAAATTACCAAAACTTATGATAGCAAAATACTATGGTGATCCCGATAAATATTTGGATTTCATGAATCAATACGAAAACGCTATTCATAATAATCCATCGTTAAGTGATATCGACAAGTTCGGGTATTTAAAATCGTTGCTAGGTGGTTTAGCTTTTAACGCTATCAGTGGATTTAGTTTAACCGAAAAGAATTATGCAGCTGCAATTGCACTCCTGAGACAGCGATTTGGAAATCATTCTATGCTTATCCAGGCTCATTTATCTAATTTGTTGAATATTTCTCCTATTAAGACTGTATCTGATATTAATGGATTGCGTAATTTATATGACAAATGTGAAACCCAAATTCGTAGCTTAGAAGCGTTAGGAGTCGCGGAAAATACCTATGGTTGTTTGCTCTGTCCAATATTATTGAAATTACTTCCTTGTGAATTAACTTTAGAATTTACTCGCATTCAAGATAATGATAAAAATTGGAGTGTTCAAACTCTCATGAACTTTCTTCGAAACGAGGTCCAATCTCGCGAACGAGCTTTTCAGATTCATAAATCAGAAATAAAACCACCTTCGCTGCAGAAAGAGAACAGAAATTTTGGTAGGAATAGTACGAATAACAGAAAATACACTAGTCAGCAAAACGCGGGCTTCTCAAGAGCGCCTGCGAGACGACCAGATGTGGCGTCAGCAACAGAATTATTGACATCGACTAATGACTCATGCATTTTTTGTGCCAGGAGCCACAGAAGTGAAGACTGTGATTCATTTGATGTAAATCAACGAAAGGAATTTTGTAGACGTAATTGGAATTGTTATTTATGCCTGAAACCCAAACATCGTTTGCAGGACTGCACTACGAGAGGTTCTTGTTTATTCTGCGGAGGGTTGCATAATATTGCGCTATGCTTTAAAAGGGAAAATAAAAAAACTGAGGCTCTCAAATCTTCGAAAAATAACAACACAATTACCAGACATGTCAATAGTGAACAAAATAAAATTGATAGTGCCGTTGCTAATCATGTAAACAATGGGCAAAACAAAATTTTATTGCAAACTGCTGCTGTTAAATTAGTAGGGAAGTCATCGAGCAAAACGATTCGCGCATTATATGACCCAGGTTCGCAACGATCGTTCATTCGAAAAGATTTATCGAGACAGTTATCGTTGAACATGGTAGGTGATAAGGAACTTTTTATTCATACGTTTCGATCAAAGGCTCCAACTCGGATAAAATGTGCTAGAGTGCAGGTCAAAATTACAGACACTCGAGATAAGGAAGAAATAATAATAGAAGCGTTAGAAATTGATGAAGTATCTAGTGCTCCATTGGAATTCGCTCCTAATGATATAATTAATGAACTAAAAACTGAAGGAATTAATTTGTGTGATGTTAATAATGGAACTTTGGAAAATGAAAATATCTCTTTTCTTATTGGTGCAGATAATTATTTTAAAATCGTAAGCGGGAAAACTAAACGTTTGAATCCCAATTTAGTTGCAATTGAAAGTAAATTTGGGTGGCTTTTAATGGGAGAAGTAGAAGATAACTGCTCAAACAGAAATGTTACCACCGCTATGTCATCGATATCTTTGTTCGTTAGTGGTTCTAGTATAGAAAATCTATGGCGACTGGACACGTTAGGAATTCGGGACCCCGTTGAAGTCCAGTCAAGAAAAGAAATGGAAACTGCTGCTCTAAATTATTTTAAGGAGACAGTCACTGTTAACAATGAAGGACGTTACGAAGTTCGTTTACCTTGGATAGCAGACCATGCTGATTTGAACACTAATGAAGATATTTGTAAAGAGCGTTTACAATCAGCTACCAAAAAACTGCTTCAGAGAAATCAGTTCAAAGACTATGAAACTGTATTTGATGAATGGATTGAAGATGGAGTTATCGAAGAGGTTCCTTCCGATGAAATTAAGAAGAAGAGTCATTATTTACCGCACAGAGGCGTATTCAAAGAGACTTCTACTACAAAGATACGTCCAGTTTTTGACGCCAGCTGTCGTACTAAGGGATCATTGTCATTGAACGACTGTTTAGAGAAGGGTCCAAACCTTCTAGAAGAGATTCCCCCTATCTTATTGAGATTTCGTAAAGAAAAAATAGGTGTTGTGTCTGACATAAAAAGAGCATTTCTTCAGATATCGGTGTTTAATCCTGATTGTGAATTCTTAAGATTCTTTTGGTGGAAGGATTTCGAGAAGAAAAATGTCAAAGTTTTAAGACATAAGCGTGTAGTATTTGGCTTAAATTGTAGCCCTTTCCTACTAGGAGCTGTGCTGAATCATCATCTAGAAAAGAACTTGGTGGACTTTCCAGAAACTGTCACTAGATTAATGAAAGCCTTCTATGTTGACAATTGTGTCACTTCGGTTCCAGACGAAAATACATTACATCGATTCATTGAAGAGTCTAAGCACATATTGGCTACTGCCTGCTTTGACCTAAGAGGGTGGGAGCATACGTCTTTAAACATTAATCCTGATCCATCTGAACCCATACCTGTTTTAGGAGTATTATGGAATAAGGCCGAAGATAATATCTTCTGTGATACAGCGGAATTGAGAAGCTTAACCACTGGTTTGACAAGAAGAAACGTCTTAAGTATGGTTCATAAGATTTTTGATCCACTTGGAATTTTGTGCCCCGCAACATTGATTCCCAAGTTGCTTATCCAGAAAAGTTGGAACTTGAAAATTGGTTGGGACACAGTGTTGCCCGAAGACTATCAAAAGGAATTCGCTTCCTGGTTTCGTGATTTGCCCCTTTTATCAGAAATGAAAATTCCCAGGTGCCTAAATATAGATGAAATTGATGGCCTGAGTTTGCATATCTTTTGCGATGCTAGCAAGTGCGCTTACAGTGCCGTGATATTTCTTAGAAAAGCTGTAGGTAATGATATTTCTGTGACATTTGTTTCTGCGAAGAGTCGAGTGGCTCCCCTTCGTAAAACCACAATTCCAAGATTAGAGTTATTAGCTTGTTGCATAGGAGCACGCCTTTCCTCTGTTGTGATAAAAGCTTTGGATCTTGAAGGAATGCCCATTTTCTACTGGTCTGACTCTTCAACAGCATTGTTTTGGATAGAAAAGGATGAAAATTGGGGTGTGTTTGTGAAGAACCGAGTTAAAGAAATCAGATCATTAACGTCGAATGGAACTTGGAGGCACGTCCCTGGAAACTTTAATGCTGCAGATTTGCCATCCCGAGGTTGTTCAATAAGTGCATTAGTTAAATCCAGATGGTTGAAGGGGCCAGAATGGTTGAAGAAAAGAGAAGAGGTGTGGCCCACATCAGAAGTTGTCCTGAACTACGAAGAGATTCAGAGAGAAAAAAGAAAAACTGTTGCTTCAAATTTGACTGCAACCAAAGAAAAATGGTACTCGAAATATTTTTCAAGCTATTTTAAGATAGTAAGAATGATTTCATGGATTCTTCGATTTGTGAGGAACTGTCGTCAACCGCAGAGAAAGTTTAGGGGAAGTTTGACAGTTCAAGAAATCAACCTAGCTGAAAAGAAGCTATTGAAAATAATTCAAGATGAATCGTTTGATGAAGAAAACAGTTTGAAAGGTCTTCTAACATTTATCGACCAAGATGGACTCTACAGATTGAAGACCAAAATCATCAGAAGAGATGATTGTGAAGATTTTAGATGTCCCATTGTCTTACCATCTGACCATGAACTTGTACATCGATTAATACTTGACCATCATTTGCTGCTTAGCCATGCTGGTACCCAATTTGTGCTTTCAAATCTACGGCAAAAATTCTGGATTCTAAGAGGAAGGAAAACTGTTCAGGGAGTCTTGTCAAAATGTGTTCCATGCAAGAGACATACAGCAAAGGCAGTTGAGACTTTACCATCTAGCCTTCCTGAAGATAGAGTGCGAGACGCGTACGCCTTTGAAGTGACAGGGGTCGATGTCGCAGGCCCACTTCATTTGAAAACTGCCAAGAAAGCGTGGATCTTGATTTTTACATGTGCTGTGTACCGTGCGGTACATTTAGAGCTTATTGAGAGTTTATCTACGAATGGTTTCTTATTGGGACTGCGAAGATTTGTCGCCCGAAGAGGTCGTCCATCTGTGATATACAGCGATAACGGTTCCAACTTTGTTGGAGCTGAACGGTTATTAAGATCTATCGACTGGGACCAGATTTCGAATTTTTCTTCTGTAATGAGAATACAATGGAAATTCAACCCTCCAACTGCCAGTTGGTGGGGCGGTTGGTGGGAAAGACTGATCCAAACCGTAAAGAAGTTACTACGGAGAGTTCTTGGTAGAGCATGTTTGACGTTTGAAGAAATGTCAACGATTCTTTGTGATGTAGAGTCAGTCATAAATTCTCGACCGCTGACATATTTGTCAGAGGATCCTACTGATCTTGAACCATTAACTCCCTCGTTGTTTATCCAGGATGTTAAAACTGTTGGAGTTCCCGATGTTGACAAGTTAGATCAAATAAACCTTTCGAAGAGATGGAGATATCACCAGCGATTAAGACAACAATTTCGGAAAAGATTTCGTGATGAATATCTTGGACTGTTGGTGCAAAAGCCTTTGAAAGCAAAATTCGTGAGACCAATCGAAATCAACGATATCGTTCTTGTTGGACAGGACAATCAAAAGAGATCAGATTGGCCAATTGGTCGTGTGATTGCTACTTATCCAGGAAAAGACAATCAAGTACGAGTTGTAAAAGTGAAGACGAAGGCTGGAGAGTTGACCAGGCCAGTAAAAAGACTTTACCCTCTTGAACTTTCTTCATTAACTTGAACTCAATATAGATATTTAATGTTTATTTTAGTATTAGTGATATTTGCATTTTGAAACTGTATTTTAAGTTCGTTCCATTGTATTGTTTTCACTGTTTAGTAATTTTTTCTTTCTTCATTTTTTTTTCTCCTTATTAAGTGAACCTTTAAGTTTAATTGTTCTGTTTCTTTATTTCCTTTTACATACTTAACCAATTAATTTTGATTTATTGTTAGATTTAAAGTAGGAGATACTTAGTAGAGTTAGTTTAGATTTGTGATAATTTTTAAATTGATTGTTTTGATTTTCTTTGTAAACTTAAAAATCAAAAGGTGGGAGGATGTCGCCGGCACACGATCTGTAGTTTAGTTGAGTGGAGTGGCAACGCCGATTTTTGGCTTCGAGAAAAACACAGTTGAGCGCCGAGAGCCACAACGTGCAGACGTGTGCCTCGGTTCTAGATTTACGATCGCCCCACCTTCTGATTTGAGTATATACATGTTTGTTTGTGATTCATGTGCGTCCGTCTACGTGTGTAATAAAATATATTAAAAGGATTACTAAGGACTTATCATTCGAAGCTCTCCCACGAACTATTTGAGATTTTAGACATCGAAATTTGAGTAGATAGAACATTTCATTCCTACGAAACTCAGGAGTTATTGCGAGATAAACTCGGATATATTTGACCTAATGTTAATAAATTTTGCCTAATCTGTTAACGCGATGCCGTTATCGACAACGCTGCATAACAATTTGTTTCACTGGCCCGTGCAATTAAGATCCAGGTAAACTCAATTTGAATGAAATTATTAGGGCCTGCCCGGGCTGGTCGAAATGCGGTCCGTTTCTGGCGTCTATTCCGGCGTTTATCACGCAGAAATCATGATGCGAACTTTTAAGGAAGCCTTTTCGATCGGATAACGCACAGTTGGTTTTGATACTGAGTAATTCGAATTAATGTGAAAGATTGAGAAAGTTCAAAAGTTTGCCACTGTAGGGTCTTTCCGTTCAAAGAATCAGTAGTTAGAGGAATTAGAAGTGTAGCGTTTGCCCCTCCGTGATATGTGTAAAAAATGGATGCGGCAGAATGGGCTCCCATATTTGTTAAGGCCACTGTTCTACAGAGGCTGTTCACACATTTTTTAGACGATGTATATTGTATTCACAAAACTAAATTACATAAAATTCTTGTGTTTTAAATGTTCTCTTTGACATCCCTTATTCTGAACTATCTTTCGACACCGCAATTTCCAGGATAATAATGCCTTTTGAACCAGTTTTTTGTTCCATTTCTTTTAGGAAATTTACAGTGGATTTTGATGTGTGACTGCTAGCTTTGTCCTGATGGAGTCTCACAGATTGATGGCACTGTGGGTAAAGCGATGGTATTTCATTCAGAAAAATTGGCGATAAAATATGTTCCTGATAGTATTTGGAGTTAATCTTGACATTTTTTCCACTCTCTTTATTTTTAACTTGCCATTATAAGAAAAACCAGCAACAATCATGAATCCCTTAGAAAAACTTTCTTTCGATTTTTTGAACCATGTACTTAAATTTGTGCTCCCCTTTTATGATAATAAATGGCTCTTTTTTTGTTGCAATTATTTAAATACACCCATAATTCATCTATTGTGACAATTGTTTTCCATTTTTCTTTGGATAAGTGTTTCTCATATAGAATTCTGCAGCGTGTCCTGCGTTCAGCGATATGATTTGGAAGAAGACGATGCACATTGCGTTTTTTCGCTTTCTTAAGATTTAAATCAACATTTATCATTTTGTTTACAGTGGACACCGAGCATTTTAATGATTTTGTAACTGTCCTTTGACTAGGGGATTTTCTTTTAACATTAAACAACGTACCTTTGCAATAGTCGAAGATGTCCGTTTTTTCCTTGGATACTTGTTTGGAATTTTTGTCCCACTTGAGGCTCCAATTTCACGTTTTTTTCCTTTCTTGTTGACGATATTACCTATCAACGCTTTTGATATCACAAAACCATGACTCTCACATCGTTTTTGGATAACGGAGTATGCATATTTCTCTTCGCAAAGAGCATAAATGTAGACTTCGAACCACTGCTTTGTTAAAAAAGCCATTTTGAATAAAAACAAAACTTTCAAGCCGCAGACTGTAATTTTGACTTTTAAAAACATAGTACAATTGCAATTATTTCTTTTGCAGCAAACGATTTTTTATTACCGCTTACCAAAATCGTCTAAAAAATGTGCGAACAGCCTCTGTATTCAGACGTTTATCACGCAGAAATCATGATGCGAACTTTTAAAGGAAGCCTTTTCGATCGGATAACGCACAGTTGGTTTTGATACTGAGTAATTCGAATTAATGTGAAAGATTCAGAAAGTTTAAAAGTTTGCCACTATAGTGTCTTTTCGTTTAAATAATCAGTAGTAAAACAACTTAGAAGTGTAGTGTTTGCTCCTCCGTGCTATGTATAAAAAGAAGATTGAGGCAGAATTGGCTCCCATATTTTTGAAGGTCACTGTTTATATCTAGAGGGCGCCACTTATAACTTTCTTCTCCGTTGCACTTTATACAGGGTACCGCAGAATATACTCTCATATTTCCGAAGGTCAGTGGTAAGGGTGTGGTGGGGTTTGGACTGCGCGGTAGGTTGAAACAGTCCGGACAGATTTTCCAGTTGTCAGTAGACACCATGAGTCGGTCCTGTGAACATCGCGGTTTCGTTATCGAGGCGTTCTTTAAAAACAACGAGTCTGTAACCGCCACACAGAGGGCATTTGGGGATCTTTGCAACTGATGCCGCTCCTGATCGAAAAACCCTCCTGCGAAGGGTTTCAAACGTAAGTGGGACTTCATTGCGAAGCAAACCAAGGGGTGGTTGGGACATTAGAACGCTTGAAAATGTGCAACGACTCCGAGAGACCGCTATTCTCTTGAGGGATTGCCGCCCTTCCCCCAGAATTGACCAACAGAGTGACGGAAAACTTTAGAGAACGGCTTCGTCAGTGCTTTCGAATCATGGGCGCCACATCAGTGATGTTATTTTCCGAACAGAGTGTAAAGAACTAGATTATAAGTATCTTTCGAAAATTTAAGGCTTTTTTCTGGAAGTTGTTGCGATCGATTTTCACTACCGTTTGAAGTGTGGGAGTCCATTATTATGCTGCACCCTGTATCAAAACACTTGAGTCTGAAAATACGAAGCAGCTGAAACTACGGAAGATAGCACCGTAATTGAAAGAATACGTTTTGAGGGGAAACGCAGAACTAAACAATATTAGTAAAAGTAAATGAATAAAATGAAACCCCATCTGTAACAGCCGGGTCATCCCTGCTATTTTATAGATAGAATTGGACTGCAGGCAACATGTTTTTGCGGAGGCTTTGCCATTAAAATCGTCTTTGAAAGTACACGTAATGAGAGGTTGTACTAAATGAAACGAAATTAGTAAAACAAATGAGTAAATGAAAACTCCGTGTCTAGCAGTCGGGTCATCAAAGCTATCTTACGATAGAATATGCGTGCATACAGCTTGTTTATGTGGATTCTTTCCCATTAAAATCGTCTGTTTTTTAAACAACTAATTTCATTTCTCGTTCATGCGAGACGAATATGGTGGCTCAAGTATTTTGTTATTATTAATTACTATTAATCTTATTAATGTAGTATTAAAATTATAAATATTTTATTATTAATTGTTATTAATAGTAATTATTATTTGGGCCTTTCCCGACTGTTTAGCACTGCAAGAGACTGATTAGTCATTGTAGGTAATACTTGATGCTTTGAGAGCCTCATTTGCTTCTCGTTATGATTTTGATCAGAAAACCTCCGCAAAAACATAGTCCATGTTAAAAAATCATTCTAGATGTTACGTACATACTATCACTTTGAAGCTGATGTATATTATAAACTGGTGATATATTAAGCCGAAACAGTTTGGCGATTTTTAGATTTTGAGGATCGTTTTGGTGGATGTCCAATATCAAGTTGAATCTATTAATCAAATTTAAAGCAAAAGAAATAATATAAAAAAATTCCTAGATATCGGAAGAAAACACGTCCCCCTCTCCTATAAAACTTGAAAGGTAGTTAATGGCAAATCTATTTTAAATAAATTCTGAGTAGATTCATCATTATGATTGGATGAAAGCGAAGTATTCAATAAATTCTATTTCAGACATTGGTGGAGTGAATAATTGATATTTTTTTTTTACTGTACAACTACTTTGTTTTTAGAAAAATGGCATTAGCTCAGAAAGATGTCTAGCTGGCTATGGGAAAATATAAAGATAGTTGTCGAGTTGTTTCGACAGATGTGAGACACAAATTAAAATTGTCAAGGAAAACGGAGGATAAATTGGTCGGTTACTTTTAACAGACGGGAGAAATCAAATGTAAATGTAAAACTTTTCAAAATTTTCTTTTCGTAGAGCTCAGAAAGTTACTTCTGAAAACTGCTGTTTTTGTAAATTTTCAGGAACTTTTCACAAACGTCCGATGAAAAGATGAAAGGTGAAATTTTATGTCGTCCAGATTTGGTGTGTAATCAATGCTAAAAGTGATAAACATTATAGACAGTCAGTCGAACTACAGTTGTTTTCAACTATATTTCAAAGTATATTCATTACGATGGGCTCATTGCAAACTTCATTGTAGTCATCTGTTGGCCAATTTAAGTCAAATCAATTATGCTTTCAGAAATTTGTTCGGTACTACGGCTCTAGGTCCAGCAAGAATAAAAGAAAATGTTTGAATACTTATGACAGATGTCAAACCAACTAAAAATATCATCAAAACTATTGTTTGATGAGTGCAGACGAATTACTTTTGGAAATAATGATGGCTTATTAATTCTGGTATTTAAATTACAGAAAACCTGAATAGATTGTAATATTTATTTGAATCATGTTGCAAAAATTCTTCGTATAGATCAAATTTGGATTAAGTTCAAACTAGCTTGATTTCATCATAATTTATTAATAAAAACTTATAAGGCTTACTTGATGCCCAGTATAATATTAATAGGCTGAGTTTGTTTGTAATTCAGCAAAACAAAAAAAAAGTGCACCATAGTGCCATATTTACAAGAATGCAGTTATCATGCAAAGAACAAGACATTAATACGAGAAGATTATTAAAATTGTGGGGGAAGGTGGAGGGAATAATTGAATAACAGGTATACTGTATTATTTTTCACTATGCTCATAATTAACTTTAGACGTATGCTTGTGATCGTGTCAGTGCTGCCATCTACTGACAAAAAATAATAATATTTTCTTTACGGCAAAATGCTTTTCATTTTCAGGACGGTGTGGATTTTTTTATATTAATGTGTTCAGATGAAATAAACGGAAAGATAACTGTTTAAGAATTTTTGAAGGTTTAATGGATCAAAATGTTTTCATCAAATGTAGTATTTCTTGATTTATCCCAGTGAAATTATTTATCCAAAGTAATGAAGAATAATGCATTATGTCTAATTCTAATGGATTGAAATATTTAATTAAACCGAAATATACTTTCCTCTCGGTTAAATATCCATGTTATCTCGAGAGTTTCGTAACCAATGCAATTTAGGAGACCCAATGGGTTATGCGTGATGTCGACAGATGTAAATATGTAAACTAATTTTTGGTAGAAATGTTCCATTTTAATACTTTAGTTATGAACAGTATTTTACTGCACCTGTAAATAGCAATTTGACGTTCTCTGCTTTTTCAAAGTTACAATCAGCTTCATTCATCTACATAAATGTTCCAAAATATGTTTAACAGAAGTGAAAGGTATACAGATTTATAAAAGTACAAAATGCTGTAAAATAATTCAGCAAAAGACTTCAGATTTGACACAGTAACAGGCCTACAGTTCACACAGAGCAGCTGAGTCCCAACTGACAAAGGAATTAATTTTCCCTTTAGGAGCCAAGTTGGGCGTCCTTATATACTCTTGGCGACATTCTCGATTGTTCTAGAAATGGAAACTTCCAGAACTCGATAAACACGCCACCTAGGTGAAATCTGATTGGTTCTCCAGGCACCTCAAATGTCGCAAAGTTTGTTGCAAAGTCGCCAAGTGATCCAAAATTCTTGAAACTATCGCCAAAGGGTCACATACTGAAATCAAAAGATCAGTAATAGTAAAATAACAGTGATTAACACAAACATAAATAAGGGAGAAATATAGAATATCTACCAATGTTTCGAAATATTTACGGATTCAGCTAAGAAAGGAATGTATCAAAACTTTTGGAACTGAAAGCGGTATGCTTATATACCCTTTATGACTTTCTGGGTTGTTCTAGACGAGAAAAATTCCAGAACTCGATAACTACGTCCTTTGGGTGAAATCTGATTGTTTTTTTGAAGACACAAATAGGCACCAATTATTGCCAAATCTGTCTCCAAGTTCAAGAAAAGTATCGCCAAGGGATCACGTTGAAATCTTACGCTCAATGACAGTAAGTAAACGTTATTTAACACAAAATAAAACGTGAATAAAAGATAAATAAAGAATATTTACAAATGTTTAAAAATATTTACGACTATTTACAGCAATACAGAAGGTCTTTCGTACTTTATGGAAACGATTTTGATAGTTACGTTTTATGTATAAATGCCATATTTTTTGCCGCGATTTGCTTCAATCTGATAGCCATGGACGAGTTTCATGTCATCATAAGACGAGTTTGGTAATGTCCAAATCTCGGGCGGCTCCCTTAAAGAAGTTGACTGTGCCAAGGCTTGAGCTCATGGGAGGACTAATTGCCTCAAGACTTAGTACATATCTTAAGGATATTTTTTCGATGCAAATGAAAATTTTTCTCTGGTCAGACTCGACCATCGTCTTGCATTGGATTAAGAGATCTTCAAAAAAGTGGAAACCCTTTGTGTCAAAAAGGATAGCCGAAATACAAGAAACTGTCCTGATTGAAATTGAATTTTTTTATTTTCTTGATTTGTTACTTAATTTAACCTCTTGATTTATTTATTGATTATATTTTTTTTTGCTTATCTTTCTGAATATTTGTAATATTGTGATAATTTAAATTTTTTGTTGTTGATGCAAGTTTGAACCTTTAATTCGTCAATTTTTTAATTTTCTTGATTTATTCCTTATTTTAACACTTCGGTTATTTAGCATAATTTCTTACTTGAAGTGAATTCTATTTGCTGCAATTGTGTCTTCTATTTTATATATGTTTAGTGTAGTATCATATTTACTTCCTTCTTGAATTATTATTGAAATGAATTTTTTAATTTTCTTGGTTGGTTACTTAATTTAACCCTTAGATTTATTTAGCATAATTTCTTATTTGAAGTGAATTTTATTCTATATGATTATGTTTTCTATTTTATATATCTGTTTAGTGAATTATCATATTTACTTCTTTCTTGAATTATTACTGAAAGTATTAATTATTTCGTGAACTATCTTGAATTTTTGAATTTGAATATATTTTCTGTTACTTGAATGTAACATATATTTACTTGAATTTTGGTGAATAATTTTGTGTTTATGTTGACTTAATTGAACTAAAGTAGAAGTATTTTGCCTAAGGTGCAAAGTATATATATGTATTTCTTTTTATTTATTTATTTTACTTGAAATTTGCTTGAAATTTGCCATTCTTGAATTGAAAATCAGTTGCCTTTACATGAAATGTTTTTTTTCTCTTGAATTTAAATAATATTTCTTGTTCATGTGAAATGTAAACTTTCTTGATCATGCAACCTGTTTTTTGATGAACCTTCCGTTCATCGGGGGGCAGTGTAAAATATTTTGCGGAAAGCGGGGACCTTGAGGGAGGGTCACGTGGTCAGGATCACTGACCCTCCCCCCGCGTTCGCTGGGGGTAGCGTCACCCCAAGTTTTCTCCTGTAGTCTTTGTCTTGTGGAGCTATGCGAATTGTCGCGTAGAATAATCTCTCCGTGTTGAGATTTGTAAGCACATTTTGGTGTAAAATTATTAATGTCGTATCATGCCCACCGCAACTTGTTGTACATATATCTGTATATATATTATACTTTAGGACTATTTAATAAAACTCTTTTGAGTTACCAAGAGTTTGTCTGCATGCTTCGTGAAATTTTCCTATAGTGTAGTAGTATACATCATCATCTATCTTTTTTATAAGGTGATTTTCATATAATTTCCTACGATTTGTTTTTCTTTCAGCAATATGCTTTGGCAAAAAAACAGACGAACTTTCGATTTAAATATCTTTTTTAACTTCAAATCTTTATTAATGATTTTACTTACAGTGCCGGAAGACATTCCTAGTTTCGATGCAAATGATGATTGAGTCGGCGGATTTTCTTTTAGGATGAGAGACTTTACATTCTTGATATTTACCTGCGTTTGAACAATCTTAGGATGAGGTTTCGCGGTCATGTTTTCATTTTTACTTTCAGTTAGACCTTTTTTTCCATTCAAATTTAATATATTATAAATACCTTTTTTTGAAATGCCATAACCGTGATTTTTACACCTCTTCATAATTTGTTGAAACGAATATTTCTCCTTGGAAAGCGCAGTTATGTAACCTTCGAGCTATCTGTGAATTTTAGGAGCCATTTTCTAAATAAATCTTTTATTTTACATTCCAATCAAAACAAAACAGTAGCATACGATTATTCTGAAGTTGCCAAATTTTTTTCTTATAATGCAGTCGACAAAAATAAATTACAAAATCGTTTCCATAAATGGCGAACGACCTTCTGAACTTACTTATAAACTCTTTGCATGTAGGGAACGGAAATTCCAGTTTTTCGATATAAAAAGCGATATTATTTGCATGTTTATATTATTGTTACGAATACCCATTTCGGGTTCGGTGATTGAATGGACTTTGAATAAGATAAAATAAAACAAAGATTTATTTACAGGAAATCGAAATACTACACATTACAGATCGTCAGAACATAATCTCTAGTTCTCAGAAGTGCGGAAAAACTCAACACAAAAGACGTCACACGAAGTCGCACCTATCGCGTCAAAAATCTCAGTAATTCTCCGATGAAAATCTCACAGCGAACAGCGGCGCGTTTGAACAGCTCCAAGCAGACTCAAAACTGAAATCTGAACCCTATCCCGAATCGAGGCTGTATTTATAGCTTCTCGAAAGTCTGGGGATTTCCACAATGCTCTAGGACAGTGGTCGGCAAACCGCGGCTCTCGAGCCACATGTGGCTCTTTGGGCCCTTGAGTGTGGCTCTTCCACAAAATACCACGTACAGTGCGATTGAAATTGGTGTTCTTATTTCTATTTTTACATTGTGATAGCTCCAAGGCGAAGGCGCTTCACTTCTGTGCCCCGGGCGATCACCTGGCAACTGTCCTGGCTTCGTCTGGCCGAGACTACTTCCACAACCCAAGAAGTGACGCGAGATGATGAGTTTAGTGTTACAAAAACACTATATTTTTTCCTTGAAATGCTCACACAGAAATGCAACTGTATACAAGTCATCACAATTCTCAAATACAAACTGCCTTGCAGTTTCGCACGGCCCACAGCCAAAAAACAAAAACGCACACGCTTCAACTGTCCTGTCGATACACGTGGCCCGCTGACGAGATCACGTCACTCACCTAAGTCCGGCGACAATCGATTTCTCAAAAACTCTCAGCAAAAAGCCCCCCTGCGAACCCAATCGCAGCCTTTAAGGGCCTGATTCACGACAAACGCCAGCGACTTGCAGTCCGCAAGCCGCAAGGCAGGGAGATCTGCGATTGAAAAGGGGAAGACACCTGCAAAGCCATTCACGACAAACAATTTTCGCCAGCCGCATCCACTGACGTCACGCTGTCAAAACGAACCGAATCTTTCGATAACTCGGTGTGATAATCGAGATACAATCGATTTTCATCGGATATCAGCCAATGAGAACGCTTTTAGCGTGTCTGAGTTACCGCGTATGTCTATCAAAACTTCTCTTTTCAAGTGTTTGTTGTTCAAATGCTTGTGTCATTTCGTGTGTGTTAATAGTTCAAATTCAATTTTATAGAATAATCTCACGGCTTTTTACCTGCACCGCATTGGCGTTGCATCCTCTCCTGACTACCACCTTTATTCTGCTGGGGAATTTATGGATTTCAATCACCTTTTAACGTGATCCTTTGTTCAAAACAAGTACTTTTCAGTCACAGATTTTTGAAATAGATATCACCTCTACTGAGTTACCAGTGGGGAATTATGGTGAATGTACTTTTCCCCAACATAGGATAAAAAAAAGTCTAGTATCATATAAATGACACTAGTTTTAGAATTACTTCAAATGCTACAAAAATTTAAGTTCCCTGAAGTTTCACTGTTCTATTATAGATATTATTTATTATCTTGAAAATTACTTTTAGTGAAACAGATAGTAATCTTACTCTTATTGTGCAGTAAAAGCCATGTTTGTTAAAAAAGGTATATGTTAAAACTATTGAAGATGCTCAAAATAATGTATACATGACAAGCCTTTTAACAATAACGAAATAAAAGTTTAATTATCCTAACAAAATTGACAATGATCATGTTTCAAATGTCCAAACAACAAATAATTCTTTAATTTTTATTTGCATGTTACTGATTTTTTTCCAAAACTGTTCATATATTTCTTTCTTTGCTGATTAGTTTAGTTTTTGGTTTTAGATAAATATTCTACTAAGCTATTTTTGTATGAAGTTCACCATTTCTTTGTTTTGTTGATTACACGCCAAAATATTTAAAAAGTGCATATTCACATTTTCGTTATATAAATATTTATATTTAGGAAATTTTGGTGTTTATTTGTTTTTCCACAATACCATATGCTCCGGAAGCCTGTTTAATATTTCAATTATGCTTATCTTTTGACTAAACTGAATACAGAATATCTCGCAACATAGACATGGGCAATTCTGCCTAATACATGCACTCATATAATTTCAATGTACATTGCATTATTATGTCACCAATGACACAAATTTAAGGAAATTTGAATTTTTGTATAGCAGGAATATAGGCTAAAGTAGCCAGCCGATTTCTTTTCACATGAAAATTTATCTTTTTGTATTGCAGGTATGCTCATATCATACCAGGTGGTGGTGGGTATTAATACGAATAACACATTTTTCTTTTTGTTGTTTTGTGGGGGGGGGACTTCAAATTAATAGTGCCTCTTATGAAAATTCTCCCTCTCAGTCAATCAATTCAAAGCCGTCTGTCTGGTGGACGGATGGCCCGAGCATAGCCAGGCTAGTCTATAATAATATAATACAATGTATGTCAACATCTTAAAATGTTAAAATGTCATATTAAAATTGTGACAAAGAAATGTTAAAAATTGATAATACAAAACACCAGTTCAAGTGTGAAAAAACTATTTAATAATTAACAAAAAATTAAATTTATAAATTTTACACAAACAACTCTCGGGGAGCACTGCTCTTCCAAATAGAGGAGTCATGAGTGATTTGCCATCTTGCTACGACATCCAATATCTTCATGTTATAATCACATACCTGAAATAAAAGAAATATAAGATTTAGCATTTTGAATGTTTTAAGATTGAAAAGAACACAACACCTTTTTCTCTTTTTCCTCAATGTATATGAAACAGTATTTTTTTTGTGACAAGCACTTTTGTGGTGTACAAAGATGAGTTTTCGGACACTAGCCAATTCTAAATGATCTTTGAGTCATTTTGGTCTGAAAGTAAACTTTAAAATATGTGTTGTAATAATACAAATATAGAACAGTGTACACTTTTAAATGATGATTCAGAAAATGAGAAGGGTGCTAGAATGTATGGAATTAATATCAGTCCAAATGCATAAGTTTAAAAATATTTTTGCTTGGGAGATATGCAATTCCATACGTGATGAAAAGGTATGAAGAAATATCTTTGGTGTAGGGTAAGTATGGAATGTAAGCAGCCCTAAAATATTAGGTGACGAAAAATGTTGAAATAATCTCCCTGTATGTATGTACTCAAGTTGGATAACTGCACAATATTCCTAATACAGTGGACGCTCGTTAATTCGAACTAATCCAAAGGCCCCAATAAACTTGTATTGTGATTAATGTTAAAAATCTCATTAATTCGAACTAAATTTTTATCACTTCAGTTAATTCGAACTAAAAATTTGACAAATTAGATGAGAATGCAGAAACTGTTAAGCATCCTAATGATCAAGTCATAATGGACCCTATTAAAACTCTGAAAGCATTTATTCAGATGGAACCTTCCTTTGAAAATGAATTGAAATGTTTACTTCAAATCGAGAAGCAGGCTGAACAATGTAAACATCATAAACAAAACCAAACATCCATTTTACAATTTTTCCTAAAAGTGTAATTCATATTTTTAATTAAAGTTTACTTTCTGCTGCATATCTTCTGCTTCATTTTATAATTAAGGTAAATCTGTATTGCTTTTTAATATGTTTAATTTTAGATAGCATAGTATAATATGTTTTCTGGGATTATACTTACTAGGAGATTTTTCTACTTCAGTGATACACTTTTAAAGTTATATATTTTCTCTTAACATCTGATAATTCGAACTTTTTTCTGTGAACCTTTGAGTTTGAATTAACGAGCGTCCACTGTATATTATTCAGTATTATTATCAATAGAATAATCCAATAAAGACAAACGCAAGTAAATTTTCCTTCGCATATCAACACTATTCCAAGACCAGTTTCATGCTTTTTAGTGCTCATCAGTTGTTTTTCTCCCCCCCCTCCCGCCCCTGTAAGTACTCTTATGGGCACCTATAGTTATACACTGACTGAAATATGTGAAATGCACCATCACTTTTTAATAGTTTAAGATAAACAGGCTCTACTTACCATTTGCACATTTATTGAGTATTTGCTTTTCCTGTTAATGAAAACAAACCAATCAAAATATTGGTTTGATGATGTTCACATGTGTGCAGGCAACAGCACCTACAACATTTGGAAATCCAGTGTTTAAATAGAAGTTTTCTTTTGTTTGCAGCTGCTCATTACTTTTCTGCGGAAACTGTACATGATTTTTTAAAATTTTACATACAGCTTTTGTAAATTTGTTTACATTTCTTGAAAGAGTTGGCTGCAATTTTTGGGAAAAGTTTGTGCTTGAAACAGCACTTTGAAAACTTCCTGTTCCCAAGACCTGTAGGCTGCTGAGGACCTATATAAACAATACAAGTATATAAGTAAAGCTATTTAAGCCACATGATATAGTTATTACAAATAACCATTGTTTCACAAACCGATCATATACACAGCATTACATATATTAGTATTCTTACATTAATCTGATCATAGGGAAATTATAGAGTAAGAATGAAAAACATAGTAACAGTTTATAAAGGGTCAATACACCCAATACTAAACATTTGACTCAGCTTTGAGATTAAAAAAAATCAATACATCTAAAGACCTAAAATGCCCTATCCAATGACATAAAATTCTAAAAATCAATTTTTGGACCATTTTAAAAGGTGTACTGTCCCCTTTACAAAATTATTTTATAATTAATATGCTTAAAACTGGAAGTATAAGAATCAAAACATTGAACATACCTGCATTTCTATTGAATAACCGCCGTGTTTAGACTGCAAATGTGGTCTCAGTTCCATCCGTGACAAACGAACTCATTTTCATTCATTTGAAATGGATCGTCTCGATCGTGGAATCTCCATTCATTTTTTAATCATATATTAATTCGCCGCCGCCGAAGCCTACCGATTGCTATGACGTCCGCCATTGCTGTTTATCCTTCGCTTGCGAGACCTACGTAGCGTCCGCAAGCAGTGAACTTAAGTTGCGGGAGAAAACGTTCTGCGCGTTTGTCGTGAATGGGAAATTCTCTTCGCACCGCAAGTTTGCGGAAGAAAACAGGATTGCGGGAGAAAAGTGTTTGTCGTGAATCAGGCCCTTAAAAACTTGCTCGCCTCGCTCAACTGGTTCCTGGTAACGCCAACCCTTCCGGCGAGGAGCCTTTTCCACAGCTAGGCGTCTTCCTAAGGTGCTGTCAAACAGGTCTCGCTGAGCGTGACCCGGCATGAAATTGTCTTTTCATCACAACAAACCGTTTGGGGACAAAACCCTTTCTTAGCCAGAGTTTCACTGCTAGCACGCTAGAGGCGTTATTTCCACGCTATCGCACCATACTTAGTTGGTGTTTAAATGTCTTTATCTTTAGGCGAGTGCTCTGAAGCGACTTAATGAGAAAACATCTCCAGAAAGATTAAATGTCAACGCGTATCGTCAAGTCGTATCTTTGTATCGTGTTCTACAATGTATTACTTGCGAGTGCGTGTTCCCACAGGAAATACTAGACTAGTCAAAATGTCTTCGAATATAACCAACCGGCAAGTCGAAGATCTTAAGTTGGTTTCATCTTTATCAATAGCAGTTGACAAGTCTTGTGACATAAATGATACAGCGCAAGTTTCACTTTTTGTACTATTCAGTTCATCTACAGGTCCTAAAGAATATCGTTTAGGATTATTGCCACTCAAAGGTCAAACACATGCTGAGGATATAGAAAATGCTGTAATTGAGTGCATTGAAAAACATCATATTCAGCCGTGTAAAATTGTCTCAATTTCAACAGTCGGGGCGAAAAGTGTGGCAGGCGTAAGAAACGGATTTGTTGCTATTTTGAAAGAAAAAATTAATCACGAGAGACTTACTTACCATTGCATCATTCCTCAATAAGTCCTTTGTGCGCAGACATTTCCAGAAGAAATTTGCAAAGTTATGGAATTGGTGATTAAGATTATCAATTCCATTATAACCAAAGCTATTAATCATCGACAATTAAAAGAATTTTTAGGTGAAATGGAGAGTGAGTACACAGATCTTCTGCTGCATAGCAAGGTACGTTGGTAAACAGAAGGAAACTTTTTGAAACGTTTCGCTTCCTTAAAAACAGAAATTAAAGCATTTCCCCTTGAGAAGGATGTTTCACTATCCAGAACTAACGAACGATCAGTGAATCCAAAAAATTAATTTCATGGTAGACGTTACATCTCATCTACGAGTCCGTGTAAACTACAGGGGAAAGGAAACATACTTTTTTTAATGTTATTTCACTCGCAAACAAATTATCGCTTTTGCTCAAGATTTTGATAAATCAACTTTGATTCACTTTCAAAGCCTATTGAAACATCGCCAAGAAAATAGTTCTGATATTGATATTTGCTATTTGAAAACAACGGTTTTAAATATGAGGGAAGCTTTTCTCAACAGGTTTCAGAAAGTCAGAAACAGCAAAGCGACGTTTTTATTTCTTAAAAAAGCAACTTAATGCTTCTGTAACAGAATTAAATTTTTCTCCTTTGAATATTGACATTGGGAACTTTGAAATGCAATTCATTTGAAAAACAAAGAATTGCGGAGCTCGAAATTTGAACGTCTTTGTGCTGATATAGAAATCTATCTATATATTATTTCTAAAAGGTGTTTTTCTGTTTGTTTTATAACTTCATACTGAACCAAAATCAATAAATGAGGTATCATTTTAAAGATTAATTTCTCTTCTGACGAATTATTAGTTCAGAATGACACATTGTATCGTTTGTTGAAAAATCGAAGTGAAAAGTTAGAGATAGAGACGAGAGGAGATAGAAAGGAGATAGAGACGAAATAAGTATACAAGACGAGTGTGGATGGGAGAATTGGAAGGGGTCGACCTCAGCGAACGTACCTCAATCAGATTGAGGACGTTTTTAGCAAAAGCCAGCTTTGGAGTATCCAAATTAAGTTAATAATAATGTACCTACCTACATAGTTTAAGTTTAAAAAAATTTGGCTCTAAAAATAAATTTCAATAGTTGTACTGTTGATATTTGGCTCTGTTGACTAGTGAGTTTGCCGACCACTGCTCTAGGAAATCGCAGGTTTGGAAAAGTCGCCAAACTTGACGCCAAGTCTCCAAATTTGGAGCTAAAAAAATAAGTCGCCAACTAGAAAATATCTCACCAATTTGGCGAGATACCATAGAAACCCTATGTTAAATGCATGGTACAGCAGAAATTAAACTAATATGACAATTTACATGGAACAAACGATAATAATGCATTATTATTGCAAGCAGAACAACAATTTTAACGGTAATTTAAGCTAAAGACATATATTAATTTACAAAATTCGTAACGTTTTTCAATTAGAGCCATTTTCTCTTGCTTTATCAGCGCCATTAGTCTTTTTAAAATTTCATAGTGATTGAGCACAGAATTTAAGTGGAAATTTTAATACTATAAGTATTTAACAAAGATCAAATTGTATTATTTCTTTTTCTGTCAAAAAATATAAATGAAAGTACAAATAATTAATTATCATATTTTAATATTCTTGTCTTACTAACAGGAATTTTTTCCAAATTATTAATGGATAATAAGTTATGCTTGTGATTTAAATCTTTTATCGCTTGAACAGCTTTGAAACTCTTAAGATTTTAAATCAAGCATTTCATAATAAATTGAACACTTTTGGGTAATTGTATTTCTGAGTTAAAGTGTGTCTTAGTGAAGTAGTCAATTTTTTTTTCTGCGAAAAATCAGCTTCCTTTTCAGAATTATAACTCTTAAATATATTACTCTCAAATCGCAGAAGAAATTTATATCTTGTCTAGGTTTATCTGGAGATGCGTAATTCAAAGAAAAAAATATCTATAAATTTAAGTTGCTAAGCCGATTATTTCGACAATCCGTGAGAGAAAATTACTGCATCCATTTACTTCATTTTGGTCTTAAACGAAAGATTGTAATCTGTAGATTTGTCAAATTCGCTTTTTGTAACAGTACATTCTATTAATTAGCGATAATTTACAATTAAAATTTTCTTTCTGCGCGTGCTCAGTGACATGTTTAAATCTGGCTTTAGATACTCACTTAGCACGAGGCCGCATAAATACATTTTTTCTGCGCATTCTCAGTGACATTTTTAAATCTGGCTTTAGATACTGACTAAGAACGGGGTTGCCTAAACACGTTGCTTTTTTTAATCCGAAGATCTCTCTCTAGCTCATTCTCGGCCATTTTTATTTTGGTAAATATGAAGAACAAGATACGGTTTCCCGCCAAGCCGTTTTTTTGCGCAAAATATTTGGCGTGTTTTATGAGTTTACCGTAAAGAACAGTGTTAATGTAAACCACAAGGTCCTTCGATTTGTGATGTCACATTGGCGCCATATCGCTACAGTTTGGCGACGGTATCATATTCTTCATATTAACCTTTATTTTTAAATATGGTTGTGAGATAAAGAATTAAACCTAGCAGAGATTGTTTATTTCGCGCTGTTGAGCAACCATATTTCTTTTTGCTGGGTTCAATAGTAATTTTTTAAAGTGTATTTCTCTATTCCTGATATTATATTCCTTAATTTCAATATTTGGAAATGATGTGTTGAGTATAATTTGTGTATTAATAAATTTATTTACTACCCAGCCGTTATGTTTTGACGGGCATCAACTAGTAATTAAATAAAATTAATAAATAAAAAAAACAGGAGAGAAAGGAAATATTAAAATCTATCAACTTACAACTTTGGGCAAACGTGAATATGGTTTTTAACAAAAGCACGGAAAACAATTTAGAAACTTTACATTTCCTGGAAACAATATCCTTAATAACACTAAATCGTTGGGAAATTGTTGGGGCTACTGTTATGTAGCATTGTTGGTTGCACTGTTGACGTGGATGTTTATAGCCGTTCGTAATCTGCTTTAAATAGTAGGTCCCGGTCTATCCCTTGTTCAACGTAACGCTTTCATCCAGCTAACCTTTAATCTATAAAGAATGTTGTGTACTTGGAAATTACCATTTAACTCGGTGGTGGTAGTGTTAGAGGGGGGGGGGGGGAGGTTTCAATTGAGGAGCGAAGTGACCAGAACCGCTTGATGCAACAGATGATCTACAGTTATCCATCTTCCCTCCTTCCCTAACACTTTAAAAACTGGGGAAAATTTCAGAGTCCAATTTTGGTCCAATCTTGGTTTTAAGAACCCAGTTTCTTGGTTTTAAGAAATTGGGCTCTTAAAACCAAGAAACACCCAGTTAAGGGGGCACACTACCTTTGGCTACACTGAAATGACCGTAAACATGATCAAATTCGAGTTACTGAAACTCCAATAATATTATTATCTCTATATATAAAACAGTTCCGTAACTGACTCATTCACTGACTGACATACAACGCACAGACCAAACCACTGGACCTAAAGCGCTGAAATTTTGCAGGGCGATTCTTCTTATAGTGTAGGGGTGCACTAAGAAAGATTTTCAAAAATTCTTCTTAGATTTTTTAAAATTAAATTTTTAAGCTGCTTTTGTAACATTCTTTAAAATTTGCATTTAAAATAATATTCCGATGGTTATAAAATTTATAGCACGAGAAAGATCATAAAAATTCCTTTAAAATGAAATCTTTTTGAATCTTTACCCCTATTTTCTGATTTTTGGGGAATTTTCAAACATTGATTTTTAGAAATTAATTTATTAAATGCTGATCACATGGTTTCTTTTCCTTTTGTGATACTTTAAATTAATTTTGCGTCACGTGCGTAACAACGAAATAGACAAAAAAAAAATTTTCTTGCTAATGCGGCAAATGATTGGACATTATCCAAAAAAATATTAAAATACAGTAAAAGAAATGTTCCTCAAACTGTGCTATATTCTTTAGTATGTTCTATTAGGTTTAATTTGAATATTTTCTTCTACATTATTTTGTCTATAAATAAATATATATATATATATATATATATATATATATATATGCGTGTGTGTGTGTGTATATTTATTTATATATATATATACAGGGTGTCCCAAAACGACCGCATAAACTCTGCACAGCTAGATTCCTCGTTCGGAGTACATAAAAACTGCCCAAAGAAGCGTTCCTGTACGATCCATAGTTTACGAGAAAAATACGAAAAACAAAGTATGACGTCTCTGCCGGTGCAAGAAAAAACACTTTATTGGACATATCAACAACAATATTTGCATATCTTTCCAGACGATAATATTTAAAACGTTTGTAGCGCATGGGCCATGGAATGATGTTAAGCCGCCGTTGAACTGGTATTTAAAAGGCTGCATCTTGCAGCTATCGGTAGTCTTCGTATGGTGGCCATGTACTCCGTTCGTGACTACTGCGACATGTACTTGATGTACGGCCGATGTAATGGAAATGTCTTACGAACTGCTAGGGAGTATGCCCGTCGATATCCATCCAGCCGTCCTCCCGATATCAACGTCATCCGTAAGCTGGACGACAGTGTGCGAAATACGGGAAGCGTCTTGCCAACAGCCAATCTTCATGATACTGGAAGACCGCGGAGCGGCCTGACGGTAGCAGAGGCGGATGCAATACTGCAGCGGGTAGAAGAGACGCCCGAGGTAAGCACACGCGCATTAGCCCGTGAGATGACTTCGAGTAAAAGTACTGTGCACAGGCTTTTACGGTCTGAGAGGCTACACCCATTTCGGTACACAACCGTGCAAGGTCTGAAACCAGATGACTGCGTCAGAAACTCGTGGCCTTCTGTGATTGGCTGTTGCAGCAACAGAACGCATATAATGGTTTTATTGCACATATTCTGTGGACTGACGAATCATGTTTCACTCGTGATGGGGTATTCAACCATCACAACAGCCATATGTGGTCCCAGGTCAATCCGCATGCAATCCGGCCGCAGAAACATCAGGAACGTTGGTCTCTTTACGTGTGGGCCGGCATACTCAGGGATCACCTGCTTGGACCATATCTGTTGCCTGAACTGCTCTCGGGACAGTCGTACTTGGTGTTTCTCAATGAGGTCTTAACCGAGTTCCTCGATGACATACCATTAGCGGCAATACAGGGACTTTGGTTCCAGCATGATGGGGCTCCGGCGCTTTTCTGTGCTCCTGTACGTGGTTGGCTGGATATGGAATAACCCGGCCGCTGGATCGGACGTGGGGGTCCGGTTCTATGGCCGCCACGTTTGCCAGATCTTACACCGTTGGATTTTGTCCTATGGGGCCATCTCAAGGAACTGGTGTATCGAGACGTAGTGACAACACAAATGGACTTAGTTGCCCGTCTGCATGCTGCTTGTACTTCGGTGGACCCCACGATGCTGCAACGTGTGATGACAGCCATTCCACGGCGTGCTCAAGCCTGGCTCGACATGCACGGCGGACACTTTAAACATCTGCTTTAAATTGTGCATGCTGTTGATATGTTAAATAAAGTGTTTTTTCTTGCACTGGCAGTGACGTCATTTTTCTCGTAAACTATGGATCGTACAGGAACGCTTCTTTGGGCAGTTTTTATGTACTCCCAACGAGGAATCTAGCTGTGCAGAGTTTATGCGGTCGTTTTGGGACACCCTGTATATATTTATGTATATATTTGGCATTAATTGCATACATTGACCGTTGTATTTCATTTGAATGTACTCCGAAGCGAAGTACGGGTTTTCAGCTAGTTCATTATAAATATTGAGCTCCAGATAATATCTATTTTAAGGAATGTTTACTAACGTTGTAGAATACAATTCTGGTCCAGAAGACGGCATGTAAAAATAAAGTAAACTTATGTAATCCTATAAATTACCTGGATAGTAATTTATAGATTCCATAGGACTAGGAATTTTTTTTTAAATTTTGGGATAGAATAAAACATTTAATTTTTTTTTATTTTCAAGGTCAACTTAAGAAAATACGTAAAATGTGTTGATATTTTTTTTTCAGTTTTTAATATTTCACAAACTATGACTTTTAAAATAATACAAATATGTTTATAATCGTTAAAAAATTAATTAAAAGGCAGTAGTATATTTTATTTTAAGCTTAATTTTTAAGGGATTTTTCTTGCATTCCAAACAGTCAAATTTACAGAATTGAAAGCATTCATTTTAAATAAAAAATGTAATTTTTAGTTAGTAACTTTTTTTACGTTTGCATGCAAAATAATACCTTGAGGGTTATAAAATTTATATCACGAGAAAGATCATAAAAATTCCTTTAAAATGAAATTTTTTTCGAATCTTTACCTCCATTTCCCGATTTGTGGTGAATTTTTAAAGATTAATTTTTAGAATTTAATTTATTAAATGCTGATCACGTGATTTCTTTTTCTGGTACTTTAAATAAATTTATCGTCACGTGCATAACAACTAAATAAACAAAAAATATTTTTTTTCCTTGCTAATGCGGCAGACGATTGGACATTATCCAAAAAAATATTAAAATACAGTAAAAGAAATGTTCTACAAACTGTACTATATTAACTGTACTATATTCTTTAGTATTCTTTATATTAGATTTAATTTCATTATTTTCTTCTACATTATTTTACCTATAAAATTATCCTTTACGTTTTTCTTATAAATATATATATATATATTTTACATCGATTGTATACATTGATCGTCGTATTTATCATATAATATATATATATTTGGCATGAATTGCATACATTGACCGTTGTATTTAATTTGAATGTTCTCCGTAGCGAAGTACGGGTTTTTAGCTAGTATATATATATATATATATATATGTATATATATATATATATATATATATATATATATATATATATATATTGTTTTATATAAAAATTGCAATTCTTCAGTTATATTTTATACAAAAATAGAACTTGTAAATCCATAAATAATTTTTAGATTTTATTTTTAAATTAACACATTACTAAACAGGGAAAAAATCATTGGATGTTTCGCGCATTATAAAATTAAGAAATATGCATACAGAAACTTTTTGGTCAAATTAAATTAATAATATAGTCAAGTTTAATGTAAAACTAAAAACTATCGTTTAAATCGAAAAATTTTCATAAAATGAAAAAAAAATTAAAATTTAGCAATTTTTTAAAACATTTTCATGTGTAAATTTTTTTTTTACAAATATATTTTTATTTTTTGGGGTTATAGTATGTAAATAAGCTTAAAATATAAATCTGATAAAAAATCTGTGTGTCTAGCACACATAGTTTGGGAGTAACAGTGCGCGTAATCCGAAAATTTACATATTTGAGAAAACTGAAGTTGGAATATACATGGCCATGGCAACAGAGTAAGCATTATATACACGCTCATAACTCGAGAAATAATGAGAATTTTTTTATGCGGTTTTTTGCATATTGCTCAGAAATGTCCCAAAAATCAGAATATAACAAAAACCAAAAATCGATTTCTTGAAGTTTTAAAGGTGGTGTGCCCCCTTAAAAAATAAATCTAGTTATTTCACTATTACGAATGCCCTACATTTGGGAGATTAGAACTAAGTTTAGCATGATTTAATGTAAAATTTCAAGTTTGTTTCCTCTGTTAAAAATCCTTTAACCAAGTACTCTTTCGTCCTGATTCTATGTCTAATTTCTGGACGAACAACTATTAACTTGATCATAAATAAAGACTATGAGGATTTCTGATATCGACATAATTACTTGAGGACACCTGTTTAGTGAGCTCCCAAGTGAGGAGTGGAGCGGCAAGGGGTGCCTGCTCTGATGGACTGTCCTAACAAAGTTATCGTTTCCCCCTCCCCCACTTCCTAAAGACAGTAGAAAAAAAATCGACGAAATTTAAAATGAATTTTTTTTCTCATACCACCCGATAATAGCCATATTGATAATCAATTCCAATACGGCAGGAACTTTTGTCTTGTCGCCTTCGATGTATAGAAGAACCAGCATGATCCAATGGTGTCCCCTCAGTGTAAACCGAGCAATCCCAAAGGTTACATCTGGGCGACTCGTACCCCCTGCTACCCTTATATAACTTAGAAAGAAAGTTATCAGCCAATGGATTTAACAGGCTTATAACCGGCGTAGACACAACAGCATTCAATGGCACTTGTCGGAGCTCAATCCGAATGCTTTGAGTTTAGTACCCTGATGCGCTAACTGCTATGTAACCCTTGGCATATTGATAATAAAATAAAAACGGTATTTTTAGACAGCCTGAACTTTTCAGCAATTCATATATTTTCCTTTTATAGGTTGTCCATCAGAGAAAATTTATGTTGTTGTTGTTTGTTACTGTTCCTAACGCCCCCTGGCCGAAAGTTCCAGACCATGTCCATATAGGCTTCGGGTTGAGTAGTGAGGCTCCGGTTTATAATAGCACCACAAGATTCAGAGTACGACTTTGCTAGGTGCCACCACAATTTTGAACGAGCAACCCCAGGTGTGACATCTGAGGGTGGATCGTACATTCCCCACCCACTGACATCATAGAAAGAATTTTCCGATCTACATATTCAGCGTGGTCATATCCCGACTAGGCAGGAAGGTATTTAACGAAGCTTGTCGGGACTCGATACGAGCACCCTCAGTACCGAAAGCCGACGCGTTACTGATAGGCCACCACTGGCCCAAAGAAAATTTATTCTTGTCTCTCTAGCTAAATTAAAAATTATTCTTATTTTAAGAATTTCTTTCTCTATTACGTGTGTGTTACGATTAAATAAATCAGGTACAAGTGGATGATTAATGAGAAACTTTTTTCAATAGGTCCGCACTGTGCTGAGCGAATCCAATATGTCGGCCACCCATCGTTTCCTGCAAGCAAATTACACTTCATTCACAGCCGCAGTGTAACCCATTTTAGCATGTCTCGTGATCGCCGAATTACGAAACCCACGCAGGAGATTTGAGAGTATTTGAAATCGAAATTGTTTATTCAAATCTCGTTATGTAGCAGGCGTAAAATCGAGCCCAGACACATTATTGAGCCTCATAGAGCGGTTCGCTTTGCAGTGAAATTAGCTGTACCTGTTAGCCCCCCCCCCCCCGATTATTGAAACTCCATTTTAGGCGCAACCTCCGAACACAATGCTGCTTTCTGTCCGTGAGCCGTGATGAATCAATTAACAAAGGATGTGAATATGTACAGAGGAAGTGAATATGAATATATATATATATATATATATATATATATATACAGTCGAACCTCCATATATCGAACTTCCCTATATCGAAATTTTCTATATATCGAACTCTTAGCAAATCTCCATGTTCATTACATAGAAAAATTGTTTCTATATATAGAAATTTTTTTCGAGACAAATTGGGAGATTTTATTCCACTTTAGAATAAAATCTTTCTCTAAGTTAGGTAAACAAAGACTTAGGTTAAAGTAGGAATTGACTTTAACCTAATACATTAAAACTTTTTTTTATATATTACTTGTTTTTCCCGAATGTTATTTATAGCAGTTATTATATTTACAACAATTATAACAATTATTACATTTTCTGTCATCCACAAGATGGCCAACATTACTGAATAATATTATTATTTTAAAAGAAAAAAATAATAATCGCAACACATCAGTGATTATACTCAGTGGAGACTTAATGCATAATTGGGCTTAATTGAAGCTCTCATCAATGGCGCAATCACATGTTAACAACATAATATATCATTAAGACACTTAAAACTAACACATATTATTAATATTTGCATTACATAGTGATTTTCCAATATTTATAACTTTCAATACCCCTTAAAATCAATGCATTATACTAATTAACATTTTTGACAACAACAATAAATTTATACACTGATAAAACAAACAAAATTTTTTCAATTTTCAAAATCCATTATAAAATTACTCGTTTTTCCTATTCTTTAAATAATTTACGTCTTATATAGCTATCCACCAAATATACACCATAGATTGCTATTTACTTTACTTTTTAAAATTTTACAGATTAACACATTATATTGCGTTTTATTAACATTTTAAAGAGTTCTATACGATAATAAACAATGTAATTAGCAATTTACAGTACCTAAGATAACCAACTGTTTTACACCTGGTATTACAAATGGAATACATATTATGACTTGCTATACAATTTAAAATCAATGCAATAAACTTATTAACATACTTTTCAATAACATTAATAATTTACACTTTGAGCAAGCTACGCAAAACTGACCGTGGAAGAAACAATATTCTCCTAAATCTACGCCAGCGAATTTTAAAGATTGGCCTTGAGACTTATTTATCGTCATGGTGAAGCATACTTTGACGGGAAATTGCAGTCTCCCAAAGTTAAAGGGGAGTATTGACGCCAATGGCTATGTTGGCAATCTCCAAACGCGCCCTTGAAAGAATACAAATATAGGTATCATAGTTTTTAATTCTTATGTTGGCATCGCAAACTTAAAAATATTAGAATTTGTTTGAAATCTTTTGCTGCATCTTCAAAAACGTTGTTCTATAAACTTTGAATATGTCTATTCATTATATAATTGATTTTAGTCTTATCGCATCTTTCTACTTGATACATAAGCTACATAGAATAAACGTGTTATCAAAATGTTTTACACAAAATTCAGTTAAATTTTTTTACTCTCGCACATCGTATGGTCGATGTTCCACGTATGACATTTGGCTCATACAGGTAGTTTATCGGGTATTAGAGAAATGCGTGGCACGAATACTTTTTCTCCTTGAGCACACCCGGTTAAAATAATGGGTACGATTAAATTTTTATACAGGGCTGTGACTTGTGGTCAAGTGCCATTACACAATTTCGGTGGTTTTTCATTCCGAAGGAACATTACGGTTGTGCCCTTCCGCAAAGAAAGCTTATGGTATGGAAGACCCGGTGGTTTAAGGGAATTTAAAAACTCCCCTTTAAGGGAATCCTTTCCTACTTAGGTCAACAAAGAAAAATTTGAGTGTGAACTAATTAGTAGGAATTGAAAAAAAAAAGGATTGCCTGCCAGAACCTTGCCTACTGTGCGAGATTAGGAGGGGGGAAAGAAAAAAAGTTTGTCAGGTTGGGGATTCGATCTCGCAAACTACAGGACGGGAGAAGCCCGCGATACAGCAGTGCTACCGTTTACCGAGTAACAAGAGGGAAATTACTATTCAAGAGCAAGAGACGCTCTAGGTCTAAAACTAAAATTGATTAATTAAATTTAATTAATGAATTAATATTTGAAAAAACTTTAACATCAAGTGTCATCCACTACAAGTTTAAAAAAAGTGTATTTGAACTTGAGTGGATGAATAAAAAGTACTTTTATTAACGATTGAAAATTTGAACAAGATATATATGGTCTAAAACTAAAATTGATTAATTAAATTTAATTAATGAATTAATATTTGAAAAAACTGTATTAACATCAAGTGTCATCCACTACAAGTTTAAAAAAATGTATTTGAACTTGAGTGGATGAATAAAAAGTACTTTTATTAACGATTGAAAATTTGAACAAGATATATATAGAGAGAGTGGGAACTAATAGTAGGAATTGAAAAAAGCAAGCGATCACAGGGATGGAAGCTGATTTGACTTCTTGTGTAATCAAGAATTTAAAACTTTTCGGTTAATACTTGCAGGTTGTCAACAAATTTGTCTGAGGGTGTTAAAAATTTAGAATTTTAAAAATTAAATTGTTTTGGCTTGGGACAGTAAGCGCAGTTTGCTCTCCCTCAATGCCCATGGGTTGCGTCCGGGAGGATTTCCGTCGGAACAACCTGATATCAAAAGTTTCCGTATAAGCTTAGGCTGTGGACGGAATAATATTTTGGATTTACGTAGCTTGCTCACGCGTAAGTTCGCGGACGAGCCTGGTAATATTAGTTCCGTCCAATGAAGAAACAAACTATATTGTTTATAAGGAAATCCTCTAAAAAAGCAATTTAATTATTTTTTCATTGTAATTATTCCAAAATGTACTCCGCGGCGAAGCACGGGTATTCAGCTAGTTTATAATAAATAATTACGTCATAAACTTGTATTAAATTTTGGAATATATTTTTTTAGCTAAAAAAATTAGCAAAAAAAAAATCTTAATTTCCATGTTTTTATTAACGCGCTTTCTTGTTCGTTTGTGTGTGTGTGTGTTTTTCCGGTAAAAATCTTGCAATCGATTTTTAACTAACTTCCCGACTAGCTAGACATTTGAAACTTTCAGAATAGCTCAGAACACGATGGCAATGCATTCTTTTGATACTTTTAGCCATCTTTAAGCAGATTGAATTCATTTTCAGTTAATTTTGTTTTGTAAACTGGTGCAGCCATCTATCGGCCGGGGCGGGAACGAAAAGTTAAACGCAAGTTAACTTCCAATTAACTTCATTTTCTTTCAAGTTGATGGAGTAATTCATCAAAAAATTTTGAAAAAGTATTTATTAATGCATAGAATTGTCAAGTTTATATGATTCAACAGAAAAATTTAAAACATAATATGTAAAAAGTTCTTTTTATCTTGTAATTATTTTTTGGCTATAATAGCTTAATAGCTTTAATAGCCTAATTTTTTAGCTTAATTTTTTAGCTAAAATGTTGGATTTAGCAAGATCTCGTCACGAAGTTTTGAAGCTCTCCTAAAAATAGCTTATGACGATTCATCTTTCACTAAGTCTTTCGTTTCCTCTATATATATAAAACAGTTCCGTAACTGACTCACTGACTCACTGACTCACATTCAACGCACAGACCAAACCGCTGGACTTAAAGGGCTAAAATTTTGCATGCCGATTCTTCTTATAGTGTAGGGGTGCACTAAGAGAGATTTTTGAAAAATTCTTCTTAGAATTTTTAAAATTAAATTTTTAAGCTGTTTTAGTAACTTTTTTTAAGTTTTCATTTAAAATAATAATTTGAAGGTTATAAAATTTATATCACAAGAAAGATCATAAAAATTCCTTTAAAAAGAAATCTTTTTCGAATCTTTACCTCCATTTTCTGATTTTTGGTGAATTTTTAAACATTAATTTTTAGAATTTAATTTATTAAATGCCGATCACGTGATTTCTTTTTTTTGTAATTCAAATAAATTTATCGTCACGTGCATAACAATTAAATAGACAAAAAAATATTTTTTTTCTTGCTAATGCGGCAGACGATTGGACATTATTTTGTCTATAAAAATATCCCTTACGATTTTTTTATAAATATATGTATTTTTTTCTACATCAATTGTATACATTGATCGTCGTATTTATTATAAATAAATATATATATATATATATATATATTTTTTTTTTTTTGCATTAATTGTATACATTGACCGTTGTATTTAATTTGAATGTTCTCCGTAGCGAAGCCCTTGTTTTCAGCTAGTCATTCATAAATATAGATTACGCGTTGACTTGTACCGAGCATAATTCGCTGCGGTCGACGTACGGTGATTGCAGGGAAAACAAGCGATTTAATTCATCCTCCGGAATAGATTTACAAACCATGCACACGCGTGTAAACCGAGCGTTTCGGAGTTCCAGTTTTGCGTTCTAAATACAGCACACCCCGTACTTAGACGCGTGAAAATGGCGATCGGTATCGCTAATTGAAGATATTGTTTGTTCGCCCTAGCAGATTCGTGAATAGAGAATTCATTTAGTTTCCGTGGCACGCATTTTCGGGCAGTATAGACTAAATACGCGTGGCGCAATTAACAGTTGTAGAAGCTGGTTGCCAGTAATCTGTTAAATTTGCGGCCTTACGGTTTGTTCCAAGCTCTGTGATATATAATTTCCTCGTTTGTGTTTATTATCTGCATTTTGGATGGATGTTTTCGGGGGTGGGGTGAGTGGGTATCGAAATAAGATTTTAGCACAAATGTATGTAGATGTGAATAGCGACTTCAGATAAACGATGATTTTTCCATAAGTTATAAACCTTTAAATGTTTGGCAATGGAAATGTTTTAATTTTATATGCACGGTTAGGAATCTTCAGTTGTTTTGTTTGGCGATTGTTTTTTGTTTTTGGTGGTTTTTTTGTTAACATTTATTTTTTGGTTTGTCCCCAGTTTTTTGTTTATGGCGATTTTTTGTTTGGCCATTGTTTATTGTTTATTTGTTTTTGGTGAAGTTTTGTTTACAATATTTTTGTCGTCCACTGTTTTTTGTTTTTGAAGATTTCTTTGTTGTCAACTTTTTGTTTGGCGATTGTTTGTTTTTGGTCGTGTTTGCATTTGCAATTTTTTTGTGGTTCACTGTTTTTTGTTTTTGGTGGTTTTTGTTAACATTTTTTTTTAGTTTGTCCCTTTTTTTTGGGCGATTTCTTTTGGCCATTGTTTACTGTTTATTTATTTTTGATGATTCTTTGCTTACAATTTTTTTTTGTCATTCACTGTTTTTTGGTTTTGAAAATTTCTTTGTTGCCAATTTTTTGTTTGGCGATTGTTTGTTTTTTGCTTTTGGTGGTATTTGCGTTTGCAATTTTTTTTTTGTTCAATGCTTTTTGTTTTGGGCAATTTTTTTGTTTCGTGATTGTTATTGCGTGGTTGTTTTGTTTGCAATTTTTTTTCGGGGGGGGGGGGGTTGTCCACTGTTTTTTGTTTTTGGAGATTTCTTTTTTTTTTCTTCTTTGACGATTGTTTTTTTTTTTGGCTGTTTTATTCTTTTCATTTTTGTTGCTTTTTGTCCACTGTTTTTTCTCTTTGACGATTTTTTAGCAATTTTTTAGTTTGGAGATTGTTTTTCGTTAAGAAATGTTTTTGGCGATGTTTGTTCGATAAAGAGGAAATTTTAAGCAGTGAATAGGAATGTGTCGTTATCAGTGTAGAAATCAATCAGCGGCTGCTAGAGATTTGAAATTAACATAAGGTACTGTCAGATCCCGCTAGCAGATATTTTTGTAAGCTAGGTTTCTTATGCTAAAACGTAGTTTTCATCCACCAATTAAGTTTTAACCCTTAGATACAGAGGTTGAACTGTATTTTCTGAATTAGTAATTATCTTTTATTTCACAACGACATCTAAACATTACTGCTAGGGTTTGACGGTTTTCAAACCCTGTTTTAAAAAACCGGTTTTTAAAATAAATTTGTCACATTTGAAAACCGGTTTTTAAATTAAGAAAACCGGTTTCAAAGAATTCAAATTATTATGTAAAAATCAATTTTTAACTTATTCGATTTGCTATTCATTGTATGCAACGGGCAGCAGACATATTTTTTCAACGTTGCGAGTTGCGTTGGCCAGTGCTTATGCATTGTGCACTGCGCACGTGGAAAAGACGTGCCTAACCGACTTATTTTATGTTAGTACATATGTGCAATCCGTCACGAGTCACGACAGGTTCACTTAATCTTGTAAAGTGAAAACTGGAAACAAAAATATAAAGTTGTTATAGTTATCGGGAAAGATATTGTCTAGAATATTTCCAAATTCTTTTGTGGAAACCGATTCTGATGAAGAGCAAATCGAAGAAACTACTCATCAGAGTAATGCTTTTTTAAAGGAAGCCATGGAAAAATAAATTCATAAGATTCTTGAAGATCCCGAAGAAAATCTTACAAATCCAAAGACACTGAAAACTGAATTTTCATTATTTGAGGCAACGAATAAAAGAACCAAAAACTTAGATTTGTTATTTGATGCCCTGAAAACTAAAAAACCAAGCTCAGTAGCTAGTGAACGAGTATTTTCAATTTCAGGCAATATTGTGTCCAAAATAAGAACAAGACTTAGCCACCATTCAGTGGATATTTTATGTTTTTTAAAATCCTATTTTCTTAGGAGAAATTAAAATTAGTGAAATAAATATAAATATTATTTGAAATTTGAAATTTTTGTTTTGAGTTTTCATTATTTTGTGTAAATAATGTGTAATCTTTAATTTTTTTTATATTTTGACTTGATATTGATTTCGTTTTTTGCTATTTTATATAAATTAAATAAAATATTTTCCCTATTCTATTTTTTTTCACAAAAATTCGAAAACCGGCTAAAACCGGTTTTTTTTAAATCTGGAATTCGAAAACCGGTTTTTCAAAAAGTCGGTTTTTGTATAAACCCTAATTACTGCAAACTAAAGCTCCTATGCTTACTCCACACCAACGGAGACAGCAACGAAAGACAGACACATTTTACCACCTGTCTCTATGGCTGTCATAAAAGCTGGGAGACGGGGAGAAGAGGCAATTTATTTGCGCATGCGCATAATCTTCTCCTTCAATTCTGCTTGCCTGTCGAACATGGCGGCAGAGTCAAAAGTTGAACTTTCTCCAACTTGAAACCTCAGAGACCAGAGACGGAGACGAACCGGGAGAGTGAAAATTTTTTTGTAATATGCATGCGCAACAATGAAGATACATTATTTTCGTCTCCGTCGCCGTTGGTGTGGAGTAAGCATTAGACATCTGAGTTGACGAGTCAGCCATTTTATTGCCAATTAAATAAATGAAATAAGATTTTTATTATGTTTTTCTCTTTAAATTTTTTTCCGAGTGGCATCTTTTATGAAACGTAATATATTTTATGCATATTTTAAGTTCATTAGAAGACTAAAATTAAAATTTATGCTTTTTTCTGTTTTCTCAGATTCGAATAGTGAGCGTATATTCCCCAAAATGTTTATTCCCGAGAAATAAAGTTCGCTTAAGAGCTATTTCTATGAAATTATGCAGCCACATGAAGGTTTTATAAACGTAGTTGTTTTGAGAAAAAAGTAATAGAATTAATAAATTAGCCGATAAATGATGTTGAAGATCGATATGCTTAAACAAAGGCTATAAATAAGTAACAAAGTTTTTGCGTTGCAAGCTTTTTAGCGGGATATATGGCAATAAGATGGATGCTCATGTGTTATCCTGGATATGAAGTAATTCTACCGCAGATAAATATGGCAGTTTTTAACTTATCCTTGTTTATCCCAACTTTTGCTAGCACTATGGGGCTATTGTTATCATTTTCAGAGATTTGCGTTTCGATCTTTTTCAAGTTAGACAAAATTTCTGGCTTCGCGACGTTTTGACAAATGAAAAATTTTCTGGCAATCAATTACTTGTTTTTTTTTCCTTTTTAATGCGTACTTCTTATCGTCTATAACAGTTGTACGAAAACTATGGGCAGCGAAAAAATTTGGATTGGTCGGGGACAGTCTGGAGTAAATTTGTATCATAATGAATTATTTAATTAAAAATTATGCTTTAAACTTTCTATGATGACATATCCTTAAAATTTTTATTTATATTTTTTATATGATAAAAATACATTGTATGGTTAATGTAATAAGCGGGATGTGAATATGCGGTATCTCTATACGGCTATCTAAATTGGTAGGGAGCACCCAGCCGAAACTGTCAGGCACAAATTTACGGTTCCGACGCTTCGGGACGCCAGAGAGAGGCGTTGTACTGTGCAACAATACGGTGTCATAAAACATCGAAAATTAAGAAGTCAGCAGCTATAAATGTGATGTCAAAGGTCGAGAAGCAGGGGGACTGTCCGATGAGAAAATATCCCAGGCACGGACAGGCGTCAGAGTTAATTAAAATGCACCGGAACATTTCAGAAGCGGCCAATGCGATGAGGGAGACCGAGAAGTTGACCTACGAACAAGGTTTGCCCGCCCCTCATCCCAATAAAGGGGTGAGGCGAACGAATGAGAAGACACGAGGGCCACAACCACTAATAATAAAAAGGAAAGATAATATACAGGGTGTCCATAATTAAAGTCCCACTTTCAAAAGACTGCAAAAAAAGAACCACTGGTCAGAATGACTTCAAATTTGAACTGAATATACTGGAAGAAGGGGGAAACGATTTGGCACAATAAAAAAAAAGTTCCAAAATGTTACAACGCCATCTATTGATACATTTTGGAACTTGCAATTAGGAAACGGAATACCAATGTTTGGTCATGTTTACCAAACTGCATCAGAAAAGTTTTTTCATGATTTATTTAGTGATGAATGAATGGTAAGTCTATTGAGTTAGACACTATATATGAGATGATCAAGTCACACAAGTTTTCTAGGTACTTACGTACCATTTTGGGTAATCATTTTACGTTTCAGTTCTATTTTGGGTTTTAGCAAAAGGAGATTAAAAAATTATTTAGTAGATACATAAAGGTAGTTTAGGTTTATTTATAGCTTTTGCTTCGATTTCTACTACAGAAACTACTTTACAAACAATATGTAACCATAGATAATTGTTAAAAAAATAAGGTACAAGTCTTAATTTTTTTAAAAAAAGTGTACGTAATATATGGCACTGAAGATTCTATAGTTCACAAATAATTTTCTTAGTTTATAAATTTATAGTTAACGGAAGTATGGCATGAGAATTTATTAATACTCTTTGAGAGAATACGTTATAGGGAAGAAAAAAACTAAAGATATCTGATATAAATAAGAAAAAGTTTGCCGAGAAAGCAGATAAATAATGCTGATAAGAAAAGGATCAACTTATCAGAATCCAATCAATTACGATTAAAGAATATGAGAAATCTGGAGATATGATTAAAAAAATGCAATTGCATACACTCACTCGAATCTCTATGATTAGATTTCTGGAATCATAGATGACATTTCTTTCCTCTGGTTTCAATATTTGAGTTATTTTATTGCTACATAACATTGTATTAAAATATAATACTACTACTCTCGTTTTCATGTATAATTTACTGCTTGAATTCTTTCATTACATGAACGTTATTAGACTACATGTTTTTCAATGGTATTAACTATTTTTATTAACACTAGTGGCTTCGCCCCTAGGCTCGCTACGCTCGCTCCTTTGTTATGGCTAATAGCGAGATACATAGGGGTGATTCTCGGGCAATGTAAAAGCTTCCATCCATTTACTGTAGTCACCCTTAATGCGAAGGGCGTTTCATCACTGCTGAATTATCAGCTTTAAAATTCAATTAAAAATCGAAAATTTGAGATATAGACTTGAAATGAGGTGGTTTATATGAATAAGAAAGCTTTCAGTTTCCAGATGATGCAAATATTTTCTTTGTAAGATAAAATCTCGAGGAGCATCGATATTACATCCACATAGGGAACGATATTTCTTGAAAATCTGTGTTTCATTTTTGATGAAAATATTAGTATGTTTTAAAATATTTTTAAACAAATGAGGTCTAGTTTGAAAGAGAAATGTCTGTAGTCTTAGATTGTAAAAAGATCAAAATTCTACGATCATTTTTTGGCGAGTTATCGTAATCTGAAGATGAAAAAGTCAATATTTTCCCACAAAACATAAAATAAAATAAAAACTTAAAGTCCGAGGAAGATGAGACATGTCTTACTTTGTTACCCACATTTTTCTGCATCTATTGGTATTGGTCTCGACCCCATACCCCCAGCGTTTTCGGAGGAGATAGCGTGACAAACTTTTGACAGCGGCGGCAGCGGAGGCAGAAGTTACTTTTTTTTAGAATAGAGAGACTCTTGTTTATGATTTATTATGTATTGTATTACCCCTGCGGGGAGCGTACAGAACCCTGGGCTAGGTCCGCCATCTTGGATTTTTGGCGTGTTTGATGCAATTGAAAATTATTCTCGCCAACATGTTTGAGTGGTTATTTTAAACGTCTGGAAAGCCTGACTTGTTGTTCACATTATTTGTTTTTACATTATTTATTTGCATTATTTGCTACATTATTTGTTTACATCCTTGGACCTCATATTGTTGATATTATTTGTTTACTATTAAACTTATTTTGAAAAGTAAGTAATTATATGTTATTTTTCTGAAGATGGTTATTTTGTCTTTCTGAGACTGAGGATCTAGAATCCGTCAGCGTTACTAGTATTGAAATATATTTAACCAATTACAAACCTCCAAACCATTCGCCACGAATTTGTTAAGGCCTGTGATTGGTTTAAAATATGTCAATGCGAGCAACGCTTACGCTGACGGATTCTATGTGAACAGACCCATAGTTACTTCATTTGCGCTTTTATCACCTACATATTTAAGTTGCCATGCCGATGCTTTGGGCAATCCGTGAGAGAAAACTACTGCATCAACTTACTTCATTTTGGTCTTAAACGAAAGTTTTTAAACTACAGATGGGTAAAATTTGCTTTTTGTAACCGCAATTTCTATTAAATAGCGACAATTTACAATTAAAAAAAAATTGCATTCTGCGCATGCTCAGTGACATATTTAAATCTGGCTTTAGATACTTACTAAGCGCGAGGCCGCAAGAAGAAGTTAATGTGTTTATTCCGAGGAATCTCTCTAGCTCTCTCTCTGCCGTTTTTATTTTTAATTCTGTTTGTGAGATATAGAATTAAACCTGATGGAATTTTTTTTATTTTTCGCTGTTGAGTAACCCTAATTATTTCTATTGGGTTCAATAGTAATGTTTTAAAGCGTATTTCTCTATTCTTAATATTATGATTCTCAACATTTGGCAGTGATGTGTTGATTGTAATTTGTATATTAGTACATTTATTTACTATCAGGTCGTCATGGTTTGACCAATGGTACCAACTAGTTAAAAATTAATTTAGACTTGTTGGTACCAGTCAGTTTTAACCAAACTAGTCCAAACTAGTATTTTTAACGAGTTGGCTGGTACCAACTAGTTAAAAATTAATTTAGACTTGTTGGTACCAGTCAGTTTTAACCAAACTAGTCCAAACTAGTATTTTTAACTAGTTGGCTGGTACCAACTAGTTAAAAATTAATTTAGACTTGTTGGTACCCGTCAAAACATAACGGCTGGATAGTAAATAAATATACTATTACACAAATTATACTCAACACATCATTTCCAAATGTTCAAAATCATAATATGAATAGAGATATACACTTTAAAAAATTACTATTGAACCCAGCAAAAATAAATACGTTTACTCAATAGCGAGAAATAAACAATTTCGGTCAGGTTTAATTTTATATCTCACAAACAGAATTAAAAATAAAATTGGCCGAGAGAGAGCTAGAGAGATTCCTTGGAATAAACAAATTAACGTGTTCATGCTGCCTCGTGCATAGTAATTATCTAAAGTCAGATTTAAACGTATCACTGAGCATGCGCAGAAACAAATTAATGTGTTTATGCGGCATCGTGCTAAGTGAGTATCTAAAGCCAGTTTTAAAAATGTCACTGAGCATGCGCAGAAAACAAATTTTAATTGTAAATTATCGCTTATTAATATAATTTGTTAATAAATTTGCTTATTAATAAATGCGCTTATTAATAAATTTGACAAATCTGCATATTACAATCTTTCGTTTAAGACCAAAATGAAGTAAACTGATGCAGTCGTTTTCTCTCCCGGACTGCTAAAAAAATTGGCTTAGCAACTTAAATATATAGATACTAGCGCACCCGACAGACGTTGTGCTGTTCAAACGTTGTAAATCCAAAATTCATAAAATTATTTTAATAAACTATAAATTATTTGGACCGTTTTGATGAAAAAATATGCTAAAAAAAATTATTTTTAAAAAACCTTAAACCACCACGCGTACAGTTATCACAATTCGACCTATCTTAAAATTAGCAAGAATGTGGACGAAATTTCATTAATATGGCTATTAGTATGACTAATGAATGAGCCGTTCAATACTTCATAAGTTGCATAGAATCAAATGAGAATTGACAATTTAAATTTGTAGGTTAAGCTAAATGTTATTCAATGCACGTGTATACAGCATTAAAATTCATGAAAATAAAGAAAAAAAATTCTGAAACGCGATTGCAGCGCTGCCTACCGGATCCAATTATTGAATGCACGTGTATACATCATTAAAATTCACGAAAATAAAAAAGAATTCTGAAACGCGATTGTAGCGCTGCCTACCGGATCCAATTGTGTACCTAAACTAACGAAACTTCAACAACACATAAATGAATAAAGTAATTTAAAAAGCATTATCTATCGGATCAAATTGTGGACTTCAGTGACATACACACGGACAAAAGAAATATATGTATAAAGATGTTCATTGTTTGAATGAAATATGTTAATCATGCTTACAAAATTTTTGACCAAGCAAAAATTTTGTAAAAAACTATTTTGTACAAAAACTATTTTTGTTCCTCGTATAAAATCAACAAGCATTGTTGCAGAAGTTTTGTTAAAAAAAAAACTGTAATATACATCTCTTTGGCCTATTAAAACCACGTGACTGCAAGATATATTTCTGTATAAAAATCCATTAATGTTATTATAAAGACGACGTGCAAAAAAATTATTCATCCTTTATCGCAAATATAATTTAAATGAAACGCCAACTTTGTATAAAAACGCTACACACCAGATAGTATGCAGCAATTAATAATTTCTGGACTAAAACATTACAGGAAGAACCGATGGGGGCCTGGACTCGCTCTGAAAACTCAAGTTACTTGAGAAATTATGGCGTTTCTCCCCACCCCCAATATAAACGACCGCACGTTTATTAAATTCTCTTTTAATACTTTCATTTGAAAAATAAAACCGCGCGGGAGAGACAGAATGAAATATGCGTCCAAAGCTCGCACATTAAACACTCCTCGAAAATGGATTAAAAACGAAAAAGTGTTTTTAAAAACCGGCTGAATAACGCGTGTTGCCAGCAATTAATAAAAATTAATTTTTCCCCGCGACCGGAAAACAAGTCTAGCAAAGGAGCTCTTGAAAAATAACTCTTTAATTTCGCGTTTCCGGTGAAGCCCTTTTAAAAATCCACCTCGCCATTTTGAGAGGCCGCAGTTTAATTTTTGGCGAGACCGCCCGGTTATTACTCAGAAACTACCGAATTTTCTGGGTGGTTAGATAACGCCAGGCAATCTAATTTATGGCATAAATTATCAGAATTACTTCACTGCATGCCTCAGTTGCAGTTTTAATAAAATTTTTAGATTACGGAGTGGCGCTTCGGAGTGTGGGAAGAAATTCCCCGGTTCGTTTTCGTCCGAGTGTTTGAAGGGGCGAAAAAAAACAAACTTGCTAAAAGTGGAGTTTAATTTCGGAAAATTTTATTTATAAAACGATATAGTGCTGTCGGCATTATGCTTACAAATTCTGAAATGCATCCTGTGATGAATCACTGTTTTTCCATCAAAAATATGTATAATGAAGCTCCCAAATCTACACTAACAAAAAGAAAATGAAAATATAAAAAAAAAAATCTCGTTTCGAGGATTCTAAAAGCACGCCAAGTTATGATTGATTAAAGTCATATTTTTAAACTCTCTCTGTTGAATGTCGACAAGGAATTAGTATGTTTACTCCTTTTTTTCTTCCTCTCTTAAACGTCGCCAAGACATTGTTATAATACCTCTATTCCCCCTTTCCGATGTTAAAAGTCACCAATGCGTTGTTATATTGTTTTTAATTCTTGCTCTGTTCAATGTCTCGAAGGCATTAGTATACCACGTGTTTTCATTTTTTCTTTCTCTGATACATGTCGGTAAGGCATTGCTATATTTCTTGTTTTTATCTTCCTCTGTTAAAAGTCACCAATGCATTTTTGTGCTATTTTTTTCTTGCTCTGTTAGATATTGCCAAAGCACTTTTTCATCACTTGTTTTTCTTTTGTTACATGTCAGCAATGCATTATTATATTTCTTGTTTTTTTATCTCTCTCTGTTAAACGTCACCAACGCATTATTATATTATTTTTAATTCTTCCTGTGTTAAACGTCGCGAAAGCATAGGTATATCACTAGGTTTTTATATTCCCCTGTTAAAAGTCCTCAATGCATTTTTGTGCAAGTTTTTTCTTGCTCTGTTAAACGTTGCCAAAGTATTTTTTCATCACTTTTTTTCTTTTGTTACATGTCGGCAACGCATTGTTATATTTCTCGTTTTTTATGTCCCTCTGTTATACATCACCAATGCATTGTTATATTATTTTTAATTCTTCCTGCGTTAAACGTTGCGAAAGCATAGGTATATCACTAGTTTTTTATATTACCCTGTTAAAAGTCCCCAATGAAGTTTTGTGCTTTTTTTTTCTTGCTCTGTTAAACGTTGCCAAAATCATTTTTTCATCACTTTATTTTTCTTTTTTAACATCCCGGCAATGCATTACTATATTTCTTGTTTTTTATATTCCTCTGTTAAACGTCACCAATGCATTTTTATATTATTTTTAATTCTTCCTGCGTTAAACGTCGCGAAAGCATAGGTATATCACTAGTTTTATATATTCCTCTGTTAAAAGTAACCAATGCATTGTTATATTACTTTATTTCTTGCTCTGTTTAACGTTGCCAAAGCATTTTTCATCACCTGTTTTTCTTTTGTTACATGCCGGCAACGCATTACTATATTTCTTGTTTTTTATATTCCTCTGTTAAACATCACCAATGCATTGTTATATTATTTTTAATTCTTCCTGCCTTAAACGCCAAGAAAACATAGGTATATCACTAGTTTTCTATATTCCTCTGTTAAAAGTCAGCAATGCATTGTTATATTTATTTCTTGCTCTGTTTAACGTTGCCAAAACATTTTTTCATCACTTGATTTTCTTTTGTTACATGTCAGCAACGCAATTTTTTATTTCTTGTTTTGTATTTCCCTCTGTTAACCGTCACCAATGCATTGTTATATTATTTTTAATTCTTCCTGCGTTAAACGTTGCGAAATCATAGGTATATCACTAGTTTTTTATATTCCTCCGTTAAAAGTCACCAATACGTTGTTTTATTATTTTAATTCTTGCTCTGTAAAAAGTTGCCAGAGCATTGGTATATCACTTGTTTTTCAATTCCTACTATTAGTCCACACTCTCCCTATATATATCTCTTGTTCAAATTTTCAATCGGTAATAAAATACTTTTTATTCATCCACTCAAGTTCAAATACATTTTTTTAAACTTGTAGTGGATGACAATTGATGTTAATACAGTTTTTTCAAATATTAATTCATTAATTAAATTTAATTGATCGATTTTAGTTTTAGACCTAGAGCGTCTCTTGCTCTTGAATAGTAATTTCCCTGTTGTTACTCTGTAAACGGTAGCGCGGGCTCCTCCCGTACTGTAGGTTGCGGGATCGAATCCCCAATCTGACAACCTTTTTCTCTCTCTTTCCCCCCCCTCCTAATCTCGCACATTAGGCAAGGTTCTGGCAGGCAATTTTTTTTTCAATTCCTACTATTAGTTCACACTCAAATTTTTCTTTGTTGACCTAAGTAGGAATTGACTTAAATTATTTTTTTTTATATTACTAGTTTCCTTCCTATATTACATATAAGCAATAGATTGTTATACTTCTTGTTTTTTTATCTTCCTCTATTAAACTTAACTAATGTATTGTTATATTATTTTTAATTCTTCCTGTGTTAAATATCGTGAAAGCATTGGTATATCACTTGTTTTTTTTGTTCCTCTGATACATGTCGGCAAGTTATCGCTATATTTCTTGTATTTTATATTCCTCTATTAAAAGTAACCAATGCATTGTTATATTATTTTTTTCCTGCTTTGTTAAGCGTTGCCAAAGCATTGGTATACAACTTATTTTTTCCTTCCTCTGATAAATCTCGGCAACTCATTGTGATATTTCTTGTTTTTTATGTTTCAAAAATTTTTAATCAGAATGTTTTTCTTATTAAATTATAGTTTACGACCTTTGTTATTGATTTCCTCATTAAACAATTTCATAGATAACTCTAACTTCATAAGAGATTTAAACTTAATCTTTTTTGTTCGCTTTTATCTCTTGAAAGATAGACCGCCGTCTACACTTGCGTATAGATCCGTTATCTGCATTTTTGTCTTCACCAAATCTTTAAAAGAAAAATTCACTCTTATGTCCTCTACAAATTTGATAACTGATCTGACATACGCATAGTCAAGGGATAAACTAACAATTCATAGTTTTTACTGTTCAGCCAAATGTTTTCATTAATTATGCGCCAAGAATTTCTTGTTTTTAAAACTTAATGATATCTCTATTGTGTTATAAATTATGGTTTCATTAATAAATGGCTATTTTATAATTAATGTCTTTATTTAATCCGTTCATGCATGAAATATAAATTCTAATTAGTCAAAGAATTTCAGTGATGAGTTTTTATTGATGTATTTGATGATAAGTTATCTATGCTAATCAGGCTATCATATTCGTACTTATAATTAATTCACTATATTATGTCAAAATGTTCAGTTGCATTTAATCCTTAAATTTTAATGCTTTTAATCATACTGCTTTTATTATTTAAATTGACGCTTATGTTTACCTGGTTATAGTGATAATCAAAGATCGATATCCTTTATTAGATACCCGTGTCTTTAAACAACGACAAAAAAAATCTGATTCATCAACGTGTTTGGAGAGTGAATCTCAACATTTTTATGTTTAGCAAACTCTTTGGATGACCTTCAGACCCTAACCCCGCCCCTTTCAGTCCTTAAACAACTTTAAATAACCTTAGAAAATACATTATACACAACCTTTTTGCTAACCATCACGCCTCCTGATGACATTCAGACCCTAACCACCGCCCCCTTTCAGTCCTTGAACAACTTTAAATAACCCTAAAAAATACATTATACACAAACTTTTTGCTAATCATCACGCCTTCCAGGCTGATAATCACAGTGCTAGGGTAAGCAACTAAATTAATTTTGAACAGAACACCTTTAACATTCTCAATGTTCAAGGCGTATTTTCCGTTATAGACTTTCAGCTTAAAGAGCGTTTGTGGCGGATTATTCCGTACGATAATTTGGTATTCAAAAGTGTCTCAGAGACACATTCTTTTGACGCTTTTGAATGAAAACCTAGAGAATGTAATAATCCGTGTAAAACGCTTTTGTAAGCAGAAATAAAGAGACAGAAAATAAAGTCTCAAACGCCTAGAGGGTAATTTTTTTTTTCAATTTCTTATTCCATCTCTGAAGTATTATGCTAGTTCACCCTGCTGCTGTATTAAAAGTAGCAATTCCTCGTACATGTCAGTGCTGAATAAACATGAATAGGATTGTACATACAAATGAAGAATTAAAGTGGAAAACTCCCCGAAAATTTGCGAACATATGGGTTATAAGTACAATTGTATGTGACAACTAAGGTCTTGTTCGTATTTACTCCACACCGCAGCTTCAGCGATAAAAATTTGGAACCAATCACAGACCTTAATGCTATGACCACATAATATGTCAAACCAATCACAGGTAATGTCAACAGCGTAACGGCGGAGGAACGCTACGCTAAGCTATGGGATCGAAGCACAACCATCACGCCTCCGGATGACATTCAGACCCTAACCCCCGCCCCCTTTCAGTCCTTGAACAACTCTAAATAACCTTAGAAAATACATTATACACAACCTTTTTGCTAACCATCACGCCTCCGGATGACATTCAGACCCTAACCCCCGCCCCCTTTCAGTCCTTGAACAACTTTAAATAACCCTACAAAATACATTATACACAAACTTTTTGCTAATCATCACGCCTCCCAGGCTGATAATCACAGTGCTAGGGTAAGCAACTAAATTAATTTTGAGCAGAACACCTTTAACATTCTCAATGTTCAAGGCGTATATCTGCATTTTTGTCATCACCAAATCTTTAAAAGAAAAATGCACTCTTATGTCCTCTACAAATTCGATAACTGATCTGACATACGCACAGTCAAGGGATAAACGACGAGTGGGTTTTCCAGACTCGTCGGTTTGAAGCATGTTGTATATATTATTTAATTATTTCGTCTGCCTGGTCAGTTCTAACGGATTTTCATGAATATTAATACTCCTTTAATTACTTGTATTCATGAGATTAGTTTATGTGCAGCAGCATAAATGATTTATTTAAATTTCAAGGGATAAGACCCTCATCTAGACAACCACAAAAAAATCTGCTTCATCAACGTAATTGGAGAGTGAATCTCAAAATTTTTATGTTTAGCACATTCTTTGGATGACCTTCAGACCGTAACCCCGCCCCTTTCAGTCCTTAAACAACTTTAAATAACCTTAAAAAATACATTATACACAACCTTTTTGCTAAGCATCACGCCTCCCAGGCTGATAAATAACCTTATCTTAACTTTATATAACAAATGCATGTTAAGGTCTGCGTTGATTGACGACTCAACCACGGATATGAGAAGTAGTAGTTCACAACTATGATTATTCGGAACCAGGTCAATTGTTCAAAAGCGCTGTGGTTATCTTTTGAATTTTAAACTGAACGGGGAATAAACTTACTGACACTGCCACTGCCACTGACACTGACACACACACACTCACACTTAGTTTTAACCAATACTCTCAAAATACATTTTATCAAAGGAAAATTTACTAATATAAATCATAATTTCAACAATATTTTACTCGCTATACTGAAAAACATTCTAACATGCTTTATAATCCAAAATACTTCAAAATAAATTTTTCATCAAAATACTACTATAAATATTAAATATAGTTGTAAGTTAAAAATAGTTTAATTAAATTTAATTTTAGTTCTTTCAGGAAAAATTAAACAGTAGAAATGGTCACCACATCACAAGTATTCCTTGGTTGGCTAAGATCCAATGACTGCACACACGGAGCACCCACAACGAACGAAGGGAAAAAAAATCGTGGCACCAAATATGGAGTTTTTCATGCTGGCTTCCAATCGAAGGTCGCACAAGGAGCTGATTCACCATCGGAAGGCAGAAATGCGCACTAATACACCACTGTTGCGTCATCGCTGGCACACCAAGCGAAGGCAAAAAATTCACACGCGGTGACGTTGAAACGAAAACGCTGGCTGCGGACAATCCCGATATTGAAGTTCGCACGGCAAACACTTGAAAAGCGAAAAACAGTTGTTTCCTACGCTTTGACATCCACTATGATGAATCACGCGCTCAATCACAAAACCGCTGCGTCATCTCTCCGGAAAACGAAACAGCCGTAGATATCAAACTCTGGGGATCCATTGAAATTCTTTCCCACGGCATTAATAAAAGTTCATAGTATCCTTCGCCTAAAAATGTAATGATATTCAGGGAATCACAATGGAAAACAGGCCGGTGAGCTCTCAGCATCCCATGCCATCTTTGTAGTCGTTCCAAAGAAAACAGGAAAATGGCGAATCATTAATCCAAACGGTTCATACAATGAGTCGTTTTATTTGTAGAACAGTTCTTCTAGACGGAGTTACAGTTTGTATTTAGTACATTTCTGCTCACCACAAGATTTTCATAATTACAATCAGGCATGGGGCTTTCTGAACAGCACAGGATAAAACAAAAGACCCATAACGAGGTGTGGCCCATAACGAGGTGATAGATATACCCATAATAGCAAATGACCCATAACAAGGTGATAACGAGGAAGGGGCCCCCGCCCGCAATTTGGCGGCTCGAAAAACTCACATCTTTCCTGGTTGGGAGCAGACACACAAAGCTACGGAATTATTGAGAAAAGCGCGGATTTTTCAGGCGGGCGGAACTCTAATTGGTCTAAATATGACACCTGACCTTAATACGTCAGATGAGGTGATCGGTGGAAAGTTCTCCAATCTTATATAACAGTTATAGAACGGGGCAGCGCTTGCCTTAGGGGAAAAACTAATAGATTACTTTGGTTGGATTTGAAGGGTAATGCTTTATTGCAAAAGGGTGAAAGGATTTAGATTGGCGTTTTAATAATAATGAAAAGGTCTGAAATTTATTTTAATTTCCCCCCCTCTGGAAAACACTTGCGTGAGGGTCTGACTCCCTCAGCAAGGCTCTCCATCAGGTGAGACCCGGGAATCAAAAGCGTAATTGGGACTAACATTTTGAGGAGTAATTTAAAAAAAATATTGAATGGTAATTTGGAATAAAATTTTGACTTAGGGGTTGACAAATTTAAATTTTATATTACTTTCATCCTTGTGTGTCTGCTCAGGTCACGAAATGTACAAAATAGCATAGACTAGTATTAAAAAGAAAGAATATTAATACACTTAAATTACAGTTTGGGATGAGTATCGCAATATTTAACTCTTCACAAAACTTAAATATACACATAAAATGGAATGATAAAAATATACTTATTAAAACACAATAAATCACAAAACTTTAAAAAGGCAAAAATAAATCAAAACTGTCAATATCGTGTAACATTCATGAGATTCAGAGGTTTTACACATAATAGGTTTTTCTAAGAGAAAGTTTAAAAGATAGGTTTTTTTTCCTATTTATTTAATTTAAGTAGACGACACGCAAGTTTTAACCATCAAAAAATGGAGTCAAGAGGTGTTAGGCACCCAAAATGAAAATCAAAAGTAAATAGATCTCATGAGGTTTGTCGTTATTCAGGTTTAGGCTTCATAAGGTGGTTGGTAAATTCAATTGTTAAAATTTTTGTTAATATCTTCAGAGGTTTTTCTACAATATTTTTTTCAAATGCACCATGGAAACAAATCAATAAGAAAAAATTTAAAAATACCGTTCAACACAGTAAACTTAAATAAAGTAATTTAGCAATGCACATTTGAATTAATTTGGAATATGGTTCAATTAATAAAAACATGGTTTAAAAATAATATTTTCAAAAATTGTCTTAATTTAATTTCAACCAATAACACACTTAATCAAGATAAAAATGGCAATAAACATTGTAAATAATTAGGAATATTGTACAATTAGGAAAAACAAGATTTTAAAAATAATTCTCTTAAAAGTTGTGTTAAAATTCTCAATCAACCAATAACACGCAACATTTATTTTTTAATTTATGGAGAAAATGGATTTACACCTCTGGAGCAATGAACTTCGCCTAGATCTCTAATTGTGACAATCTGCGGTGTGATAAATTCCACAGAGGCCCGGCGAAAACGCACTAAATTCAGACCCACTGAGCTACCATAGGGTTGGGTTGGTCGTAGATTATTTTGCGTTCGAGGTCGAACCGAATCATAAAGAATTATTATTAAATTGTGGTCAGGGTCGAACCGACTCATTTGGAATTATATTAAATTAAAATATGGTCGGGATCTAACCGACTCATTTGGAATTATATTAAATTAAATTGTGGTCGGGGTCTAACCGACTCACAAGGAATTAAATTTCAATTAGGTTGAGGTTAGTTTACCAGAATAAAAACTGGTTTGACTTAATTCTGGTTCTAGTTTTTCAATCAGTAATTTTCTTCAATATTCAAATTTAGTTAGAAGAGGGCACGTTTATGTCTTGTTAGGGTAAAAATCTAAAGATGTCATAGTAATGAAAACAGGATCACTTTCACAAATCAGGAAGTCACATTTACTGTCATGTTATTGACTCTGAGAGTATCCGCATATCTCTGAATATTCAAGGCTCATCAAAATTTTAAAATATCAAAATTACTATTATAAAATAAAGAATATCAAAATTTCCACTATAAAATAAAGAATATCAAAAACACTTAAAACATCTAATGATTTGTGGTACTGGGGAGAGTTTTTCCCCTGAAAATTTTTATCTGAGGTTAATACATCTCAGTCTTTATTGGTTTAAAAAACTCTCAGTTCTTTAGCAAAGTCCATCTTTGCAAAAATGTACCACACAAATTTCAAAACAAAAATGTAAATATTAAATCACTAATAAACTACAAATATTAAAATCACTCAATGAAACTAAAATATACACACTAAATGAGATGATTAAAATATATCAAAATAGTAAATTGGATCTTAAGGTATGGAATCAATTATCAACACATAGTTAATATCATAACGAAATTTTATCATTTCTTCTGCAATCTATTTAATACTCTGCATTATATCCAGGAAAACATGTTAAAATTGCTCATACTTTATTCAAAACTTTAGATTATCCTTTACTTGTTAAAATATGTTAATTTACTCATATTAATTCGACTTTACTAGCACAATTCTACTGTTACCAAATTTAAAACATATAATAAACCTTCACACTTTATCACTGGAGAACAACACTACCATAATTTCCCTATCTGATTCTAAAAACAATTAATCTTAACAAAATTTTAACCAATACAGTGGGTGATCGGTTAACGAACAGTTCGGACTGCGAACAATTCGGACAACGAACACTTTCACGAAAGAATTTTGTGTTCGGACAACGAACATATGTTCGGATAACGAACTAAAACAAATTCTACCGAACACCTCTGAGACAAAAGGTCGAAAAGAGTTTCTAGTAGTCCAAGATAAACCAAGGGTTGTTTCAGTGAGTTTATTTAATAATTTTAATCAAGAGGTCTGCAACCGATACAATTTTAGTTATAAACATTTATTTTACATGTATCTACAACCCTTAAAGGTGGTCTACAAATTGCCATTAATCTCATGCTTACATGACGAAGTTCCATCTAGTCGAATTCTAAAAACGGTGGTGGCGCTGCTCGCTACGTCATACATTTCGTCACAACCTCTCGTCGGAGTTCGGAGCACACGACACTGTCGCATACTGCGTAGTTTGCGCCGAGACTTTGTGAATTGTACACGTAACCTTTATGTACGCTAGTTGGTTTCTGTCCTTCTGAATTTTTGTATCTGTGCTTTTTTGTACTCCTTATAAAAAAATAAATTAAAATAAAAATGTTAGAAAATCTGGCAATAGTATGAGGCCTAAAAAAATGGAGTGTTAAGAACTGTGCTCACCATAAAAACCAAGCAAGAGATTGTAGCCAACGTAGAGAGTGGGCTGATGTTGCTAGGCAATATGGCCTGAACAGGTCTACAGTAAGCACAATCTTAGCTAAGAAAGATATCATTAAGAAGACTCAAGCAGATAAAGCAGAAACGAAAATGACATCTGAGAAGCAAAGAAGTGCCATCCATGATAAAATGGAGAGGTTGCTTTTAGTTTGGATAAACGAAAGGGAAATGAAAAGAGATATAACTAGTATGGCCATCATTCAAGAGAAGGCTAGAGCAATTTTTGAGAAGTTGAAGGAACAAACTCCAGGTTCGTCATCCGAGAAGTTAGAATTCAAGGCTACCACTGGCTGGTTTGCAAAGTTTAAAAGGAGATCTGGCATTAAACATGTGGTAATGCATGGTGAATCTGCTAGTTCAGATAAAGAAGAAGCTGAGAATTTCTGTCTCAAATTTCAAGAATTCGTTGAAAAAGAAGGGTATTGTCCACAACAAATTTTCAATTGTGATGAAACAGGTTTGTTTTGGAAGCGCATGCCGAACCGTACCTACATCACAAAAGATTAGAAAAGTTTTCTTGGGCATGAACCCGTGAAAGACCGATTGACGTTACTTTTGGGAGCTAACGCTAGTGGTGATATGAAGTTTAAACCACTTCTCGTTTATCACTCTGAAAATCCTAGATCATTCAAAAAAATTCCATAATCAAGAAATGACTGCCAGTGATGTGGAGATCAAATCAGAGGGCATGGGTCACGCACGTACTTTTCAAAAAATGGCTGTTTGAAGTTTGTGCTCCCAGCATCAAGGAATACCTTGAGACCAATGACTTGCCATTGAAAGCACCGCTGCTATTGGACAAGGACACCCAAAGGACCTTGAAGATAATTTGCTGATAGACTTTCCCTGGCTGACAGTTCAGTTTCTACCTCCGAATACGACTTTGTTGATTCAGCAAATGGATCAAGAGGTTATTGCGGGTTTCCAGAAATTCTACACTCGCGCGCTCTTTCGTCAGTGTTTCGGAGCATACCAGTTATCCTCAACAATGACATTAGAAACGTTTTAGAAAGAAAATTGGACGTTCTTGAAGCTACCCGACTCATTCAAAAGGCATGGTCAGAACTCAGTCAAAGACAGTTGGTTTCTGCTTGGCGAAAACTGTGTCCATCTTGTGTTCAGGGAGAAGGAGATAATGCCCCTGAAATTATGAATGAAATTGTGACAATTGCGAAAAATCTGGAATTGGAGGTGAACGAGGATGACATTGAAGAGCTCATAATGGAACATGAAGATGAGCTAACGACAGAACTCTAAGAAATCTTAAATGAAGAATATCAGCGAAATGTATCGCCTTCTGAAAAAGAGGAAGATGAAAGAGGAACAATGACGACATCTGCTATTAAAGATCTTTTAAAGAAGTGGGAGGATATCAGAGCAACGGTCTTAGAATGGCACCCAAACAAAGCCGATGTCAATAGGGTAGGGGATTTCTGCAACGACAATGCTATGAATCACTTCCGAAAAATTCTGAAGAGAGAAAAGCAATCGACATTGGACATGTTCTTTAACGACCCATTAACAAAAAAAATGATTGATTAATGGGCAAGACTATTATTTTGGTAGAAAATAAACTTACTAAGAAATTATAAATATATATATATTTTAATTTAATTTTAGGGCCTCCAGAATGAATTAATCGAAGTCCCATAAAAATGTATGATAAATCGATGATCGGTTAACAAACATTTCGGTTTACGAACATAGTCTTGGAACGGATTATGTTCGTAAACCGATCACCCACCGTACCCTCAAAATACTTTTTATCAAAGGAAAATTTACTAATATAAATCATAATTTTAGCAATATTTTACTCGCTATACTGAAAAACATTCTAACATGCTTTATAATCCAAAATACTTCAAAATAAATTTTTCATCAAAATACTACTATAAATATTAAATATAATTGTAAGTTAAAAATAGTTTCATTAAATTTAATTTTAGTTCTTTCAGGTAAAATTAAACAGTAGAAATGGTCACCACACCACAAGCATTCCTTGGTTAGCTGGGATCCAATGACTGCACACATGGAGCACCCACAACGAAGGGGGGAAAAATCGTGGCACCAAAAATGGAGCTGTTCACGCTGGCTTCCAATCGAAGGTGCAATAAGGAGCTGATTCACCATCGCAAGGCAGAAATGCGCATTAATACACCACTGTTGCGTCATCGCTGGCACACCAAGCGAAGGCGAAAAATTCACACGCGATGACGTTGAAACGAAAACGCTGGCTGCGGACACTCCCGATATTGAAGTTCGCACGGAAAACACTTGAAAAGCGAAAAACAGTTGTTTCCAACGCTTTGACATCCACTATGATCAATCACGCGCTCAAGCACAAAACCGCTGCGTCATCTCTCCGGAAAACGAAACAGCTGTAGATATCAAACTCTGGGGATCCACTGAAGTTCTTTCCCACGGCATTAATAAAAGTTCATAGTATCCTTCGCCTAAAAATGTAATGATATTCAGGGAATCACAATGGAAAACAGGCCGGTGAGCTCTCAGCATCCCATGGCATCTTTGTAGTCGTTCCAAAGAAAACAGGCAAATGGCGAATCATTAATCCAAACGGTTCATACAATGAGTCGTTTTATTTGTAGAACAGTTCTTCTAGACGGAGTTACAGTTTGTATTTAGTACATTTCTGCTCACCACAAGATTTTCATAATTACAATCAGGCATGGGGCTTTCTGAACAGCACAGGATAAAACAAAAGACCCATAACGAGGTGTGGCCCATAACGAGGTGATAGATATACCCATAATAGCAAATGACCCATAACAAGGTGATAACGAGGAAGGGGCCCCCGCCCGCAATTTGGCGGCTCGAAAAACTCACATCTTTCCTGGTTAGGAGCAGACACACAAAGCTACGGAATTATTGAGAAAAGCGCGGATTTTTCAGGCGGGCTGAACTCTAATTGGTCTAAATATGACACCTGACCTTAATACGTCAGATGAGGTGATCGATGGAAAGTTCTCCAATCTTATATAATTGTTATATAACGGGGCAGCGCGTGCCTTAGGGGAAAACTAATAGATTACTTTGGTTGGATTTCAGGGGTAATGTTTTATTGCAAAAGGGTGAAAGAATTTAGATTGGCATTTTAATAATAATGAAAAGATTTGAAATTTATTTCATATATATATATATATATATATACACCACTAACCAAAAGTATTGCAAGTTTCAGAAATTTAACATTTTTTTCAAAAAAAAGCCCCAAAAAATATTTTTTCAATGCAACTGATATTTTTTAATGTCAGGGTGTTAAATTAGTTTAAAGCAAGATATGATTATGTTATTGAACAAAAATAATTATTTAATTTTATAAAAAAAATAGCATACAGAAATGTACATGTTATCAGAAATAGGAATCCATTTTGGTTCCCCGGATTAAAATGAAATAAATAAACAAATTCAAGATCTTCTGAGCAGAAATGATAATAAATGAGTACAATTGAATCGAAAAGCCTTTAATATGTTGTTGGGCCGCCTCTGGCTTTGATCCCAGCAGCCACTCTTTTAGGCATGGAATCCACAAGGTTTTGCAACACTTCTTTCGGTATTTCTAAGTGCAAAATTTTAATTGTTGTTTTCTGAAGCTCTCGTATTATTCTGGGACGATTTTGAGATATTTCGCGTCCAATTATACTCCATAAATTCTCAATAGGATTTTAATCTGGCGAGCTTCCAGGCCATGGGAGAGCATTAATACCAAGGTTTGCAAATTCAGCCTTAAAATAAAATAAGGAATGTTTCGATTTAGAGCTCAGAATTGAACTGCAATGAAATTTAATTTATTTTTAAAGATTTTCTTGCCTTTTTCGATGTATTGGAGGTTTCTAGGTCTTGGTGAAATACCCATTTCTACCTTGGGAACATGTAATGAGCACTAGGAAGCAATCGATCCTTCGGCACACTAATATACTGGCCACGCTTCATAGTTCCCTGTACAAAATGGAGTCGTCCAGTTGACTTATATGACATGCAGCCCCACACCATTTGGTTTTCTGGGTGTTGCGCTGTACGAACCAGGCAGTCTGGATTCATGCTCTCTTTTGCTTTAAGCCAAACGTGGGCAGGTTTGTCAGACATTAAAGAAAATCGACTTTCGTCGTTGAACAAAACTTGTCTACATTTCGAAATACTCCAATTTTTGTGAACCTTTGCACAGTCCAATCGATTTTCCGCACTACTTTGCTCAGACCTGGTTTTTTCCTAAGCACATGTGCCTTGAAACCAGCTTCACGGAGCCTCCTGCAAACTGTTTCTGGAACTGGCAATGACAGAAGTCGACTTGCTCCATTCTCTTGCAACTGTAGCAGAGCTTACAAACCTATTTTTTCAGCAGAACCGTGTCAATGAAACATCACGACCACTTTTAGGCTCCTTATACATGTTTCCTTCTGTTTTAAATCTCTTTATGACGCGTGAAACCGTCGACTCACTGCAGCCGCGCCGATGAGCAGTCCTAACATTTTAAATACTTTCTTGATGCATTAAAATAATAGCCTGGCGCTTCCACGGAGTTACTTCGCACATTTTAAAAGATAAGAACAGCTTAATTTTGAAAGCAATGCGCAGCGGTACGCAGCGCACAAACCAAATGAAACTCTACGCAATCGGCTCGTTTTTATACTAAACATCCGGGATGACCCAATCGTTCGTAAAGATTGCATCACAAAGTAGGACACAATAGCTTGAAACTTCTCTATTACATGTGAACTTAAAAAAAATCAGTTAAATTGAAAAAATATTATTTTTTTGGGCTTATTCTTAAAAAAATGTTAGATTTCTCAAACTTGCAATACTTTTATAGTATTGCAAGTAGTGTATATATATATATATATATGACGAGCCTGTTGAATGCCTGCTCAAAGCGTGCACTTAATATCGTAAATTATTATTAATAAGTATTTGGGAAAATTATGAGGGCATAATTACTCCCTAATACTTTTTAATAATGTTGCAGTCAGCAAACATTGGCCGTGGTAAATGATTACAATTTAATTATATCCAACAAGTTTATTCCAACTATTAATTTAACTATCTTCGAATCAATCCGCACATAATTTAGTTTTCCAAGTAATCATCTCAACCCTCGCGATGCGTTACCAGTCCCGATCGAAATCTATCCCTCTCTGCCGAAACTCTATTGTTCCTCAAGGCGTCTAACCTTCTCGCGCATTCTCATTCACGTCTGCTGAATGTTCAGAAGGATCTTTGCTTAGATTGCAATTAATTTTCGCGCGAAACCCAGTCTAAACTCGAAAACAACTCCCTAAGCAATGATGGCTACGATTCTCCTTTCTTGATTCCCCTCAAAGCCATCCAATTCTATTAATAACTCCTATAGCTCATGCATTCGTAGAAGCTTGTAATCTGATTGAATCTGAATAATCATGGCTTTTAACGTTAGAAATTAGTTAATTTGAAGCCTCCTGTAAATTCTCAATTAATGTTTTGATATATATATATATATATATATATATATATATATATATATTTATTTATATATATATATATAATGTAACTGACCAATGATTTTCAAGTTTTTACCATTTATAATTGACAAAATTATAAACTTCAATTAACGTAGGATTACTTATCGTTGCTTACCTCTTTTGTATGTATATATGTATCTATATATATGTACGCATGTATATATATACATATATGAATGTCAAAATTTTGACGCACCTTGGTACTTTTCTGTTTAACTTGTCCAAGCGATAGCCTGCGTTTGGCGCGTTGTCAAAATTATAATTCGCGAGGACGGACCGACGGACGGTTTTAGCGTCTGAAATTTTCCTTTCCGAAGAACCGTTATGGAGGAACGTAATCCTACGTTAAAACTGACAGCCTTTTTTTTTTAAGTAACGTAAAACTCTTCACCTTCTAGCAGCAGGGCCGCCCAGAGACTTTACGGGGCCTGAGACAAACTTCTGTTGGAGGCCCCAACAAATCTGATTAATCGAATAATTTTTTTATTTTTTTTGGGGGGCCCCTTTTTTCAGGAGATTATTTTGAATTTTGAAGTACGGTACAAGTTTTAGAATTTTCTTTCGAAGGAAATCTAATAAGTAATTTTTTTTTAAATTTTTGCGGCCCCTGCGGCAGTTGGGGGACTTGGACAAAGTGCCCCAGTTGCCCCCCCCCCTCTGGGCGGCCCTGCCTAGCAGCTCACTAGCCCCCTCTACCGGGCTTTTCGGAACATGTTGTAAATGAATGACAATTCATAGAAACTGCTTAAAGATAATTTTAGGGGAAGTCTCCTAAATTAACATTAGGCTACTTAAGAAGTGTGAGAACCAGTTAAGGGCTTTGTATAATACAGGCATTAACTGATATTTTCTTTATCCAACCTTTACGCTCAATTGTAGTAGGAAAACACCTCTGTTAACATTTCGAGTTATACAGGGTGTCCGGGCTAAAAGTATACAAAAGTAATGACTTAATTTTACGGAAATTCCCATTAGAATTCAAAAAAAAATATTTAAATAGGAAGAACTTCTCATCAAGTTTTAATATCAATCATAGACTTCAATCATAGTGTCATATATTTCGTTTAAATGGTAATCCAGTTCTCTCCAAGTGTTTCGTAGCATATCAGGAGTTATTACACGAATTGCTTGAATGATACGCTTCTTCAACTCATCCACAGTTTCAATTTTTTGTTTAAACGCAACGGATTTAAGGAATCCCCAAGCAAAAATGTTTAATAGCGCCCTGATATGCTACGAAACACTTGGAAAGAATTGGATTACCACAAAGAGTCTTCACTGTAGACGCTACGTCTACATCGTAGACGTTAGTCGTGCTACAAAAGGTGCACACGTCGAAATCTATTGTACCATGATAGAAATCTATGATTGATATTAAAACTGTATCAGATGTTTCTTTCTATTTAAATAATTTTTTTTTAAATTCTAGTGGGTAGTTCGTAAAAATAAGTCATGAATTTTGGATACCCTTAGCCCGGGCATCATGTAGTTTTTAATTTTCTTGACTCAGAAATTTTGACTGTGCCAAGTTGCTATGTTTCTAAGGAAGACTTTAAAACAACACTTCCATAACCCTCCTTTTTAAATTAATAACTGATTATCTAAACTGTTTCTAATAAGTTGATTGTCTTTAAAATCTAGACTTCTTTACGAAATACGGAAAATAAAATAAATTTATTTCAAGCTAAAAACAATAAAAATATTTACTTCGAAAATAACGTATCAAATAATTGCGTCCTTTATCTGTTTCGCATAAAATTTTAACGGATAGTCATATGAAAACATATACGCTCTCAAAACGCACTGATTTCAATTATTCATTAGTTTTCTTTTTCTCTGAATGCTGAATAAAATTTTGCAATTAAACGCCTTTCAAAGATTTTCCCAGAATTCGTAAATTAGTTAAAAAAAAAGAAGGATTTCAGCTTTTCAAACAATGAACTCGCATATCCTTTACATAACTGTTTTAAAAATATATTCATCAAAAGTGCGATACGGTTTGTTTGCAATTGAATTTTTGAAGTCAAATTCTCTTGTGCGTCTAATGAAATATGAATTTGAACAGTATTATTCATTAGCATTTTTAAGCTCTTTTCTGTCTCGTGTATTTTTGCTTCTATCAACCTTTTACGATTAATTTTGATAATGATTTTCTATTCATATCAAATTTCTATTGTGCAGTTTCTGATAAGGCAACGAAACAAAAGGTTTCCAACGTAGCTTTAGTGGCATAAAATTTGCAGGTTATGCAAGCAGTCACAAAAATGCATTATTTTCAATAATTCATTTGCGTTTCTTTCATTGCAGTTGCTTAACTTTCTTAATCAGAGGTTATCTCACGTTTTCATTACAAAATGGAAGTTAGGGCTTAAATTAAGAGTGATACTTTATTTATTTGAAAACAATTTGTTCTGTTGTGAATGCTATGCTCATCACTTTTTGCTTTAAAAAAATATAATTATTTAAAATTTTTACAATTTGTAAGTAATTTTTGTTGCAGGTATTGTGCAATTTAAATGATGTTACTAACAACATTTTTGGGATTTGTCAGATTTAAAGGGATTTGACATTTTTCCTGGGATATGCATGTGTTTTCATTAATATTACAATAGGTACTTTACATTATCTGGGGTCAGGGATGATCTACCCTTCCCTTCAGCTAAAATAAAAAAAAAGAGTACGGCCAGCTTCTTAATACCTAAATGTTTTAAATCTTTATTTTTTTTTTAATGTTAAAGGGAACGGGGCCTATTCTTAGACCACATGATTCAAACCTGCAGAGTCTAGATTTGAAGACTCACCTAGACAATTAGATCATAGTCAGGCTAATTAGAACGTAGCTAGGTGACGAACTGTTTACGAGAGGAAGCAGTAAGCCAAGAAAGAATGTACATTCTTGGTTGACTTCAAAATTATTTTTATATCTATAGTACCTAACTCTTGGTACTATAACGAAGGCGAACCAAGAGTGACTAGGAGGCGGAGCTTTAAGTAGAAAGCTCCGCCTTGTCTGGCCCGCTTTACGCTTAAGGTAAGTTAAAGTATTGGGTTTAAGGAGTACCTAGTGTGAAGGAACGTGCTTCGATATATGCATTTTGTCGTCTTCTAGCGTGTTGTAAATTTGGTACCACAATTCGTGATAGACGATGGTTCTTTCCAAAGTGAGCTGGATGACTGCACTTCTTCAGTCACCAGTAAAAATTTACAGAAGTTCCGTGTTAGGAATTCTTTTCACTTCATTCATACTTACAGTTAATTTAATTAAATTTATAACTTAATTCAGTTAGTTATTTTTGCTGTCTAAATTTTCCTCCTTAATTTTTCGTACTACTCACTCATATTCGCTAGTATTCTGTAGCTTCTGACTCAAGCAGTGTAATTGGTTGCATTCGCGCACTTCGATTGGCTTGGGAAATTAACCTCAAGATCCGATCATTAAATATTACCTTTTCCGAGCAAAGCTTGTTATTCTCAGTGCTAAGAAAAATAAATCCTCCACAGCAGCTCTCTTTCTTGACATCTCACTAGCTTTTGATAAACTTTGGATCGACGGTCTCATCCACAAACTCATTAATTATAACTTCCCACCCCAAATCATCCACATTCTCATCTCCTACCTCAAAAATCGTACCTTTCAAGTAAGAATTAATGGCCATCTCTCCAGTAAATTTAAAATTAATTCAGGCGTACCACAAGGAGGAGTTTTATCCCCAATTCTTTTTAATCTAATTATCAACGATATCCCTCAAAATATTAACACAAACATTGCTATTTTCGCCGACGACACTGCCCTTTATGCTACTAACAAAAATTTTAAATACGCTGTAAAATACATCAACACCCACATGTCCTCCATTCAAAATTGGCTCGACAAATGGAAAATTAAAATTAATTCTGAAAAATGCGTCGCTGTCATGTTTACATCTAAACGTAAAAAGACATTCAACAGTCATCAAATACAAATAGGTAACACAAAAATCCCCTGGTCTGATACAGTCAAATACCTCGGTATAGTTTTAGATAAAAACATCACTTGGAAACAACATATCTTACATGTCAGGGACAAATTCCGAGCAGCCAGAAGATTAATTTACCCACTAATTTCAAGGAATAGCAAATTAAGCTTAGTCAATAAAATGCTCATTTACAACTCCTATCTTCGTCCTATCTTAACTTATGGAGGGCCAGCGTGGTCATATTGTGCAGACACCCATATTAAAAAACTCGTATCTGCTCAGAGCAGTACCATTCGACAAATCGTTAATGCGGATTGGTATTTCAGAAATACTTGTATTTACAGGGAATTAAATATCCCTACTATTCGAAATTACCTCAAAAATCAAGCTATAAACTTTCACAATTCTATTGACAGTGAACTCCTTTCTAATCTTGCAAACTATGATCATGCTGACCCCACTAACAGGAAAAGGCCTCGAGCCATCCTGAGTCTTCCGTCTTAATTTTTTGTTTGTCCTCGTCATTTAAATAAAAATAAAAAAAATATAAAAACAATACTTGGCTTGCCAAGGCAAAAAACAAATATAAAATTTTATAAAATAAAATAAATATCTATTTCCTATCCTTAAACGTTCTATTAACTTAATTATCTGTCTCTGAGCAAATCCTTTTGGCATTGCTCATTTTTGTAGTTATTGAACTCACGGATCCCAGACCTTATCTTTCTATCCAATCTCTTTTCTCTATTCTCGATACACTAGCCAATTGATTTCCAGCTTACAGACAGCCGTAAACTCCACCCACATCAGCGAATTACTTGAAGATCCAGGAGACATCCAATCAAAACTGTTCCTTTCACCATCCAAAGTTATGACCAGATGATCCACTGCTTCACCTCTTGTGTTGCAGTTTCCTGAACTTTTATTGATTCTCATCGAACTTTCTTTTTATTTTCTGTGATATTTCTGCTCTCCGATGGCACAATCAAGAAATATCTGTGTTAGAAGGCACTGGCCTAGGAAACACAGTTAAACACTTGTTCCGATGGTCCGATGGTCCGATGGTTGTTATTCTCCCATTGGTCCCAGTGACTTCGACCGATTCCGCTGGAGCTCTTGCTCCATGTTTGTTTCATTATCTTAAGTATTTTATTGTTATTATTTTCCCTGAAATCTCGATACGTCTTGTTTCCTCCATTCAATATTCTCTTTCCTCTGTATCTTTTTCCCCCTAATAATTCCTGAAGTTCTAAGCGTTTATGGACAGAAATCTATGCAAGAGACGGGGAAGCTGCAAGGCCTATGAATTGCAGTTTCCACAAGTATCCTGTGTGGTCCTGTCAGGGCCGTTCCTAGGGTAGCTGTTGCCAGCGTGCGAGAATAATTTTGCCCCCCCCCATACAGTATGGATTAATTGAAATTTCTCTGAAATATTTTTACCTTAAATGAAGCAACGAATTACAGAAAATATTATAAATTCAGTTTATTTTTTAATTTTACAACCTAACATAATAATTATTAATGTATTGATATAATAACCAAATGAATACGTTATATTAAATACATACAACACATATCTATTAATACATATACTTAATAAGTGAGTCAAAAATCTTAAATAATCTTTGCTTTTCTTGCCTTTTTTAATGCAAATTCTGTTATAATGTCTGATACATCTATATCTTCGGAAACGGCCTTTTTGATACTAATAATAGATAAGTCTGAAAGCCTTTCTTGTTCCATTGTTGATCTCAAATAATTTTTTATTATTTTAGGTTTTGAAAAGCTTCTTTCCCCGCTAGCCACAGTCACAGATAATGTTAAAAAAATTCGTATGGCAATCACTAAATTTGGAAACAGATAGATGAGGTTATTAGTAAATAGGTATTGAATCACATTTAACGCGTTCATTTCAGGGGAAATATAGGATGCAACGTTGTCAATTTCATCGCATAAATCTTCAGCTATAATATCTTTTTCATTTTTAAATGGATAATGTAATATACTTTCCATAAACGAGTATAAACGGGGCATAACGAGTATTTTCCTTCAACCTGACAAAAACCGTCCACACCGACGTGATTTGATGGGATGATGGCTTAAAACGTGTTAAAACAAAAACGAATAATATATTTCCAACTGGTTGCGACGTGCAGTAGCGTTTTTAAAGCCAATTTGGTTTTGTTTATTTCCAGTTATACTTGTAAAATGCATTTTTAACTCTAAGTAGTTACCTAGTAAAATGATAATATTTTTATATTGATTATTTTACTAATAAATAAGTTTTAATTTACTTTAACCGGGCGGCTGACTTGCCCCCCCCCTTAACTTGCCGCCCGTGTGCCCGCCCCCCTGGCGCCCGCGGGTTGGAACGGCCCTGGGTCCTGTAATGTACTCATCTGGCTGTGCCTTGTTGAGAAGGCCCATGGCAAAAGCGAAACCGAGGACCAAGCGTACCAGTATGTTTGGAGATATATATTCTTGGTACTTTTTGTAGGTGCTTCAAGCACAAAAGATAAATAAGTGTATAACTCAGTACATATGTGCTCTCTGGTTGTATATATGTACAGTTACGATAATGTCGGCCATAGGGATGCGACATCGATGTCGATGTTTTCAAAACATCGATTTATTGAAGCCGATTTTTTTTAAACATCGATGTTTTGTACTCGGTGTTTTTTTAAAAATGAAAATGTACCATAATAAAAGAAAAATTAACCACGTAGCATAATTTTCCCACTCAGTAAATGTAAGTCTGAATTCTGAAAAGGACGAATGCAAAAGGGGGAACGATAAGAGACAAATGGCAATGAAAAACCAATGAATAATAATTTTATGCCCCAATAGCTCCAATAATTGTTATTTACAGTAAAGAAAAAATAAGCTTGTTCAGTTTTCCCCCCATACATTGCTTTTGCATCAGTACTTCAAATTGGTGTAAATAGATGTAATTTTCTTTTGTATTATTTAATATGAAAATAAAAGATTTGTTAATAAATTGCAATATCCTCAATTTTTGGTAAAAGTAATAAAATGTGTAATGGAAATTCTGCGATACGCACTGACTCTAGAAACCAAGTTTCTGTCATTTGTGTCAGCCCAACCTGAGAGAAAAATTACCCCCTCCCCCCATGACAAACCGAAGTAACATTAATCTTAGAGGTTACTAAACCAGTTTTAAAAAAATGAAAGTTCATAAACACCGATTTTTAAAAATATCGATGGTTTTGGGGCGATGTTTAATTAGCATCGATGTTTTAATATCGAATATCGATGTTTCAAAGTCGTAGTCGCATCCCTAGTTGGCCAATATACGCGTAGTCAGAAATATTGGTTCGTTTACTTAGAGAGCTACGGTCAACTTTTGCAACACATGAGCTAGTTAGAGCGAGACCTACAGCTCAAAGACTATTCCGAGCGGATAGGAACATCCATGCCAACAGCAGGACTCGAACCCACGGGATGGGGACTGAACGCCAATGTCTTAAGCATTCGGCTGCTGGCCGCAGTGAGTCAGAGAGAAACAAACACTATATGAACAGTACGTGATAAACTGCGCATATCGTGATCATATGACATAAAAATTATGAAAGTCAGGTAACTGGAGTTTACTAAAGTTGTACAACTGCTTTAATTAACATTATAAGAGCAGTAGGTAGCAATATTTTTAAAAAAATCCATATTTAGTAAAAATACATAAATTTGTAAATCCCTGAAAGATCGGCAGAATTTATTTCCATCTTTCAATTTCTTCCTTTCTTTTAACATACAAAATTATTTTATAATTATTTTATTCTTGTGGGTAATTTAATTTTTAGTGCTTTCAGTTTTATACACCTCAAACTTCAGCACTTATATTTTTATTTTCTATTACCGTACATTATTACACTTGCAAATTCAATAATCGTTTCTTTTAAATTATTTTCTATTAATTTTGAAGCACTTTCATTAGTATTTTTCACAAGTAAAGAAACTATTTCATGTTCAACAAGACAAGTGTCTTTCCGAGAAGTGTTAGGGCTTTCCAGACAAAGAAATAAAGTGGAAAATTGGCAGAAAATAAAAGTAGAGGTAAATGTAACGAAATAAAAAAAAATCACAGTCAAAGCAAATTATATACGGCTTTTAAATTGCGAAAGAATAAAATAACCACGTTTTTCAGAAGACTCAAAAATTGGAGAAGATTGTAAAGTTCATAAAACACTTTTGCAGTAATTCTAAGAGAATTTCTAAAAGAAAGGGTAAAAATTAAAGAATAATAATATTAATTTGAAAACTAAAAAATTCTGTTATAGACTCATTTTTCACCACAAATTTAAAGCGAATATCAAACAGTACCAACATTTAAAATGAAAGCAGAAACCTTGTTACTCTGACATTATGACAAATGACAGCGTATCGATACGGTATATTTCTTCATCCTGGAAGGCTTTTGCGTATTGATTTTTATATTTAATTTTTTTTGTCAGTTATTTGTGATCTCCATTCCTTGATCCTAAATTTTCCTTTACTCCGTCTTTTATTGCTATATTATTTATCTGCTCTTTCTTCCTCTACAGTTTTTCTGTATCTGGAATGGCAACATTCTCTCACTGTGTCATGTGACATCCATCGACTGCAAAGTGTACAGCACATGAAGCTACAGAAGGAGCGGAAGCTTCAATGGGGAATTTTTCAAAAAATGAACAGATTGTTGTCGCTCACCGGTAGAGGGCGCGACATGCAATCGTAGTGACTATTTTACATTGAGTTATACGGCGTGGTGGTGAAAGTTGTTTTATAAATTTTTAAATTTATTATGCGTGGAGAAATATGCCATACACGTGTTTTGCTCCGGGTTGTTCTACTGGCTATAGATCAGTTTTAAAAAGAAATAAAGAAACTGGACAGAGAAATCCTAGTATATTTGCTGCTCCTAAGGTAAGAACATTATTATTGTTTTATGTTAATATACGATGTATAATAATGAGAGAAAAGTACAGCTGCTGTGTTTTAAGTGAACGCAAAGTTAAGACATCTTAAGTTCTGCTGGAAATAACAATAATATTGAATTTAATCACTATTAAGTTAGTTAAATTACGTAAGTTAGTTAAAGTAGGTAAAAGTGACCACTCCCCTTAAGGGGAGTGGTCACTTTTAAGTACCTTTAAAAGTATCATTTTTGGACCTATGCTGGATTATATGTACTACTCATGATTTTTGCTTGATTTACAAGAAATTTTTTGAGTAACTGCCTATAATACTGTTTATTATATATGCAATATTTCAAGGTAATTAATAAAAAATAAAATGATTTTTTTTGCATAAAAAGTGAATATTTTTTTTTAAATCGAGCATTTTGCAGTCAACTACTGTGCGCATTCTATCAAAATAAATTATTAAGTTACATTAATAATTGCTTACTATATGTGATTACAACACTTTAGACAACAAAATCTACCAAAATTTTTGAACCTTAATATATTTTAATTTTTAAAGAATTTTTTATAAGCTTTTACTCGGTCCTTTTTGAAATATCTAATTAAAAATAGCACGTACTAAAAGGTTTTAATATATTTTAGAATAATGTTGCTGGATATTGTTGCCTGAAGTATTGTAATCACATATAGTAAAAAATTACTAATGTAGCTTAATAATTTATTTTGACAGAATGCGCACAGTAGTTGACTGCAAAATGCTCGATTTTTAAAAAAAATTCACTTTTTATGCATATAAAGTCATTTTTATTAATTACCTTCAAAAATTGCATCTATAATAAACAATATTATAGGCAGTTACTCAAAAAATTTCATATAAATCAAGATTAATTCATGAGTAGTACATACAATCGAACATAGGTCTAAAAATGATACTTTTGAAGGTACGTAAAAGTGACCACACCCCTTAAGTAAATAAGTTTTCATTGTATGATAAGCAATGCTGTTACTATAAATGCTTATGCAAAATCTGCGTACAAAATCTGCTTATGCAATAAAATGCGTACTTTGTGAAAATTCAAAAATATAGCTGATTTGTCCTTGTCAAAGTTATTTGTTTTTTTCTTTTTAATTCGCTGAAAAAATTTGTATTCAGAAATTTACCAACTTGACGATTATACCTCCGGTTTTAAAAAGTGTAATCTGAGATGCTTTGACTGATTTTTTTTTCCCAAAGGAAGATATTTTAAAGTATTGTCTGATTAAATACTGAATTGACTTCCTATTTTATTAGTCCTGATAAGAATTTATTTGGGATTGATAGAAAATGTTGCTTTTTTTTTTTTAAAGGCCTGTTATATATGATGTATTATTCATACTTATCTGCAAATAAAAATATTCTTATATTACTATGTGTGTGTGTGTTTTGGTTAATCAGTATTATTTCTCACAATTTTTTTTCCATAAGAGATTATGAACAATGATAAAAAACTTTCTTCACAATTCTTTTCTTTAATTTCATTTCCTTAATTATTAAATTATTACAAAATTCTGAACTAGTTTATTCTGAAACCAATACACAATTATTCTGAAAAAGTTTATTTACTCATTTCCTTTAAGAATTTTATTGAATTGTAGCAAAAAAAACACTTGAAATAAAGATTTTGAATGAAAATCAAAAATTGTTAAATTGAATAAATAAATTCATATTAAATACGCACTAAAATAAAACAACTTGTTTTCGCTAGGAAAAATACGAAAAATCCATATTAAAGCATATGGTTGTCCGTGTCTAAGCCGCCCTACAGAGCACGCGAGCGCCCTCTAGTGGCGGCGACAAAAAGGGAGACACATTTTTAACACTGAGCTGCGCCTCCTTCTGTAGCTTCATGGTACAGCATGAAGCTACAGAAGGAGCGTAAGCTTCAATGGGGAATTTTTCGAAAAATGAACCGATTGTTGTCGCTCACCGGTAGAGGGCGCGACATGCAAGCGAAGTGACTATTTTACATTGAGTTATACGGCCTGGTGGTGAAAGTTGTTTTATAAATTTTAAAATTTATTCTGTGTGCAGAAATATGCCAAACACGTGTTTTGCTCCGGGTTGTTCTACTGGCTATAGATCAGCCTTAAAAAGAAATAAAGAAACTGGACAGAGAAATCCTAGTATATTTGCTGCTCCTAAGGTGAGAACATTATTATTGTTTTGTGTTAATATAAGATGTATAATAATGAGAGAAAAGTACAGCTGCTGTGTTTTAAGTGAACGCAAAGTTAAGACATCTTAAGTTCTGCTGGAAATAAGCGTGTTTTATTTTTCAATCATCCCTATATCCCATCAAAAATAATCATCACGTGTTCACAAAGCTCTATTGTATGTAAAAAGATGTAAATAATTACTCATAGTATTGCTCTAAAGGAAATCGCTCATCAATAAAAGATGTACGATACTTACGTATATAATGAAGCATTAGTTTTTGATGGTTTTCAAATTTTTAATTACAAATTTACCTTCATTAGCGATTGTAATTCATTTGATTGTAATTCATTTGAAGATAGAATGGGCTGAATGGCTGGATAAAATTATTGACAAGGGACTTACAGATGAAGTCATACCTGCCGTGGTCAATAAGATTGATGATCATGATTATTTAATGATTTCATCATCAGATTTTGTAATAAATTATGTTGCTGGTTATGTTGTTAGGAGGATCAGCAGATTTTCTAAATGTGACCAATGCATACAACAATTAATCTCTACAAACAATAATACTGATCAAAATAAATTAATTTTTTTAAAAAGTAAAGGTTCCTTAATATACCCTTCAGATTTGTTTTTAAAAGTCATTAATATTCTCGAAATGGCAATAATCAAAACTCTAAATTTTAATAAATTAAATGATAAACTAATTTTTCAAGTGATAAAAGAGATTTATACTGATCCTCCTATGGCAGTAATTGGTTGCACTGAGCAACATAACTTTGATTTAATTTAAAAGGTTATCAATTTTTTTCTCATTACGCGCATGCATTTTATATGCAAACAAGAGAATAAAAATGCTCAACTATGCCCTGATGTTAAAAGATTGAGAAAACAATCTAAATTATAATTCTGCATTATTAAATTTAAGCTTTCATTTATATTACTTTTGAATTGAATTATTCTCTTGTCTGAAGTTATTCCCTTGTCAATATCAATGAATAATGTTATCAATATCTGCAAAACCTGTCATGTATAATTTTTTGATCAAATTTATCTATAGTAAATTGTATATCACACATTTAATTTTTATTTTATAATAATGTATTAATAGTGTATGTTGTTAATATCAGTTCTTTATAATTATGAAATACTTTTCTTCTATTCAATATATTTTGTGGTTATGGCAAATTGAGCTACACGTCTGAACTAAAGCCATCATTTTTTTTAATTGTGCACAGAAATAAAATATTTCCAGTTAACTTTTCTTAATATTGAATTTTATCACTATTAAGTTAGTTGATAAGTAAATAATTTTTCATTGTATGATAAACAATGTTACTATAAATGCTTATGCAAAATCTGTTGAGTATAAATTTTAAAAAAATTAATATTTTCCTATCTTTTTACTGTGACTACAATGAAACCCATACTTTGTGAAAATGCGAAAATATAGCTGATTTGTCCTTATGAATGTTATTTGGGGATTTTTTCTTTTAAATTTGCTGAAAATATTTGTAATCGATAATTTACCAACTTGAAGGTAATTCCTGACAATGCTGGAACCATAATATTGAATTTAATCACTATTAAGTTAGTTGATAAGTAAATAATTTTTCACTGTATGATAAACAATGTTACTATAAATGCTTATGCAAAATCTGTTGAGAATAAATTTAAAAAAAATTAATATTTTCCTATCTTTTTACTGTGACTACAATGAATCCCATACTTTGTGAAAATGCGAAAATATAGCTGATTTGTCCTTATGAATGTTATTTGGGGATTTTTTCTTTTTAATTTGCTGAAAATATTTGTAATCGATAATTTACCAACTTGAAGGTAATTCCTGACAATGCTGGAACCATAATATTGAATTTAATCACTATTAAGTTAGTTGATAAGTAAATAATTTTTCATTGTATGATAAACAATGTTACTATAAATGCTTATGCAAAATCTGTTGAGTATAAATTTTAAAAAAATTAATATTTTCCTATCTTTTTACTGTGACTACAATGAAACCCATACTTTGTGAAAATGCGAAAATATAGCTGATTTGTCCTTATGAATGTTATTTGGGGATTTTTTCTTTTTAATTTGCTGAAAATATTTGTAATCGATAATTTACCAACTTGAAGGTAATTCCTGACAATGCTGGAACCATAATATTGAATTTAATCACTATTAAGTTAGTTGATAAGTAAATAATTTTTCATTGTATGATAAACAATGTTACTAAAAATGCTTATGCAAAATCTGTTGAGTATAAATTTAAAAAAAATTAATATTTTCCTATCTTTTTACTGTGACTACAATGAAACCCATACTTTGTGAAAATGCGAAAATATAGCTGATTTGTCCTTATGAATGTTATTTGGGGATTTTTTCTTTTAAATTTGCTGAAAATATTTGCAATCGATAATTTACCAACTTGAAGGTAATTCCTGACAATGCTGGAACCATAATATTGAATTTAATCACTATTAAGTTAGTTGATAAGTAAATAATTTTTCATTGTATGATAAACAATGTTGTTACTATAAATGCTTATGCAAAATCTGCGTACAAAATCTGCTTATGCAATAAAATGCGTACTTTTTGAAAATTCAAAAATATAGCTGATTTGTCCTAGTCAGAGTTATTTGTTTTTTTCTTTTTAATTTGCTGAAAAAATTTGTATTCAGTAATTTACCAACTTGACGATTATACCTCCAGTTTTAAAAAGTGTAATCTGAGATGCTTTGACTGATTTTTTTTTTCCTAAAGGAAGATATTTTAAAGTATTGTCTGATTAAATACTGTATTGTCTTCCTATTTTATTAGTCCTGATAAGAATTTATTTGTGATTGATAGAAAATGTTGCTTTTCTTTTTAAAGGCCTGTTATATATGATGTATTATTCATACTTATCTGCAAATAAAAATATTCTTATATTACTATGTGTGTGTGTGGTATTTGGTTAATCAGTATTATTTCTCACATTTTTTTTCCATAAGAGATTATGAACAATGATAAAAAACTTTCTTCACAATTCTTTTCTGTAATTTCATTTCCTTAATAAAAAAATTATTACAAAATTCTGAACTAATTTATTCTGAAACCAATACACAATTATTCTGAAAAAGTTTATTTACTCATTTCCTTTAAGAATTTTATTGAATTGTAGCAAAAAAAAACACTTGAAATAAAGATTTTGAATGAAAATAAAAAATTGTTAAATTGAATAAATAAATTCATATTAAATACGCACTAAAATAAAACAACTTGTTTTCGCTAGGAAAAATACGAAAAATCCATATTAAAGCGTATGGTTGTCCGTGTCTAAGCCGCCCGCTAGTGCACGCGAGCGCCGTCTAGTGGCGGCGACAAAAAGGGAGACACATTTTTAACACTGAGCTGCTCCTCCTTCTGTAGCTTCATGGTGTACAGTCATGAAGCTACAGAAGGAGGTGTAGCTCAGTGTTAAAAATGTGTCTCACATTTGGTCGCCCCCAATAGATGGCGAGCGCAGAGCTCAGGGTTTTGACACGGAAACTATAGAATATATATATATATATATATATATATATATATATATATATATATATATATATATATATATATATATATATATATAAATATATATATATATATACATATATCCGCCCTTTGTTGACATGTCGCGCCATCTGCCGGTGAGTAACCATAATTGGTCCATTTTTTGAAGAATTCCCCATTGAAGCTTACGCTCCTTCTTTAGCTTCATGTGTACAGTATATAACGCGTCTGTTTAGCCAAACTGTTTTACTCTTCCTGTTTTGAAACTGAGTATTTCAAAATAGGAGGCATAAATGCCATGCCCATTTGAGAATAAGTTAATTTATAATTGAGTACTTACTTGAATTTGAGTTTTTTTTAACATAATTTTAAATTTTTTTCCTCCACATTTTGATTGATGAGTACTCTGAAAAATCAAAGAACTACATGTGTTTTTTCTTCTCTGTGCTCTATAACTATGCTGCATATTTAAAAATATATTTTTCCTATGTGAAGAAATATTCTCACTTATGTACAAACAAATGTCTAGACGCTATGTAAATATAATATTTTAGAACAACGTTCCACAAAGATTCTATGCATATAAAAGAGCTTTAATTTTTAGCGAATCTTCAGTTCTCTTCTCATAGCTTATCGACATAAATTCCTTAATTAAACATTTTATAATGATCTCCATTAAATTCAACGCTGAGCTTCGTTAATGAATATTTTCGTTTTGAAAACAATGCATCCAATTAATCCTCCAGACTCTTTTCAAAAAGAATTCCTGTTATTTATTGAAAGTAATACACAGTTTCTCTGCTGCAGATTCTTTTGTTTGGAGTTGGTATTTAAATAAACTGGTGGTATAAGTTATTTTTTGCGGTAATTTTTAAAATTTAATTATGTATTTCCAAATCATTTGTATTCTTTTTAATTTTTAATCTTTTTTTTTACCATTTCTGTTAGAGTATAGATCATATAGAAATTACACATTTCTAAATCGTTTATTTTCTTTTTAATTTTTAATCAAAATTCTTTTTATCGTCTGTTAATGTATAGATCATTCAGAAATTATTAATTCTGATTTGTTTTCTTTTGAATGCTTAATGAAAATTCTTTTAATCGGGCTGTTAAAGAAAAGATCATAAAGAAATTATTTCTTAACGACTGATTTACTTTAAATTTTTTTTTTTTATTCTTTATATCTTGTTGTGAAACTAGATAGAGATCATATAGAAATTATACATTTCCAAATCGTTTATTTTCTTTTTAATTTTTAAACAAAATTCTTTTTATCGTCTGTTAATGTATAGATCATTCAGAAATTATTAATTCTCATTTGTTTTCTTTTGAATGTTTAATGAAAATTCTTTTAATCGGGCTGTTAAAGAAAAGATCATAAAGAAATTATTTCTTAACGACTGATTTACTTTTTAAAATTTTTTATTATTCTTTATATCTTGTTGTTAAACTAGATAGAGATCATTTAGAAATTATTAATTCCGGACTCTATTGCTGTCTTTTTAATTTTTATTTTAAAAAAGTTTTCTTTATCAGGCTCTTAAAGATCATATAGAAATAATTTATTTCTGACTCATTTGTTTTCTTTTGAATTTTTAATCAAAATTCTTTTAATCGTGTTCTTAAAGAAAAGGTCATAAAGAAGCTATTTTTTACCGACGGATTTGCTTTCTTTTTTTAATTTTTAATTTTTTTTTATCTTGTTATTAAACTATGGATCATATAGAAATTATTAATTCCCGACTCAATTGCTTTCTTTTAAATTTTTATTTAAAAAAATTATCTTTCTCGGGATCTTAAAGAAATGATCATAGAGAAATAATTTATTTCTGACTCAATTGTTTTCTTTTGAATTTTTAATCAAAATTCTTTTAATCGTGCTGTTAAAGAAAAGATCATAAAGAAACTATTTTTTACCGACGGATTTGCTTTCTTTTTTAATTTTTATTTTTTTGTTATCTTGTTATTAAACTATGGATCATATAGAAATTATTAATTCCCACCTCAATTGCTTTCTTTTAAATTTTTGTTTAAAAAAATTCTCTTTCTCGGGCTCTTTAAGAAATGATCATAGAGAAATAGTTTATTTCTGACTCATTTGTTTTTTTGAATTTTTTATTAAAATTCTTTTAATCATGCTATTACAGTAAAGATCATATTGAAATTATTAATTTCTGACTCATTTCCTTTCTTCTTTTAAATTTTAAATTTTCAATCATTTTTATTGTTCTTTTAAAGTAACATTCTTTAGAAATTATTTCTTTCCGACTCATTTATCTTTATTTTATTTTTTAATCACAATTCTTTGTATTGTGCAGTTAAAGTATAAATCATATAAAATTTATATATCGTAACATATTTGCAAATTAAAACTTCTTAAAATATCATATTTAGTATAAAAGGATGTCGAGTATTTCATACAGTTACAATGAAATGTTTATGAAAACACTGGATAATCGGTGATCCATTCTGTCATCGACGATTCATGGATTTGCAGAATTAAAGGAAAATTTTTCCGTTTGGACCAAAATAAATGTCTCTTTCATCATAATTTATTCAAATATTTCAATACATTCGTAGGACTTTCAACGAAACAGTCGGTATGAACTGTTTCCAAGCGTCTAGAAGCGTATCTTTCTATAGGACAACAATCCACGAATTTGCTGGCATTTTTAATTGCTATGCCATGTTTTAAATTTTTCTGAAATGTTACGATCTTTCTCACTACTTAGCTAAAAGCTATATTGAGCCAAATTCCTTGTAAGCGCCGTTTTTCCGGAAGTTCAACAGTTTTTCAGAAAACTTAAGATTCCTTTATTAGTCAACAGATGACAGTAGTGAAATGCGAAATGAACCCATTAGTTGAATCAAGCACTAATCCACACTGCACGAGACTTAAGACATTTACAATGCAGGCAGATGGTAGGAACACAAAGATATCTGAAGAGACACGGAAAACCTGTTCGAAAAAGGAAGGGAATCTGGCAAAAGTGATATTACACACTTCCTTTTCAGAGACAAAACAAGAAAAATGCTGAACTTAAAAAAAATAATAATTAGCATCGTTCCGGGGCAAGTCCGGCAATTTCATTTGCATTCTTCATAATTCCGTTACTTTAAGATAAAACTTTCTTAGTACGAAAAGTTTATGCAGTTATTTTCAAAGATTATATATCATGCTTCCAGAGGGATTTACGATATCCTAAAATTGAATTCTGGGTTATTGAAACATTAAACACATATCCCCACACACATGTGCATACACGCTCGCACACACACACGCACATGCACACTTGCACACTTGCACACGCACGCACGCACACACGCACTCACACACATGAGCACGCACACACACACGCACTCACACACTCAGGCGCGCACGCACACACACACACACACACACACACACACACACATATATATATATATATATATATATATATATATGACGGACCTGTTAAAATGCCGGCAGGAAGCGTGATCTTTATTTCGTAGATCCCTCTTAATTTCTCCCTAATACTTATTCATAATATTGCAGTCAGAACATAGACCGTGGTAAATGATTACAATTTAACTATATCCAAAAAAGTTTGTTCCAACTATTAATTAACTATCCTCTATTCTATCAGCACATAATTCAGTTTTCCAAGTAATCATCTCCACCCTCGCGATGCGTGACCGACAATCTCAATGCTAATCCCACTCTTCGAAACTCTATTGTTCCTCAAGGCGTCTCACCTTATCGCGGATGCTCATTATGACGTATGCCGAACTTTCCGGAAGAATCTTTGCTTATTCTGCAATTAAATTTCGTGAGAAACCCAGTCTAAACTCCAAAAAACAACTCTCCACCCTATGATGCCTGCGATTCGCTTTTTTTGATCCCCCCAAGGCCTGTCAACTGTATTAATAACTTCTATAGCTTATGCATTCGTAGACGCGTGTAATATGATTCACTATGAATAATCATGGATTTTAACGTTAGAAATTAGTTATTTTGAAGCCCCCTGAAAATTTATCAATTAATGCTTAACACACACACACACACACACACATATATATATATATATATATATATATATATATATATATATATATATATATATATATATATATATAGATAGAGAGAGAGAGAGAGAGAGAGAGAGAGAGAGAGAGAGAAAGCCGTTTATGCCACGCTGAATTCTTAGTATCTTCGGATTTTTCCATCTAACAAAGGAGTGAAATTTCTGAGTTTAAATCTGTCTAGTCATTTCCCATTACACAGATTGCCCGTCATCATTAAAGGATTATATCCCTTTGAATGTGGCTTGTTTAATCAATCTTTCCATAATCCTTAAAATAATTTACAAACGACTAAAAATGACCTAATCATTTATTGCAAGAATTACTGACTGCTGTTACTAATTACAATGCTGAAGCTGCTTTCAGGATTTCCATAGCAAAAATGCTACGCCCTCCACGTACTGCTTGAACAAAATCATTAAATCATGGCTTTCACCCAGCAACAGAATACATTCCTAGCGTACCTTTCTATATTTAATGGGCGATCATTTGTTTAAGTTCTTCAAAAGCTTCATAAAAGAATTTAAGTTCCTGAAACTTCCCAGTGTAAAATAAAATGTGTTCTGTGAATACAAGGCGTTTTAAGTAATTTCCTCATTTCTCTCCATAAAGTATGGGCTTGATCTTCTGAGTTAAAAATTTCTCATTGATAGCCTCATTTGATATAATTCACCATTTAATAGAAAACTAATATAGTTTTTGATAACTATGTACCAATTTATCCTTCTTTGACTTTCATGTATAAGGAGCTTCACCTGTAGACGATATCTTTCAATGGTGTTACAAATTGCATGTATTTTATAGCCAAAGTGCACTTTAACTATTGACTACTGGTTTGGATATGAAGAAGTGTTCTTTAGTTTTTCATTTCTTTAAGTTTTTATTCATTCCTGCTTTTGAAATGGAATGTCTGTTACTAGCTATTGAAGATTTCTGTTTCCAAAGACTTGGATAATATTCTGATTTTAGCCTTCTATTACACTTTAGAAATGGACTATTGGTAAAGATATACAGAAATGTTATTTAGTATCTAATATCTATATGTAATATTATGTTATTTATTCATGTCTTTGAATGGGTATATCTGTTATTAGCTATTGAAGTTTTGTTTTATTACAGACTAGGATGATACTCCTATTACACTTTAGCCTTCTATTACACTTTAGCAATTGACTATTGGTAAAGATATGCAGAAATATTATTTAGTATCTTGTATCTTTATATTATATTATGTTATTTATTCATGCCTTTGAATTGGTATATATATTACTATTTATTAAAGTTGTGTTTTATCAGAGACTACGTTGATACTCCTATTACACTTTAGCACTTGACTATTGGTAAAGATATGCAGAAATGTTATTTAGTATCTAATATCTTTATGTTATATTTTGTTATTCATTCATGCCTTTGAATTGATATATCTGTTACTAGCTATTGAAGTTTTGTTTTATCAGTAACTACGATGATACTGCTATTACACTTTATCCTTCTATTACACTTTACTAATTGACTATTGGCAAAGATATGCAGAAATATTATTTAGTATCTCATATATTTATGTTATATTATGTTATTTATTCATGCCTTTGAATTCGAATATCTATTACTATATATTGAATTTTTGTTTTATCAGAGACTACGATGATACTCCTTTAACTCTTTAGCCTTCTATTACACTTTAGCAGTTGACTATTTGTACAGATATGCAGAAATGGTATTTAGTATCTAATATCTTTATGTTATATTATGTTATTTATTCATGACTTTCAATTGGTATATTTGTTACTAGCTATTGAAGTTTTGTTTTATCAAAAACTACGATGATACTCCTGTTACACTTTAGCCTTCTATTACACTTTAGCAATTGGCTATTGGTAAAGGTATGCAGAAATGTTTTTTAGTATCTTATATCTTTATGTTATATTATGCTATTTATTCATGCCTTCGAATTGGTATATCAGTTACTAGCTATTGAAGTTTTGTTTTATCAGAGACTGCGATGATACTCCTATTACACTTTTGCCTTCTATTACTCTTTAGCAATGGACTATTGTGTAAAAATATGCAGAAATGTTATTTAGTATCTTTGTTATATTATGTTATTTCTGTGTTTGCTGTGCAAAGGGTGTTAAGTCCAAAATGGGCTAAAATGAGATATCAAACCAGGTATGTTTGAAAAATCAAGGGCTGCTGCAGGGTACAGAAAGCTATGTCCGATTCCACTCCTAAATATTTTTATTCATGAGGGAAAATTTGGGATATGTGAAGCAAAACACAAACATATTAGTATTACAGAGGTTATGTCCCAATCAAGGACTTAACACTCTTTACTCAACAAATTAAGTTTTGCAAAGACTTCGATACTTTTCTGATTTTAGCCTTCAACAATAATTTAAGAATCTACTATTCATAAAGTTATGCAGATGTGTTATTCGGAATCTAATTTCTTTGTTAATACTATCTATTCGCGGTTTTGAAATGATATGGCTATTAAAATTTTGATTTTGCAAACAATTCTATATTTTTCAGATTTTAGCCTTCAACTATACTTTAGAAATCGACTAATAAACTATACTTTAGGAATAGAGTGAAGAACTATAATTTGCAGTCGACAACTGGCAAGTGTATGCAAAAGTGTTATTTAGTCTCTAATTTCTTTTGGTTATTAGTTACTTATGTTATTCATGCTTTTGAAATGGTATGTCTGTTACAGGCTATGGACATATTATTTTTGCGAAGAATTAGGTAATTTTCGTAGCCTTCAATTATACTTTACCAATCTGCTAATAATGTATACTACCAATCGAGTATTGGTGAAGATAGAGCAATGAGATTTAATCTCTGATTTCTTCGGGTTATATTATATTCCTTATTCACGCTTTTGGAATGGTATGTCTGTTACTGATCATTGAAATTTTATTATTGCATTTGTAATCAAAGATTTCGATAATTTTCAGATTTAAGTCTGTATCTGCATCAACTATAATATCCTTCAGCTGTAAAAACCTCTAATTTTCTACTTAAAGTAACTGTTTCCATCCTATAAATTTGGAAATTTCTTTTATCTTCACCGTCCCAAATTCTTCGAAAGTTGTAAGTGAATAAATTTCGAATTTTAAAGGCTTCAAAACACTCTATAAAACGACTTCCATAAAATCGAGATAAGCTATAACGAATGCCCTGAAATGTAAAAAAGACGCCCTTTAAACAGTACTGTGCGGAGTTTTAGGTATTTTACTTGAAAGTGGCCATAATAAAATATTTTAACAGCAGGAATAAAACTCAGTCGTATTTTTTATTTTAAGTTTTATTTCTTAGAGTCACACTTGAGGACTTTATGCAGGAAATGCTGTAGAATAGGAAATTTATTACTATATTGCTGGATTCGTGAGAGAGTGTTTTAAGTTTGTAGGCTAGCCGCCATATTGGATTTGCTCTGTTCAGAGTTAACCTATGAAGAACATTTTCTCACTCTTTGTCGACTTACAATATATATATTTTTTAATTTTATCAAGCAATGGAGAAAATTTTTTCACATGTTTATAATTTTAATTTTCAAAACGAAATGCGAATAATAATTTAAATTATTCGGAAGGGAAAATGCGGTATACTATGTTCTAAGCGTAAATAAATTTGTCTTTGATGGACGAAACTTAGAAAGGAAAAAGAAAAATATATAAATGCGCAGAAAAGTACAGGCTACCTAAACATGCCATTTTTATTTCACTGTATATCTATAGCTGTAAAAAGCTTAAAAAAGCGATTTTAAATACCGATTTTTTTAAGGTGTTTGTTGACGAAGCATGATTTGATAGATTTTTCAGGACCGCCCATTGGAGTAGACGGCACTGGTCACTCCTCCCCTTACCTGGACACCCTCTCGAGATCCACTGGTACCGTCTGAGTACACAGTTTGTTTTTTATGCTATTTGCAATCGCTTTATTGATTTTTGAGAAAACAATTATGATTCTAAAAGAAGAATGTCATCTATATCTTAACCTTTTCCTTACGGGGTGGGATAGCATGTATCCCAAGAATACGGGCCCAAGAATGAATATATATATATATATATATATATATATATATATATATATATATATATATATATATATATATATATATATATATACATACAAATATATATACATATATATGCATATACATACACACACACATATATACATACATTATACTATATATACATAGCCCCGTACGCTAAAGGTTAATATTTAGTCACTAAAACAAAGCGCAGTATAAGGTTAAGGGTTTCATTGTGATGTCGTTAGTCATAAGAGAAACGCTGAGTTTTTAAATTCTTGGTACTGAGCTAGACAATCAGACATTTTGTTGCTTATTGTCACTTAGTGAAGACACCATTTTGATCCTTAGAGAAGCGACGTTTTTTCTTTCAGTCGTCCCTTTACACTTAATATGCTGGTGTCGTAATATTTAGTGTTTACTTTTACAACGCTTATCTGTTTGGCAATGATAAAATTCCGTTTTTACTTCTTCCGGGAGTCGGGGATGCTATTATGCGCTTAAAACTAGCTTATCTACATAGTACGTGCGACGAAATCCTAAACAGTTATATTCTTTATTTGATTTATTTTGTCATGTTTTAAACTGTATTTATTATAACTGCATTTATGTTAGAATGCCAATACATTGAAATCGCTGATAATGGGGAGAATGGATTTAAAAAAAAGACTACTAAATTCCGACAACTTCAAACGTAATGTTTAAATGGTGTCTAGCGTATTTTTGGACATCCCTCATAATAGCCCCCTGTGGGTACGTTGAAATGCGCAAACAAACACTCTTATAAGGTGTTAAATGAACCGTTTTTATCGAGGCAAATAAATTCCACTGAGTTTATAAAGCTCATTGGAGAAGCAAATTCACAATCATAGGGTTTCTGCAAATCCAAAATTTCGAATAATGCCCCCATAAAAGTTTATTAAGCGCATATAATTCGTTTGAAAAGGATTTTACTCTGATTTACACTTGCATACATATGCAACATAAACTGTGCATGCTTATGCAACGCGATAACTTACACAGACAGGTAATCAAAACCGAGAGGTTTTACTTTTGTTTTGTAAACTAGTGGCGAAACAGCTACAAAAGTGGCATGTGTTTTGTCGAGACTCATGAGTCAGCCTGGATAAATTAGTTCTTTTGTAAATATGACGTCATTTAGTTTCCAGATATTTCGTGACAATTCCGTATAACGACCACCTGTCAGGATCGAAAATCAAACTGAAATCACCAAATCTGAATGCTTTCGTATTCAGGTTGTTGGCATGTAGGATTGGACTTTGTATAATTCCCTACGAACTTTAAGTAATGTCGGGGAATTTATGTCATAAATTTGTCTAACTGTCCATGATAGTACTTTACAACAGTCAGTTTCTTACAACCTACTAATTGTGAGTATCGAACAAGTGTCCGAAAATTCCTATACCGGTTTTGACGACTGGTTTGAAAACTGAACTACCCCCGGCGATGAGAGGAATCCTTATTTTCAGAGATTTTTTCCTCACGTATTTCCCCCTTAGTACTTGAAGCAAACTTCCTAGTGTATTTGTTTGGATATATAATTCATAATTTTTAACTTCTAATTATTTCCCCGGTGAATGTTTTTGTCATATGACCCTATAACTGTTCATTTATCTTTCTTTCGAACTGTGTAATGCGATGTAATTACCTATGGCAGAAATCGAAATCACGTCTCCAAACCTCGATATAAGTATTCTGCCGAATGAACCACATTTTCTATCGGACGAAGCATTATTTCCAATGATTTCGACACGCAACTTTTTCTAGATACTGTTACTTTTTCTAGATCTGGTACGTGGCGAAAGTTTTGTTTCAAAGTTGCCAAACCTGCCAAGTATATCGCCGCGAATTTAGCAAGGTGTAACGATTGCTTCGAAAGCTTTCTTGCTAGAATACAAATATTCACTAATAAATACCGACATAAATAAATTTACATCATCCTTTACCTCTCTCATGCTGAATATATATACGGTTAAGAATCTGACTATCAAACAGCCTAAGTTATAAGTATATTATCTAATAAAATGAAAAGGTAGACTCAGCTGTTATTTGTAAGGCAGTAAAAAACAGTTGTACAGAAGATCATTTTCAGGTTTGAGAAAAAGATTTTACGACTAGCTAAAAATAAATGGACGATATTACTAATATTGCGCACAAACCTTTGTTCCTGTCTCTTATATTTGCACCAAAAATGATAACAAAAGTTTTAAAAATATATTACAAAGAAAATCGACACATTTACAGTCATAAAAGCCGAAACCGATATTTCAAAGTTATGAAGATTAACTGTTACGAAATCATAAGGAATTAAGTAATTTTAAAGAATAATTAATTTTAAAGAATTACTAATTAATTATAAAGAGTTATGAATTGTTTATAAGTAATTAACAATTAATTATAAAAGTGATTAGTTATTTATGAATATTTATTAATTAATTATAAAGAATGATTAATTTTTATGAATAACTGTTAATTAATTATAAAGGATTATTAAATGTGAAGGACTGTTAATTAACTATAAAGAATCATGCCTTTCACCTACTGTTTACAATTATTACAGTAAAAAAAAAACTTTAATTAAGAACTCCATAATGTTCTTTGTAAAACGGGGTAACAAGTTCCTTCTGTTTGTGAAAACGTGAACGTTATCATAAACAAATTGTTTAATTTCCTCGATCTGACAATCGTATACACACCAAAAACATATATAAATGTTAAAAACTTAAAAAAGGTAAAAAATTCGATTTTAAATAAAATTTAAAATAAACCCAATATTTTTACCATGTTTTTTATTAACTGGATTTCTTGTGTGTTTGTCTAGTACAAATCTTGCAATCGATTTTTAACTAACTTCCCGACTGGCTAGATATTTGAAACTTTTAGAATAGCTAAGAACACGATGGCAATGCATTTTTTAAATACTTTTAGCCATCTTTAAGCAGAATTAAATTAATTTTCAGTTATTTGCAGTTAATTTTGTTTTGTAGATTATTGCAGCCATCTATTGGCCGGAACGGGAACGAAAAGTTAAATGCAAGTTAACTTCCAATTAACTTCATTTTCTTTCAAGTTGATGGAATAATTCATCAAAAAAATTTTTTGAAAATATTTATTAATACATAGAATTGTGAAGTTTATATGATTCAACAGAAAATTTAAAAACATGGTATATAAAAAGTTCTTTTTATCTTGTAATTATTATTGTTTAAATATTTCTGTTTAAGTAGTTTCCTATTACTGCTTAAGCATTTTACGTAGAAATTGTTTATTGTCACAATGCGATTAATTTAGGACCCATAACAAATTTCGATAAGCAGTAGATTTCGTTATTACCGTATTTACTAGCGTAAAACGCGCACCTATAATTTTAAACTACATTTTTAAAATTTTTAGGTAAATTTTTACGTATAACGCGCATACTTTTCTTGACGAAGAAACCCGAAATGTACATGTGCGATGCTCTTATCTTTTGAAGTCATTCATTCGAAGGATTTTCCAAGGCTTTCGAACAATGGTATACTGAATTGACAAGCGACAAGGGGAACAATATGTGTGTCGGGGAAATGCTTGAGAGAGTAAATATTTCCTGGTGCCTTAAACAATTCAGAAAGTCTTTCAGTTTGGGACATGTTGAGATTCCATCCAACGGATAATGCGGATAAGTTGATGAAAGAGTGTAACACAGACATGGCAGTTATTCCAGGCAGATTAACGCCATTAGTTGAGGCTTTAGATGTGTGTATCAATAAATCATTCAAAGGAAATTTAAAACGACAATGGAACACGTGGATGTTCGAAGGTGAAAAAACATTTACAACAGCAGGCAAAATGCGTCATGCCAGTCTAGAAATAGTGTTCGTGGATAATAATAGCATGGGATGAAATTAAACGTGACATGATTCAAAAGTCATTTAACCTTTAGCTTACGGGGCCCATTTTTATGATTCCCTCTTTAAAACGAGAAATTTCATACCCCCATTGTAAGAACGGCTATTAAGGGTTATATATATATATATATATATATATATATATATATATATATATATATATATATATATATATATATATATATATATATATATATATATATATATATATATATATATATATATATATACATACATATATATACATACACACACACACACACATATATATATATATATATATATATATATATATATATATTTATTTATTTATTGTTGGGCCCATATTCTTGGGATACATGTTATCCCACCCCGTAACGAAAAGGTTAAGAAATGCAGTATATCTAACAATCTAGATGGAAAGGAAGATGATCATTTATGGATCATAGTAACAGTGATGGTGAAGAGGAAACATAATTCTTTGATGTTGCCTGAAGATATATAGGAAGGCGAATACGACGAACTATTCATGTTATCCGATAATTAAAATTTTTAAGTTCATAAGGTATGTCATTTCTTTTAAACAAACGGCATTTAGGCACATGCAGAAATCTAATTTTTTTGCATTCATCTTTTCCTTATTTTTAAATCTATCATTTTTATATACGGTGTAGAACTCTCACCCGTAAATTCCGATCTTGTTTTTTGTATTAAAAGTGCAGCGTTATACGACGGAAAATAGGTAATTGCAATTAAGGAGGCACTTTTCCTTTATTTGTCCAATCCTGTCGTTTGCTCAACTGATGTGCTCGTTATCTCTTTCTGACTCAAGATCAGCCTTGGAAGCTATAAGAAATGAGGAAACCTCCTTAACCTACAACATAAGGGATCTTTGTCATTTCCGTTGTAAGGGAAAGTCCTCTACCCTTCAGTGGATCCTCACACATGTCAATATTGAAGGAAATAGTGTTCGGACTCACTGGTCAAGGAAGCACGGAACTTGGCCCAGACCTCTCCTTCCATCACACTAGCTGATTTTAACGGAGTGGCCAGGTGCAGATTATCCAACCAGCCCCAAAAGAAACCACTCAATTCAGACTTTAACTGTCCCAGAACAATTGCTTCTACAATAGCTAGACTAAGAACTGATCACTATAAGGTTATGAAAATCCATCACGACGGCACAAGATCCTTCATCAACTGTAGAAAATTGTCCAGAAAGAAACCCAGCTTTCTACAGAACCTATCATTGACTGTCCAGCCACGGTGGCTGCCTTTTTAAGCTTATTTTGTAGCCGCAGGAACTCTACAGCTCACAGGTACATGATCTGGCAGCTACTTTTATCCAAGCTTTTGGTTCTATTAAAGACATTTTCTTCTGCACTATTCTTAGACACAACAACAGAAGATTTCGTTGCACAGAAGTTCGTTATATGAAGACTGTTTATAAATTTGTCCAATACTTAGTTTCTGCTCAACTGTATAAGTTATAACACTCTCACTGCGATAGACGCTCCCAAACTGCACTCTCTAGGCTTGTTCGTGGACAGCCCAGGAGTCTCACTTTTAACGGGTGGAAAAAGGTCTTTTCCATGTGCACGAAGTGCCAGGTCAGTGGCGTAGCGAGCATAACTGGCGCCCGAGGCACGATACCTTTGTGGCGCCCCCCCCCCGAAAAACATATAGTAATATAATATATAGACCATATATTGGCGCCCCCTGATAAACATATAATAACATAATATATAGACCTTATATTGGCACCCCCCCCCCGAAAAGTATATAGTAACATAATATATAGACCATATGTTGGTGCCCTCCCCGAAAAACATATAGTAATATAATGTATAGACCTTATATTGGCATCTCCCTCGAAAACATATAGTAATATAATATATAGATCTTACATTGGCGACCCTCTGCGAGTGGCGCCCGGGGCATGATAGACCCCTTGCCCCCCCCCCCCCCCCTTTGCTACGCCACTGTGCCAGGTTCGGCATGCTTCCCCGGAGCAAATTTTAGAGAGTCTGGGATTTACCAGAGAAGATCTGATAACAAACCCTTTTCTAGTCCTTGATTTCGACTGAGTCAACAACCTCATGGATATAATCTGAATTTATATTCGCATGCCAGAGGATTAGAAAAATATTTACAAGATAAAAAAAACTTTTTATATACCACGTTTTTAAATTTTCTGTTGAATCATATAAACTTGACAATTCTATGTATTAATAAATACTTAAAAAATTTTTTTTGATGAATTATCCTACCAAGTTGAAGGAAAATGAAGTTAATTGGAAGTTAACTTGCTTTTAGTTTTTCGTTCCCGTTCCGGCCGATAGAGGGCTGCACCAGTATACAAAAATAAATTAACTGAAAATAACTGAAAATTTATTTAATTCTGCTTAAAGATGGCTAAAAGTAATAAAACAATGCATTGTCATCCTATTCTGAGCTATTCTAACATTTTCAAATGTCTAGCTAGTCGGGAAGTTAGTTAAAAATCAATTGCACGATTTGGACTGGACAAACACACAAACAAGAAAGCGAGTTAATAAAAACATGTAATTAACAACAACAACAACACAAAATTCTAACACACACGTTAGTGTAATTTTGAATTTCTTTTTTGAGATACATGCGTATCTATGCAATAAACGTATTTATGGGCGCTTGTTTGCATTCATAACGTCCCATATACTTACTAACATAAAAATATTTCATTTCTAAAAACATTTGTCCAAAATAATACTCCTTTATGTTCCAGAGAGGCATTTAATTCATCCCTTGTTAGCTTTAGAAATAACCATTACGCACTCGAAATTCTCTTGAATGTCTGAAGACTCGTTGAAACAAAGCGCTACCTTCTGCTCTTTTGTACGATTCACCTTTTGTTAAATATTCAACTTTTCTGAGCAGGCTTTCATTTTAAATATTTATTGCTGTCGTTAGAGGGTTTAAAGCATCAATATCATTACGTTGCATGATTTCACGGCTCTCGAGTTACACTTGCAAATGCGTTAGCTTGATCGATGCCAATTTTTGAGGGAGAAATTTCCGTTAGTTTAAATAGTTTTATTTACACTTGTAGCAAATCACGCATAACTGTAAGTATTAAAAATAAATATTTCAGTATATGTCAGAGTGAGAAAAGAAAAATAAAATAATTATGTAAGGGAAACATAAAAATAATAAAATATAAAAACATGCTTATTTAAAGAAATAGTAAGTTAAGGTTTCTAGACTATATATTAGGGCGGAGCGTAAAAAAAAAGTTTTCGATTTCGTTTTTGCCCTAGTGCGAAAAAGTTGGGCGCTGGTGGGTAGGTCACGTATGCAAAGTTTTGGGAAAAACAAAAAATATCTTCCGTCTCCATTTCGGCCGTGATTTTTAGCAGATTTTTACAATACAGTTAAAAATGTGTATTTCCATTGTTTTGTATGAAACTCGTCATTTTGTTCTTAAATAAAATACAGAGATAGTTCAAAACATAATACAAAAAAAGGCAGCAGCTGACACACTGCGTGCAGAAAGGTAAATAAATATTTTGGCATGAAAACATTGTCAACAATAACTTTAGAAACGAAGCTTAAAACCTTCGTGAAAGACTCATAGAAATCGTTCAATATTTCTTCATGTAAGTGTGTTTCTTTTAACAAATGTTCTTGCCCAAAGCATAAAAGGATCTCTGAAATGGAAAGAACTTTTCTTATAGACCAACGGGAACTTAGGCAAATGCCCATAGGAGCAGTTGACTTAAAAGAACTGAAAGCTGAGGAAACGAGCCGATAGGAAGCAGAAAGAGACAGAAGCAGTAAGTCTTAAAATAGACATTTCGCCATCTGTTACTTCATCTAGGATCATATTTCCTGATCCAGATTCTGACGTGGATTCACATAACTCCGATAGTGACACAGATTATTTGAAGCCTTCCCCATCCACATCCAGGATGACTCAATCTGAAGGAAAAAATACGTTACGATCTAGCCGATACCCAGCAGTAGATATAGCTTGGGACAGAACCGGAGTTTCAGATGGGGCTGGAACCGTCATTGCAAACGCTAATTTAGAAGATTTGGAGATGATTACTGAAACAGACACTTTAAATGTAATTGATAGACATAAAATAAGAAGAGAGAGGGAAAAAATTCAGAAAAAATACCAGCAAAGAAATGAAAGACAGGAAGAACCACTGAAGGGACTTTATTTTGACGGAAGGAAGGACAAAACTCTAATGCAAGAGAGCATGAGGGGAAAGATGTACCAGAAAACAGTCCTGGAAGAACACTTTACAATGATTAAGGAACCTGGAAGCAAGTACCTTGGACACATAACACTAACCTCATCATCAGCTTTGAGTATTTCTCAAATGATGCTGCAATTCATGAAGAATAAGAATATTGACATTCATCAACTAGTAGAAATAGGGTGCGATGGAACAGTCGTTAATTCTGGCTATAAAATCGGCGTGATTCGCCTTTCTCGGGAAGCCATTGGGAAACCCTTGCACTGGTTTATCTGCCAGTTACACGCAAATGAGTTGCCACTCGTCATTTAGTGCAGCATTTGGATGGTGGAACGAGTAGCCCTAATGCATTTCCTGGTCCTACTGGGAAAGCATTGGCAAATTGTAAAAACTTCCCAGTTGTGAGATTTGTAGACATATCGAGCGAATTTCCGAAAATCGACATAAAGGATCTTAGCACACACAAGCGATAGCTTTGGGATATTTGTCAAGCTGTCACAAATAGAAACTGTTCATCAAGTTTGTCACAAAATCACCTTGGGAAAATGCCTCATGCACGTTGGCTAACAACTGCAAATCGAATAAAGCGTTTATACATTAGCTCGTCAGAGCCTTCAAACCGACTTCAAACTCTGGCAGAGTTCCTCATGAAAGTGTACCCACCTATGTGGTTTACAGTAAAATTAAATCCATATTGCACGTATGGTCCACGAAATTTGTGGAAGACAATAAACGTCTGACGCTATCTTAAAAACTATTTAAAGACTGTGGTCGATCCCATTATCCAGAGAAATGGCTATTTTGGCCACCCGGAAGCAATAATTTTGTCAATAGTCACAAACGACAGACAGTCCATTCGAGAACTTGGACTACGTAGGATTTTCCGAGCAAGAAAGAAAAAAAAGAAAGGAATCAGACACTACAAAATTTCGCCACTCAACTTCGAGGCAGTTTCATAGATAGACCTTATTGATTGGCAGAAATGTAATTTGACGGAACCCCCAAAAACACCTCACTTGAAAGAAGATGATTTGAGAAATTTGATTTCCAGTGGATAGTCTGTAGCTCAACACCTTGGAAGTCTAAAATGTCCTTGCCACACACAAAGTGTTGAACGTTTCGTGAAACTAGTAACAGAGGTTTCTGCGGCTGTTTGTGGAGAACATAAGTGTGACGGTTTAGTTAGAACCCGAACAGAGTCGACAAAAGTATGCTATTATTTGAAACCAAATGCGAGTACCGAGTAAAACTGGAACAACTGCAAGAGCAAAGGAGTTAAGTGCCGATATGGTTGGGAGGATGGATGGGCACAGGTGGAACTCGCAATGCAGCCACCTCCCTGTGGTGAGTTCTGGGGTTTTTTCTGAATTTTATTTCAGAAAAGAAGAAAAGCTGCATACAAAACAATGGAAATACACATTTTTAACCGTATGGTAAAAATCTTCTAAAAATCACGGCCGAAATGGAGACGGAAGATATTTTTTGTTTTTCCCAAAACTTTGCATATGTGACCTACCCACCAGAACCCAACTTCTCCGCACTAGGGCAAAAACAAAATCGAAAACTTTTTTTTTACGCTCCGCCCTACTATATATATATATATATATATATACTGTATTATTGCAGGGGTGGTTAAAAAGTTAATGTCATTCTTATTATTTGGTTATTGATTTTACAGAGGCTGTGAAGTGTTCTGGAGAAGGTAAACCAGGTTGAAACTGGTATATGTGTCCTGTATGAATGTGCGAGAACATCCAATTACTTACAAGCAGAGCTCGATTTGTGGCGGAACGCGCTGTAACGACATTCCGGTACCTCTCTTTAGGAAAAAATTACTATAGTTGAAAACATTTATTTAATCACATAATTACTCTGATGTTAGAGAGTGGGCCTGGCCTATTATATATATATATATATATATATATATATATATATATATATATATATATATATATATATATATATATATATATATATATATATATATATATATATATATATGAGCTTTCCACAGCTGCAAGATTTAAAAAACACGAGTCATGGGTACCCTTGCATTCAAAGTTTCTATAGGGGTAACTGTTTGGGAAACAGAAACGTCTCCCATCACCGTCGTAAATCTGTCATTCTTAACGATAGCTCTATGCGACTTTGTCACTGGAATGTAATAAAGTTTCGGCGTTAAGAAGAGCTGTCAGCCAATAATCTACCGACCCCCCCATCCCGGTTTTGGAAAACAATTTCTAAGAAGGCGTACACCACCGAAGTTTTGAAGCAGAGGGTAGAGAGAGACTGTGTTTTCGGGGAGATTGTCGTATAACATCGATTCTATCAGACGTATTATTTGGTAGCTCCTTTTCAGACCATGGGTCAGGGAGCTTACGCTGTGAATCTGCACTTAAATTAATTGAATGTGTTGTGATTGTTTAATGTTTAAATTTTTTCGCAAATAAATTTTCATATAAAGTTTTTGTTTTAAAACTGGCCTTTGCATTTTAATTAGGACTCTGTCTTTCTTAGTCATGGATTCAGAAATTGTAATTTTAATAATGTCTCAGAGATTAGACTTAAAAACCTACCTTGATGCCGCAATATATATATATATATATATATATATATATATATATATATATATATATATATATATATATATATATATATATATATATAACTATATATATAATTTGCAATACACCACACACACACCGGAACTTTACAGTTCCGGCACTTCTATTTCTACAAATCGAGCACTTCTTGCAAGTATGAATTGTATTGATTAGAGAAAAAATGTTTTGTGCAAAACTTTGAGTAACTAGTAATGTAGTTTTTTGTGCTTAAAATGTTGTAGGTATCACACATTCTATAACAAACAAAAATATACACGCAAAATGGAGCTGTACAATTGAATGAAATTTCGTATGCAAAGATATTTCGACCGAAGAATCGCTCGACATCTGGGTCGAAGTGATGCAGCGATTAAACTATGCTGGAGTGGGTCAAGAACGACAGATTTGAGTGTCAGCAGCGGTCACTCAAATCTGCCGTTGTTGGCCCACCGCAGACTGGTCGTAGACCTGCCGTCGACTGGTCGACCGACGCCAGTGTACAGCAGCGGTCGACCTATTGCTACAACAGAAAGGAAAGACAGACTTTGGTAGTCATTTGTGACACACTTACAGCACAGTGCTACGCAGACGACAATCTGCGAGCTGTTTTGTTACTTCAAACTTGTCGAACACTTCCTTGTCCACCTAGGTAGCTTGATCTCTACCCCCCCCCCCATGGAGCACATTTTGGACATGATGGGAAGGCGAATGTAACTATCACAGAATGTTGCTGATTCAGCCCGACCGTTGGAGAGAATTTGGCTAGAAATCCCGGAGGACGCTATCCGGGAACTTTAGCAATCTATATCACGGCGGGTGACATAGATTGCTAAGAGCAATCTATGTCATTAACCTAAGGGTAGTGATTTAACGCGTAAGTTATTGTTATCCAATTTCTCATACCTTATATATATATATATATATATATATATGTATGATAATAATCACATTTGGAAAATTTAGCACAAGGGAGGTGATGCGTAGAACTTATGGGAGATGCAGTCGGCACGAGGGAATGATGCAGTCGGGCGAAGTGTTGATCCAGGAAAGCAATGAAGAAATTTAGGGAGAAACAAACACATATGCAGTCGCTCGTTCAGTGATGAGAGTAACAAACATGGGGCCAGAGAAGAGGAACACAGATTTCAGACGATATCCAGGAAATCACCTTTATTCAATCAGTAGGCAGTACGAAGGTATTAGCTGCAGTAGCCACATGACTTGTCCGGCGTCCATGCCAGGACGGGACGTGTTAACAGCAGTGTTTACATGTCAGAGTTAAGAGAAGAGCGTTGTCGCCACCGGACTGTAGACAGGAGGTCCGACAGCAACGAGAGTTAGAAACGAAGACAAAAGTCTTCTGTTCAGGCAATATTAAATAGGTGCTTTGCGATATTGACGCCAGAGGGCCTAAACTACTTAATTTTTAATTGGGCGACTTTAGGTTCGTGGAGTGCCCGTATCCACTTCGGTTTTCCCGGGGATTACTTTGTTGCTAGATCCCGCGCTTGTTAGAGCTGCGACCTATTGACCTGGGCGCATAAGTGGCCATAAAGTTCTTGTAAAGTGCGGTTTCGACGTTATAGAAAGCATAAATCCAGAGTGGTTCGAGGGCTCTTCAAGAATTTTGACATTACACTGACATTCGGAATCGCATAATTTCGAACATTCATATATGGGGATATTATTGAGTTCAGATAGTTCACATGCCTTCTTAATTATCTGCAGGGCTAATATAAATTATAACTTACTTTACTTTTATGTTGCAATTTTGGAAAAGGGATCGTGCTTTATTAACATGAGAATTTAGAATACGCTGTAAATGCAAATTTAGAGAAGGACGGGATTTCTTGTTAAATTTCCCCCCCCCCATCGAAATAAGAAAAGTTCTTGCTGAAAGGAAGACTTTTCCGTTGACATAAAATTTTACAAAAATTTTAAGTACATTGTATGCAGCAAAGGTAAACACACATATTATTGTTGACAGAATAATAATCTCCTTGTACAAATTCAATTTCAATATTCCATATTAATTGCAATAACTTAATTTCAATATTCAATATTCACTGTCCAATACAATATATTATCCACAAAAATAATAACCTCTACAATAATAAGCTAAATAAATGTACTAAATTCTTTCTCAATATTTATCATATTTAAATCCTTATATAAACACTATAATTTCCATAAGTAACACGATATTTTTATTTAATCTTACTACTAGCATTTTCCTATGAATCCTCCTGTTATATAACCTCTTACATCTTAAAAACATCTCTTTTTATCATATATGAAATATTACTTTTTTTGTTTCTATTTATTTATCCTTTATTATTTTGAGAATTTTCTGGAATGGGCGCTTCCTCTATAGCAGACGGATGTTAATATTCAACCGTGGCATATGGGACGCTTAGTAGCTTATAGAAAGAGCTCCGTTTCTATAGTAATAGATAACTGCTCTTTGAAATTTCTACTGTACTAGAAAATCTCCTGAAAAACATATTACTCTCATACCTTTAATTAACCTTCAACTACATAATATACCCATGAGGATTCAAAACCATATACCTTTTTCAATTTACAATATAAAGAAGTACAATGTTTAGGTAGCTTGTGAAGAATACTAAGTTAGTAATGTTTGTACTTTCATACTTCAGTAAAATAAAACAATTTTTAAACACTTATAATTTCTTTAAATAGATTACAAATTGTTTACATAAATTGATAAATATTTTTGTGGATAAATTTAAAATTTTAAATATTTATTATTTTAATTTATATTTATTCATCTTTATCCGCATCCATATAGTACTCGAAATTTAGAAACCGAAACCTATCTTACACCATGGGAAAGGAGAGAGAAAACAAAAAAAAATCTAATGATCAAAATATCAAAATAAAAACTTCAGCTTCTACGAGTTTCGAGTGCATCCGAAGCGATGAGGAACTAAATTTATTACTTTCCTCTGGGTGAAAAGTTACCTTTGACCCTCCATATGTTGATAGCATAGCGCGGCACGGTAAGTTCTGAGACGTGACCAACTTTTTCCATTCCCCTCTTTTTACGTAGTTAGCTACTCACAAAGTAGATCATTTTTATTGATTTGTAAAAATATAAAACTGCTACCGAATTTATATTAAGCAAAACATGATTAAATTAGATTAAAAATTTATCAAATTGTCTTTAGAGTATCAAAATTATTAAGAACACAAGGTTTAAGCATTAAATACTACTTTACATAAATATTTTATGCACTTCCAAAATAAATTTAATTTATACTTTAACAAAATTCGGTTTCACCACTTAATCATAAGAAACACATATGAAAAAATAATTTTATAGACAATTTGTCTTACCCTTAATTTTTGTTTATTAAGTCAAAACTTTACTTATTTATTTGTTATTATTTTTTCTCGTCGGTATATATACAGTCCAACCTGCTAAATGAAACATCGGTTAAAAGAATATCCCGTTTAATGTAATAAATTTCCAATGTACCAAACCGTAGTAATTTGTTTCTGTGTTAAATTTTCCGGTTAATGGAATATATTGTTTTGAGGCTATCCCGCTTAAGGAATTATTTTTAGCCCTGACGATATCGATCTTTTCCTATTTCTCACTTCTTTTCAGAATTTTTTTCTGTAAAGTGCAATAATGAATGTGCAGTAACTGAATGTCTTTCAAAGTAATTTTGTCACTTCTTAGAAAGTGGGAAATCGCAGGAAATGGTGATTTCTTGGATTTTGAAGGGCAATTCATTATGTGATTTTTTACTACCCCCCCCCCCCACGCCGTATTGCTCTGCCGCTCCTACGTTTCCTTATTCAGACAATAAACAATAAGCTTCACCCCAAGATGAGAGCTAGAGAGTGTGTGGATGCGTGTGTGTGAAGGAAATATGAAACATCAACAGGTCCTTATCTTGAAGGGGACGGAGATTACCAACTGTAACGAATCTCTTCGGAGAGGCGCAACATTTAACTTGGTCATTGAACATTTAACTGTTCGTATTCTACGGTGATTAGTTCGACAGTTCGCTTTCGCGAAATCAGCCATCTTTCTTGTGCTTTACCACAATGTCTTTGAGACGAAAAGCTCTTACTTTAAAAGAAAAAGTAAAAGTTATTGAGATTGCAAAAGTTAATAAGTGTACGCAATTAGAACTCTCAAAAAAGTCTGAGATATCCCAAGCTCGAGTTTCGAAATTAATTAAAAAGCAAAGAAAAAGTCTTGAACGACTTTAAATGCAACACAAATTTTATTCATAAACGAAAACATACTAGAAAAGAATCTGAAGTTGAAGATGCTCTTCTTCAGTGGTTTGCTGAAAAACGAGCTTTTAATGTTCCTGTTAGTGGATTGTTATTGAATCAGAAAGCTGAAGATTTAGCATAACAGTTAAATATAACTGATTTTAAAGCTACAAATGGTTGGTTATGCAGATGGAAAGCAAGAAACCAAATTTCTTTCAAAAAATGTACACTGAAGCTAGTGATGCTGATGAAGCCGCTGCCAGTTCTTGGAAAAATGTGGTATTACCTGCTTTATTACAAGACTACAGTTCTTGTATCTATAACTGTGCTGAAACAGCGCTTTATTACAGAGCAATGCCTGATAGGACTTTGTGCTTAAAAGGCCAAAGGTTGTTGGAGGAAAAATCCCGAAAGATAGACTGACAGTTATATCCTGTAGTAACGCTGACGGCAGTCATAAAATGCCTCTTTTTGTAATCGGAAAATCCAAAAACCCACGATGTTTTAGAGGTGTAAAATCTCTTCCAGTTAATTACAAAGCGAATTCAAAAGCTTAGATGACTGCTAATTTCTTTCAAAACTGATTAGTGTCATTTGACAATGAGATGAATAAAATGAAAAGAAAAGCCATCCTTTTTATGATAAGTGTGAAGCCCATAAAGTCGACGTAAGACTAGAAAATGTAGCACTTCATTTTTTGCCCCCGAATACTACAGCTATTTTACAGCCAATAGACCAGAGAATTATATAACTTTTTAAGAGGAATTATAGAAAAGAAGTCATTAAAAAGATCATAGCCTGCATATATGATACTAATGGATTTTCTATCAATAGTTCAACTAGTAAAATTATTAGAAACATTTCAATTCTTACAGCTGTTCATATGATGAACAAATCATGGAATAATATTTTCCCTGAAGCAATAAAAAATTGTTTCGTAAAATGTAAATTTTCAGACGTAATATAACAAATGAATTAAATGATGAATCAATAACAAACGCAAATAATTTAAGACCAGAAGGAATGAGAAAAGAATTTTTTAGAATTTTGTAAACTTCGACAAGGACTTGGCAGAAAGTGGTGAAACTTCAGACCTTCAACTTGATCAAAGCGAAGTCGATGAAGATGAATTTGATGAAGAATGTACCATTTAAAAGATTCCGTCACCTGAAGTTAATAACGCTTGTGATATTATAAGACGTTTCTAGGAAACGAAGCCAAATGTAGACCTTTATTTATTTAATAAACTAGAAAATCAAATAACAGATTTCCTGTATTCACAGAACAGTAAACAGTCTAAAATATCCGACTTGTTTAGCAAAAAATAATTAAGTAACATTGTAATTATTTTTAAAAAATTAAGGGAAATATGTATATTCTACAATAAAATTTGCTCATTTTCATCAATTTCCTAAGTTTTAACGTGTTTAAATTGTTTCTTACTTTTAATTAATAAATTGTTTGTTAATTATAATAGTCTAATATGCCTATGGTTTGGGTAATTTTTAATGCTTTCATGATTTAACTCTAACTTGAAACATTATGGACGTGTCAATGTGATCCCGGATAATGGAATATCCCTCTTATTAGAATAATTTTTCATGGCAAATTGGCTATTCCATTAAACGGGGTCGTATATATATATATATATATATATATATATATATATATATATATATATATATATATATATATATATATATATATATATATATGATGCCCCGTACCTCGCGCCGTGGAGGAGAGGCATAGCCCTAATCGGAGGCGTAGCCGTCACGAAGATGTGATGCAGTTGGGCGAAGTGTTGACCATACCGTAAATCGTTGCACACAACTTGGAGAGAAACACACATGGAGCCATAGAAGAAGAACACAGCTTTCAGACGAATCCCTGAAATCATCTTTTTATTCAACTATGAAGCATTATTAAAGCGTTATAATTGCAGTGTCCACTGGACTTGCCTTAACGGGGCGCAGAGCTCTTATTACATTACAAGTTAAGACAGGAGCGGACCGCAGGTCCGACAGCAACGAGAGTTAGACACCAAGAGACAGAATCTTCTGTTCACACACATAGTAAATAAGTTCTTTGCGATATTGACGCCAGAGGGCCTAAAACTTCTTAATATTTTAATTGGGCGACTTTAGATTCGTGTAGTTCACGTATCCACTTAAGTTTATCGGGGACTTTACTGCTAGATCACGCGCTTGTTAGAACCGCGAACTGTTGACCTGGGCGTAGGAAAAGTGCCCATAAAGTTCTTATAAAGTGCGGTTTTTGACGTTACAGAACCTATAAATTCGGAGTGGTTCGAGGGCTCTTCAAGATTTTTGACACTATACTGACATTCGGAATCTCATAACTTCTACCACTCATATCTGGGGATGTTATTGAGTTCAGCTACTTCACATGCCTGTATAATGATCTGCAGGGATAATATAATTTATCTTATTTTACTTTTAGGTTGCAATTTTGGAAAAGGGGTCGTGCTTTATGAACAGGGTAATTTTAAATACGCTTTAGATATATAATGGTGGGCCGTTATTATCACAATATCCCCCCCTCCGGAAAAAGACTTGCGAGAGGGGCCGGGCCCTGGCTCCTCGAGCAAGGCTTCCCTTCATGTGAGAACATTTGACTAAATTTAGAAAAGAATGTTACAAGTTAAAGGGATGAGTTTATCTAAATCTTGACCTCGCTGTGCGCATACTGTCCTTGGAGCCTTACTTTACATATACGATAAACAACATTACTTGAAAAACACATTATATAAATTTGAGAACATAGCTACTAATACTGTTGATCAATACACAAAATTTTAACAAAAAAATACACAACATATCAATATTTCTCTTAAAAGTCTTTGGAATATATTACACATGAAGCTTCAAAGTTTAAGAACATATAAACCATAAAATATTTCCAACTGTAAAGTAATATGAAGAACTGGAATACAAAAATAGAATCCCTGATATACAATTAATTCAATATTTTGAAGTGGTACTAATAATACTTCAATATTCAAATTCAAATAACTCTCAAAACGGTAATACAAAATATAATATGTTAATATGAAATACAATATATTAATACACAAGTTTAATATAGATATTATAAAAAGTGTAGCTTTATTCAAATATGTAGTATTCCAACGCAAAATATAGACGAAAATTTTTCTATATTGGCGAGGTTCTCATACACTCAACCGAGACTTCTTCATAGTTAAATTAATGGGACGACAGGGAAGTGCTTAGAGAAGGAGAGAATTATGAAAAATTAACGTATTAGGGTCGACTCATTCATGGTATAATTTAAATTCGGCAGGTGGATTGTAATATCTCAACTTGGATGCATGTACAATTTCAGTAGACCTGTTATTATATTGATTTGGCTTATCTATTTCATAAGTCGCTTCAGAACACTGTTTTAAAATTTTGTAAGGGCCAGAATAAGGGGCTGAAAGTTTACGGGTATTTGGGTATGAAAATTCTTCTAAGATTACAGCATCACCAGGTTTAAATTTAGAGGGTACAAAGCGAGCATCATACCTAATTTTGTTTTTATTATGATAATCTATTGTCCTTTGTTTTGCTAGTTTTCGAGCTTCATCCACTGGAGGGTAATTAGTTTGATTTATAGGGGAGTCATAAGGCTGCTTGCCAAACATTAAGTATGCAGGGGTAAATTTTGTAACTGAATGGGGACTATTGTTATATTCGGTAATGACTTGTTCCAACAAACGTGTCCAAGGAACTTTAGTGGACGAAGAATTGACTTTACATTTTAGTCTACTTACTATTGATTGATTCACTCGCTCCACTTTACCGTTGGTCTGAGGATGATGTGCTGAAGTCAAAAGCTGTTTCACATTATAATTTTGAAGGAATCTCCTGAATCGTGATGAAGTAAAGGCTGCATTCCTATCCGTTAGAATTTTTTCTGGTACCTGAACTTGGAATATTTGCTTAAGGCAGTTGGCATACGTTTCTGTGGTGACACTTTTAGAGGGAAATGCCCACACATATCTTGTTGCATGGTCTATGGCCATGTGGAGATATTTTTTGTAGAATTATAGTAGTTAAAGCCACCGACAGTATCAACAGCAATACATTCAAAAGGTTTATCTGTTGGAGGTACAAATTGCATAAGTCCAAATTTTTTCAATTTTGATTTCTTGTTAAATTGGCATGTTGCACAGTGTTTGACAAACTTTGCAATATCCTCAGTTATATGAGGCCAATAATACTGAGGGGTAATCAAATTTAGCATTTTTTGTACACCAGGATGACCAAATTGATCCTGACACTTTTGCAACAATTTTAAACGTAGTGACATAGGAACAACAATTTTATGTAGATTTTTTCTTTTTAATATGATTACATCATTTATCTCTTGATACTTTGGATCATGAAGGTTGTCATTTTTCTGTTGTGTTTTAATTTCATCCAGGTCTAATAAATGTACAGTATGTTGAAGATGTTGGGAAACAGGATGCCTTGAAAGCATATCAGCTTCGACATTCGTGGAGCCTTTTTGGTATTTGATTTCATAATCAAACATACTGAGTTTTAAGGACCAGCGGAATAACCGACCTCTTAGATTTTTTACATTTTTGAGCCAAACAAGAGCCGCATGGTCAGTATGAATGACAATTTTTTGGCCATGGAGATAATAGTAGACTTTGTCTAAAGCATCCACAATCGACAAACTTTCCAATTCCGTGATAGCATAATTTTGTTCATAATTACGTAAAGTCCTTGAATGATATGCAGCAGGATGTAATATATTAGAGGCATCAGGCTGTTTCAACACAGCTCCAACTGCATTTTTTGAGGCATCAACATATACATGACAGGGTAATTTAGGATCATATAATTGAAGAACAGGTTTAGAAATGTTTTAATTTTTCGAATGCACTCTGGCATTCTTCTGTCCAATTCCACTTAACATTTTTTTTCAAAAGTCTATTTAATGTATACCGAATTTGAGCATACATAGGGATAAACTTATTATATACATTGATAGATCCTAAGAAACGTTGCAACTCCTTTATGTTCTTAGGAGGTTGTAACTTCTGAATACTATCAATGTTGGCATTATTTGGAGTAATTTTTCCTTGTTGAACTTCATAACCAAGAAAATTAATTTTGTCTTTGGAGAACACACATTTAGATAATTTAAATTTAATGTTTTCTTTCTTACAGATTTCAAAAATATTTTGTAAGTGCTGCCAATGCTCCTCTTCAGATGAAGAAAAAATAATAATACCATCGAAATAGTTATAAGCAAAGTTAATCTTATATTTAGCCAAAATTCTACGAATGGTTCTGTTAAAGATTCCTTGGGCATTTTTTAAGCCAAAAGGTAGACGAAGCCATTCAAATAATCCGAAACTTGTTGCAAAGGCAAGTTTTTCAATATCCTGAGGGTGAATTGGAATATGCCAGTAGCCTGAAGTTAAATCTAGTGTTGAAAATATTTTAGCTTGACTTAATTTGTCTAATAGGCAATCTATGCGGAGTAAAGGCTCAGCATCTGTTTTGGTAATTGCATTTAATTTTCTAAAATCTATACATAATCTTGTACGCTTGCCTTCATCACGCTTAAAAGCCAAAATGACGGGAGACGAGTATGAGCTACTACTTTCTCTTATAATACCTGCTTGTAACAATTTCTCAATTTGGCTTTTTATTTCCTCTTCTTCTTTAGGAGAAGTACGATAAGGTCTTAAGGACACAGGAAGCTCAGGCGTAAGTCTAACACGCTGGGGTTCAACCCTAATTAACCATATATCATACTTGTCCTTAGAAAATATATGCGAGTATTTATACAGTAAAGAATTGAGTTCACCATTCTCTCTATTGACAGTCTGGAAATTTTCAGAATTGTTTTCAGAGGTCAGAGGAATGGGAATCAACTCAGTACCTACATTGTTTACATTTTGATTTACATTTGGTTTAAGATTTACATATTTGGACTCATCATTACTAATATGAAATGACATTGGTGTACACATAAACATTTTATTACGTGGAATTATTATTTCATTTTGATAAATTTGCATAGAATTACAATCAATGTTTATTTGAAATTGTCCACATTCTGGTAATCCCAGGATTATATAAGGTAAATCATTGTCTATAACGTACATTTTTACCTTTTCTGTAACATTTCCAATGCATAAGTTAATTAAACATGATCTCTTTAATTGGAGAAGGCCTTTTGCTTGTTTGACTAAAAGTCTTTCAGACGTCTGTGTTTTTAGTCTATGTTGGGTTGTCAAAGTCAAGGGGATGATAGACAAGGAGCTACCAGTATCCATCACACAAGGAATTGGTCTCTTATTTATGTATCCGGATACGTTTAGTTGTCAAATCTGGTTGTCATCATTAAGGTTAGGTATCTGACTCTCAGTGTTTTCCACTACTTGAGTAGCAATTGGATTATTAAGTGCATTTCGAAAGGGGCACGTCTGCACCCAATGATATGCATTCAGTATTCCTCTCCCTGTACACTCTCTACATGGAGTTGGAGGCAGTTGAGTTTGTGAATGGACATTATTATATTGAGTTCTTGGTGGTTGAAATCTTGGGTATGAGTTATTGAAATTATTTGGATTGCGACTGTTGAAATTTCGATAATATGGTGGTCGTTGAAATCCAGGTCTAAAATTAAATCTGTTATTTTGTGGAGTTCTGGGACTGAAATTATTTGCTTGTGGAGGTCTGGGACTGTTAGATTCAGCATGTGTCTCTTGACTTTTAAGTAATTTAGAAATTAAAGTGAGCCATGCTGTTGGGGTAGCAGGAGGACTAAGCGCCATCAACTGCTGAAGGTTTGGAGGAAGACCATCAGTTAAACCCTCCATTACTAGACTGTTTGATAATCCCAGCTTTCGACCACACGCCAATTTCTTATGGAAATAATCAGTAACCCCTTTAGCCTCCTTTAATTTAAGATTAGTGAACTCGCTAAAGGAGACTACATTGATTTCTATGAAATTTTCCCTCAAAATCAAACACAATTCTTCCCAATTTTGAATATCTAAGCAAGAATTAAGAAAAACAGTAAGTGATTTCCCCTTTAAATATTTACTTAAGTTATTTATTTTCCATTCCTCATTTTTACAACTTTCCTGACACTTTCGGTTAAAATAATTTAGCCATGAATCCAGATTCATGCCAGCTTCGGCATCAAAACTAATAATGTGCTGTTCAGCAGTACTAAGCATTTTAAATTCAGTACTTGTGCTGGCGGATACTAATTTTGGTTCCATTGAAGAACTTTGATCCAGTACATTTGGTATGTTGACATTGGTAGAGGGTATTACATTACTAGTGCTAGTAATTACTGATTTAGGCTCGATTGGAGCACTCTCGTTGGTTACATTTGGCAATTGAGCATTGGTAGGGGGTATTGTGTCTTCACTCTCAGACATGATTAGCAGTTTTCCAGAACGTAAAAACATCAATATATTACATAAAACTTTCAATAATATAAATATCACTCACATAAATACCGTACAAAAATAAAATATCATCACTATAAATCAATTAGATCATTTTCATTTTCTTATTTTTTCTGACCTACCTTTAACTTCTTTTAAAGTGGACATTGTAATTATAAAAAACATTTTTTTTTCATTTTTTATTGATGCAAACGTTGGAATGAAGGCACGTGGAACCAAAACTGCACACCACTTGTTTTTCTCTCCTTGCAGGGCAGTATACACTCTGAGTACATAAGTACGAAACTCGAAGTGATGACTCTTAAAAGATGATTACACATTTTTTCAATTTGCAAAAAGTTCTCACGAAATGAAGTTTGATATGGTAGCCCAGGAACAAGCGGCTGACGTTTTACACAATTTTCTTCCCGTTGCAGCAAAACCAGATGCAATGTAGAACACAAGTCGTATCGACGAAAAACACACACTAAAGGAACTATCAAGCACTAATTTTCAAACACAAAAGCCAGATGGAGAAACTGCACAAATTTTTCAAGATTGGAGCACAACATATTTTAGTAATAGAATTTTCAAGATCACGAGAAGGAGAAAGCTCAATAATTTTATGCGGTAAAATTCCCCACACTGAAGATAGAAGAAGCGTGTAAATACTTATTCGAGCACTAGGAGAATATACTGCGATGATCTGGAACGACGTTCACAACGTAAACAAAACACTCAGCGCCGAACTGAAAACAACCACTTTCTCTTCCCACGCAGGGGCCAGCCGACTCTTGTGATGCCCCGTACCTCACGCCGTGGAGGAGAGGCATAGCCCTAATCGGAGGCGTAGCCGTCACGAAGATGTGATGCAGTTGGGCGAAGTGTTGACCATACCGTAAATCGTTGCACACAACTTGGAGAGAAACACACATGGAGCCATAGAAGAAGAACACAGCTTTCAGACGAATCCCTGAAATCACCTTTTTATTCAACTATCAAGCATTATGAAAGCGTTATAATTGCAGTGTCCACTGGACTTGCCCTGATGGGGCGCAGAGCTCTTATTACATTACAAGTTAAGACAGGAGCAGACCGCAGGTCCGACAGCAATGAGAGTTAGACACCAAGAGACAGAATCTTCTGTTCACGCACATAGTAAATAAGTTCTTTGCGATATTGACGCCAGAGGGCCTAAAACTTCTTAATATTTTAATTGGGCGACTTTAGATTCGTGGAGTTCACGTGTCCACTTAAGTTTATCGGGGACTTTACTGCTAGATCCCGCGCTTGTTAGAACCCCGAACTGTTGACCTGGGCGTAGGATAAGAGGCCATAAAGTTCTTATAAAGTGCGGCTATTGACGTCACAGAACCTATAAATTCGGAGTGGTTCGAGGGCTCTTCAAGATTTTTGACACTATACTGACATTCGGAATCTCATAACTTCTAACACTCATATCTGGGGATGTTATTGAGTTCAGCTACTTCACATGCCTCTTTAATGATCTGCAGGGATAATATAATTTATCTTATTTTACTTTTAGGTTGCAATTTTGGAAAAGGGGTCGTGCTTTATTAACAGGGTAATTTTAAATACGCTTTAGATATATAATGGTGGGCCGTTATTATCACACACACAGATATATATATATATATATATATATATATATATGTGTGTGTGTGTGTGTCATGAATAAATAATGTACTGGGTAAAAATAAGAAAAAGTGAGAAAATTAAATATAAAAACATAAGTTTGCAGAAAAGCCGATAGATGGCGGCACTAATCAGTCTTTGAGGAGCTATCGAAAGATCAAACCATGATTACATCATCTTTTGCACACGGCATCCTAGTGTCCTTTTCTGATTGTCAGGAGAAAGAACAAAGTACAGAGCATTGGATACCTTCGTAACGAGCAGACCTAAGTATTTTCGATAGATAGATTGCATCAAGGCCAGACGTGGACCAATGCCCTATCGACTTCCTCACAATGTAATGATCAAACTATGAAAATAAATCATTCAATTGTTCTGAAATGTTTATCGCTTTTATTTTCCTGTGCGTGTTCTTCATATCCACCCATTTTTGTCGCAATCAGACAACTCCTTCTTGGTGCGTCTATTTTTTTCGTTGTGGTGAGTGTTTTTGTAAAATGACTGTACACAAGCTTCTCTAAATAACTCCATTAAACGAAATTTTTGGTTTGAAATTCGAATTTTAAAAAGAAAAATTTTCCCCATATTATATTAAAAATTTGCTGTACAGAAATTGTAATATACTTGTCTTCGAATATAAATTCGTTAGAAATTACAGTTTCAATAAGAAAAAAAAATTCGGATGAAGTGTTCTATTCTTTTAAAACATATGAAAATATTACGAAAAAACTCTTCCTAAAAGGTTCATATTCACAGCAGGATTCCAGCTTTTTTTTTTGTTTTTTTACAATTTGAATACCTAGTTCTGCAAAACGTCTAGTATTTCACAATTTCTAGAATATTAAACTTCAGACACGAACTTTATTATTTCATTATCGTTCTTCTCGTAATTCTTGACGTGATTTAATTTTGAAATATTTTGATGTCCTTTGATGCAATTTCGATTGCCATAAATCTTGCGAAACATCTAGTATTTCATAAATTTATGGAGATTGAAATTTCAGACACAAGCTTCTTTATTCAATTATATTTCTCTTTAATGTAATTTTTTGTAAACAATTTCTTGTCAAATTTTACAAAGTGTTAAGAAAAGATTATATTGCATTTTATTAAATAAAAGATCTAAAATAAAATTCATTTCTTTATCACTCATGTCTTGTTAATTATAAACTCGTTTTCGCAACTTCTAAATGCAGTTATGTGTGTACGTATGTATATAAGAACATTTACAATAGTTTCATTACTTTTTTTACATGGTTTGGGGTTTTTTTACATGGTAGTTCCCAAAAACTTCAGTTGTCGCAAAAAGTCCTGAATACACTCATTTTTTTGCCTAATTTTTCTGTTTGACTTAATTTTTCGTTATGAAATTATCGTACAATTCTAACTATTGTCATTGATTCTAATGTATTTTTTCACGCTGATTTCAAATCTGTTACTAGTTTTTTAATGCCGAAAGTATTTTTTGTACTACAGATGCCTGAACACAAGAATGTGTAGTATGTACAGAATAACACAATATAGAATAACATAATATACGTAGTAGAATAATTCCAAATCTTAAAAATACGGTACATTTAATATGCATTTTGAAAATTTGGTGGTTACATGTTTGAACATCAATATTTTATGGGCAAGCCGTTTGCTTTAATTGCATCTTTTTGGAATGGAATGCACCAATTTCACAAGAATTTCTTTCATGACAACATGGTTAAAGGAAAATATTAAAGCTTCAATTAATTCACGTTTGTTTGAAGGTTTTTTTCTTTGAAATATCATGACCAATTTTATGCCATAGGTTCTCTATTAGATTAAGATCCGGAGACTGTCCTGGCCAGTTCATCCTATTCACAGTATGGTCTTCGAACCATTTCTGGACTACCTTTGCACGGTGACATGGAGCATTATCGTCCTGAAAAATCCATGACCGATCCCCAAAAAGATCTCCCGCTGTTGGTAGCAATTTATTTTGTAGTATTCCAATGTAATCCCTGGCTTTCACTGTTCCGCTCACGATGTGAAGTCTTCCAACACCACGAGAAGACATACAGACCCATATCATCACTTTCGTTGGGTGCTTCAGACACTGAGGGCTGAATTCCTTATGAGCACGTCGTCTTACATAGGCACTACTTTGGTTACCAGAAATATAAAACTGACTTTCATCACTAAATATTACCTTTTACCACTCACAACGAATGATCTCTTGCCCACGCAAATCTCCTCTTGTGTTGAAAATCGGACAGTAATGGTCTTGAGCGAGTTTGCAGCCTTGTTATCCAATTTCTAGCAGTATTCCTGTCACAGTTCTTGGGCATACATTCACATTCGATGTTAAAGTTCCTTGTTTCAAAATTTATGGTGAATTGAGCTTTCTTTTTGAAAGTGAAATCATTTGCAATACCCTGTCTTCACGTAAAGTTGTTTTACTCGGTCGTTCAGATCGCTCCCTGTCCGCAATAGAATTTGTTTCAGAATATCTTTTCAACGTTCTCACGACAGTATAAAGACCCCATTGTACTTTAGCAGCAATTTGGTGCATAGGATAACCTTCTTCCTCCAAAAATATAATTTTGTTCCATTTATCATCAGGAAGAAATGAAAATTTACCCACAATTCCAATGTTTTCCACACAAGCACTTCAAATTGCAACACAGAACTGTTTTCAATACACTAAAACATGCTGCACATTCTGCTTTCAACCCATCGTTACTACTAGTCTCTGATTGGTTGGAATAACGGAGCATTTCATTAGTTGAAAAAACAGTCACTCATTATTACAGTAACCTTGTACTTGTCTTATCATGTTTTTTTCAAAATATCGATGAAACTATTTACTTTACATGAATTCTACAAACAGATTTGAAATCAGCATGAAAAAATACATTAGAATCTTTAACAATAGTTAAGATAGTACGATAATTTCATAACGAAAAATTAAGTCAAACACAACAATTAGGCAAAAAATGAGTGTGTTCAGGACTTTTTGCCACCACTGTATACAGTGGAATCTCGATCGATCGTTTTCGGATCAATCGTTTTTCCGTATTTGTCGTTCATTTTATCCAGTCCCAACGATCAAATTGCTTTGTTATGTTTCCGCATCTATCGTTTTCCCGCATTTATCGTTCATTTCAATCGGTCCCTTGAAAAACGATAGATCGAGATTCCACTGTATATAGTTCTTTATTTCATCCTACACGGTTTAGGATGACATGGAACGGATCCCTCACGTATATGTTTTTACACGGTATATTTTTACACGGATTTCTGAGAAACGTTGTTTACCGTGTAAAAAATGGGTTGGGTGTATTTATGATTATTTATTTTGTGCTATGTTGCAATATTGATCTAATTATCTCATGTCACTCTTAGGATATAGTGAATAGAATTTGATGATTTACCTGATAAATGGTGCCTAATATAGATGAGCGAACATGAATCCCGATATGCCCACACCCATTCGGTCTTTCGAAATATTTCAGAAAGTGGCTAACGCACACCCATGATTGCATACAACAGACCTCACAGAAACCACCCTTTGAGATTTCATACAGATATTCAAGGCATGCTATGGTGTGTAGCCCTTTAATAACAAACACTTCATTATAATGATATGTTAGAAATAAAGAATTCTCAGGGTAAATAATTTTTTATTTAGAAAAAATTATCTTGAATGTAATTATAGAATAGGTTTAAATTAATGATAGGGCCCGACTTTGACACAATGGGGCCCTGGGCAAAGCAGACTTTGGGGGCCCCCTTCAAGGACAGATCCAGAGGGGGGCATGTCCCTCCTCCTCAGGACCAGATTTCCACATGGGGGACCATGTGGGACACTCACCCAGGCCTCCCTTAAATCGGGACCAGAAATTAAAAAAAAATTTCGACCGACAAGTCAAAAATTTGAAGAAAATAATGAATATTAATAAGAAGTGTTAATTAATTAATTTACTTTTAATGTTAATAAATAAATTCTTGAAATTTTCTTTCAAAATTCAAAATAAATCACAGTCTGGAGTTATTACAACTCCCCCTCCCCCCCCCAAAAAAAAAAAAACAAACAAAAAAACAGAAACGCTTATGGACGTAAGCATGCTTTCACTATAGTGGGTGCACTGTGCTCCACCCAGGATTTTTTTCTGTATCCGCCACTGCACCCGTTTACTATATTAACCAAAAAACAAATTCTCAAAACTATGTACAACTTTATACTAAATTAAGGGGCCCCATAATTTTGGGGGCCCTGGGCAAGTGCCCCACTTGCCCATGCGGAAATCTGGGCCTGATTAATGATGGTAGAGAGTCTAATATTAAAATAAGTTTTTAAGTCTACTTTCTTCCAGCGAAGATATTTTCTTAAAAATGCCATTAAAAATAAATGTTTAACATTATAATACACCTACCTCGTTGAAAGCACTAATGACTCCGCCTTACTAATTACAGTGTAACTACATTTTCTTACAAATGCAATTAGTTTCCCTTTTTGTCTTTAAAAATGCACTTTTAACCACTGTAAGGACTCTTTGAGTCTTTTAAAGAAAAGGAATTTTCTATTTTCGGACTCTTTCACATCAAAGAATTCTGTTTTCATCATAAATGCATCACCGTAAATGTTTAAAGTAGTTATTTGCTAGATTTGGAACGGGAACGCATTAGTAACTAAGTCCATTTGAGAAGCCACTGCGAAGGACAAATAACTTTTACTAATCCCCTTAAATTTTCTCTTTAGTTTGGTTGAAAAGTATTTTCCTTGTAGAGATACGTCCCGGGGGGGGCTAGAAATGAGGGATATTTTGAAATTCCTTTTACGTTTATTTCACGTATGATTATTAATGAAATATAAATGCAATATAGTTATTTAAAATGTAGTTTAGTCTGTAATAAGCAATCTTACCATTGAAGAAATGCATAATTCTCGTCTTGGTGGGAGGTCCTTAAGCAAATAATGGGCGGTAGCATATGTCACGGAGGCAGGCGTATGTTTGGACGTAGAGCGCGTCTTAGGATTGGGGTTTACAATACGAAACACCGGTTACATTCAGTCACAGCATTTTTTAACTACCAAAGTAGCAAATTAAGCAGAATTTTGTTGACTACAGACCTATGATATGAAAAGTATGGTACAAAGGACATATAAACTACGTTTAGATTTCGAACATTCGGACTCGGAGTGCTCGGTTGGAATCATGGCGATGCCATTAAAAATCCTTCGTGTCTAGGCTAGATATGCGCACGTTAAATCTGTAGACCAGAAAGTCCTATGATATCAGAAAGGGTGGGAGAAGGTACGAGCCCACCAGATTTCGCCCTTGGGGTTGCTCGGTCTAAATTGCGGTGGCAACCAATTCACCAGCAGAGATCCAATTCTGGAAGGCTTTGGTCGCTATGTCAGGCTCGGTCTGGCACACAGGATGTGATGAAGCGCTTTCGATTTTAAAGAAAAAATAATTTTTTTAGAGAGATAAAGTGATCGAAGGCTGTTTTCATCACATTTGGGTTAGAATGCTAAGAAGCCGCCTTTGATTAGAGGACGGAACAGTCGTCTTTACGCCTTAGCCAATTTAAAAGCGGCGGTGCGCGATAGGGGGTAGGTTGATTGCAGACGCAGATAAGGAGATGGCACCAGGGTTTGACATTAAAGTAAAATACCCTATTGTAAACAAATTTATTGGGTCTGTTTGGGGGGTAGACCGCAAAACACGTGGACTGGACTTTGGGTGGTCTCTTTTATAACGCAAGGAAGGCGTGCATGGGTTATGGGATTATCCAATCAAAGAAATGAAAATTGATGTTAAGTGGTGGATTTTTGAAAGCTTTCCTGAATGGATTAGGAGTCACGAGAAGGCGTGGACATGGTTGTAAAAAGAATAAATAAATAGGATACTTAGAGTTTTTTCGAGGATTCACTTATGCATGCAAGGCCGGGTTCCCTCTTCCCGGTGCTTAGCATCGCAGGTGATGAAGTGTGGTTATCTTAACGATCGAGAAAAATTTGATCTTGCCTGGGGAGTTTCCCAAAGAAAGATGTCGTTTTGCGGAGCAGAAATTGAGTGGATGCGTGCCGAGATGAGCGCCTCCTGACCCTGAGACTAGAATTTGTTTTTGCTGATGACGAAAATATGGTTGCTGACTTCACCGATAAATAAATTGAGAATGGAGGTGGAGAAAATGGCGATTTCCCGTTGGTGTTCCGATTTGAGTCGTCCGGAGATGAAGGGAGATGAAGAAGCAGACGATAGATGCCTACAACCTTAAAAAGATTTTGAGTGCATGCTACCCGAGACAGAAAGGAGATCCCAATCCCAATGATGAGATCATCACACGTGTTCCAGTGCGGTCAGCATCCAATCGAGTGAGTGTCAAGTTATTTTTGTCTTGTTCAGACCCAACCTCAAAAATTTGAATGATTTAGTGCGGGATCAATGTTTTTTTTTTTAAATATAGATTTTGAGAGAGAGTAGTTCTTTGCCGTAGGTAAAATAAATAAATTTATGCTCCCTGAATCCAAAAGGTGTAGGTTTAATTAAATACATGTCATTCGATATGAATCGAGGAGAAAATGCTAAAAGATTAGTAAAATGTGTAAACTGTGTACTAAGATTTGGTGATTCGGTTTTTGAGTTAAATTGTAAATAGATATGGTTGTAAATAAATCAATTTTATTTTGTTACATTGGAGTCCGTCATCTTTGTTTTGTGTAGTTGATCTAAAGGAAGGTTTAGAAGCAAAGTTTGTTTGACCTGTTCGGTTGCCAATCTGTCTTGAGTTTTGGGTTGTATTTAACCAAATAAATCTTAAAAACACAACGCACCCAAATACCTATTACTTATAAATAATTTGTACTAACCCAAATAATTTACGAATCACGCCCAACAAATAAATATTGAAGACAGGCAACACGACACATGGTTCCGACCAGGATAATAAAAATAATTTGTGTTAGGCTAGACTCGTGAAAATTTTTTTTTGCGTAAAAAAATTTTTTGCACAGGGTATTGTGACCAGGCGCTTTTTGAAAAAATTTTTATTGTTAAAAAAATTTTTTTGTTCATGGTATGTTGCTGCGACAAGTTAAAAAAAATTTTTTTTGTGTTAAAAACGTTTTCGTCTTGGAAAAAATATTTTGTTCGGTGCATGGTGGCCGTGACTCAGTCTCATGGTGTGTTAGGGACGTTAGAAATAAAAAAAAGGTGACTCAAAGAAAGAAAAATTTTTTTGGAGAAGGGAGCAGCGCGAATGAATGTTTAGAGCGGGAGTGTGTTGAAAATATGTTCGTATATTTGCCACAACTATTATTATTGATTGTAATTTTGTTTTGAAGAGTGTGACAATATTGGTTTTATGTTAAGAAAGTTTGAAGTATGAATATATGAATACAAATATTTTAATTTTAACTAATTGAATTAAAGAGTGTTTTTAGAAAGAGTTTGTTGAGTTGGTTAAAGATAGATAAGAAATACTTATGTTATGATTTATATGAAGTGTTTAAAAATTGATGTATATAAATATTGTAGAGATGATAGATTAAATTGAGGTGTATTTTTGAAAAATATTTTGAATAAGTTAAAAGTAGTTGATGACAGAAACTTTGTTTGATATCAGTTGATAGATAATATTTAAGTGTGATTTTGAAAATTCTATTGAAATGAGAAAATCAATAGATAGTTAAGGTTTGAGTAACAGTTGAGAAATTATTGAATTGAGTACAAGTGTGTTGGTCGATAGTAATTAGTGGTATTTGGTATAGATATGAATTTTTTGAAAAGAAAAGTGTGTCAATTTAAGTATAGAATTTGTCAGATAATATTTTTGCAATTACATTGACAATAGAATTGTGTTTTGTTTTGATTTTGTGCATATATGTGTATTTTGGGGGAAATTAGCGTTTTTTTAAAGTTTGGGATTGTGAGTTATAGTTTAATTATGTATAAAGAATTTTAATGCATAATGTTAGCATCTGGAACCGCATTTCTGATGACCATACACTTTAACTAAGCGCCAAAACCCGTACTCTTCTAAAAATAAATCCTCTCGCTAGAATTATTCGCTTTCCGTTCAAAGTGTCGCTTTTAAAGGATGATTTCCCCACAGAAAAATACGCGGGCTTTGTAAATGGATTGTTAGATTCTTATTATTTTAAACCCCCCTTCCCCGTACTTCTCAATTATATTTTGACAGCTCAGTTATGTTTTGACTTATATATATATATATATATATATATATATATATATATATATATATATAAAATATAACTTGATTCGTTATTTTGAACATACACTAGTGTTATTCATCAAATAAATTGTTTCTTCGTCATCAGTTACGCGTCGCAAAAGCATCTCCTTATTACTTGTTTGCAATAAGGCTTTAATTATTTTCAAAACGACAAATTAACCGGTCTGCTTCTTTTTGATAGACCAAAATTTCCAATTTAATCGAGAAATCTAACAAAGGTTTGGAAAAGGTTAATAGACATAGAAAATTAATATATGTTTAATGACACTTTATAACTTATTGAAAATCCAGTGTCCAGTGTATTAACGTAGGATTAAGTTCCTCCATAATGGTCCTCCGGAAAGCAAAATTTCAGACGCTAAAACCGTCCGTCGTCGCGAGTTATAATTTTGGCAGCGCGCCAAACCCAGTTTGTATCATTTGGGCAAGCAGTAAAAAAATAAACAAAAAATTACCAAAATGCGTCAAAATATTTACATACCTATGTATATATATATATATATATATATATATATATATATATATATATATATATATATATATATACAATTACATATATATAAATACATATATACATACCACATACATACATCTATACATACAAGAGAGGTAAGCAACGATAAATAACCCTATGTTAATAACCTGAAGTAGTTTCGTTAGAAGAGACAACCTGAATTTTTTTTTTATAGTTTTTTGCTATATACTTTTCTTTCTTCTGTTAAACGTCGACCAAGGCATGGGTAGAATCGTTAACTTATCTAAGTGATAACAGTAGAAACTTAAAGTTAAAAACACCAAATAAGTCTAAATACGAGAATATGCAGATATTGTATATATATACTATATATATATATATATATATATATATATATATATATATAATTTCCAAACCGTCTTTGGAAAAGCGAATTTTTAAAATGAAAGAGTAACTTAAAATTATACATTATACAATAAATTAAACAAGCAGAAAGTTCATTTTTTAAATATTCGTTTAATAAAATTCTTTTTAACATTCAGAATAACATGTTTTATCTTCATTATCTCTTTGAGATTTGCTACAATTTTAAGGGAAAGAGATAACTTTTCCCTTTGTGAGACTTCAAAGAATTCCATTCCCCCAGAGAGACATCCACTTTAAATATTTACTACAATCATTAGAGAATTTCGAAGTCTGTGCTGTGGCAACGGAGCAAAATTTTTCAGCGATCAAACTGTCATTGTAACCTACGAATAACACACCTAAGGATTCTTTTTGGAATTCCTTTTGATTTCTTGTTCTATAAAAGTTCCACGGAGTATGTACTTCATAAATAAAAGGGAAATACACTTATGTACTACGCAAACCCCATTGTTTTATTGACTGAACTGTTTTGTATTACAGAACAATTACAGCTTAAGACAAAACACATTTTAATGCATATTCCTAAAGATTTTTTTGTGTGTGTAAGAGGGAAATAGCAAAATACGACAAAAATAAATTTCCCTCAAAAATTAAATTGAAAGGGATTGATTTTTTATCCGTTTATGATTCTTCAAAGAATTTCATTCCCCTAGATAAACATTCACTCTAAATATATTCTGCAGTCATCATAGAATTTACTGCAGTCGTCATAGAATTTCAAGTCTCTTTTGTGGCGCTTTTGTATCAAATTTTTCTGTGATCAAACTATTGTCGTAACATAGGATATACACTGCTGGCCATTAAAATTGCAACACCAGTAAGGAAGGCAAATAACAGAATTTTACTTATTGTACGTATACAGCACAGTCGGAAGGAAACATGATTAAATTTGCAGGGAATTTGGGGGTATACAGTATCCGAAATTAGTACACACAGCTGCTGCCTCTGGCAGCTAAAACGGCTCTAACCCAGTTAGGCATCGAGTCGAACTGCGCTTGGATGACAGACGCTGACAAGTCATTCCATGCTGCTTCAAGTATATACCACACTTCATCAATCGTAGTGCTTGAAGAGCGGTGGCGGCCCAGTCTCTCAGAAACCCATGACCAGATGTTTTCAGTTGGTGAGAGATCTGGAGAACGTGCTGGCCAAGGTAACAGTCGAATACCCTCTGTGTCGACGTAGGTCAGGGCAAGACGGGCAACATGCGGTCTTGCATTATCTTTTTGAAAGATGACGTCTACGAGGCCTCGATAACACGGCACTGTCACCGTCATTAATATCTGAGAAATGTAACGCTGGCTGTGAAAGATTACGGACGACGCGAACAAAGGTGTTCGTGTCGTGTACCCAATGGATGACCATACCATCACACCAGATGCAGGGTACGTATGACGATATCAAATGAAAGCAGGGCACGAGCGTTCTTCTCTGTGACTCCAGACCAGATACGTCCATCATAATGCTGCATGTCACCGAATTCGAAAGAACGCGATCAGATGACGTAACAGCAGCATCACCAGACAATTTCCCACCTCATCCGGGACTTCATGTAACGATGATTAGAACTGTTCTGATCGCGAAGCATAATAGACGCCTCAGTCAGAGATGAAAAACTTCCATTAATCAATATTCAATGTTTGTAAATAGTTAGCCTAGAAATTGTATATCTTTTAATGTCCGTAATGTAATGTAAAGTATCTAACCAAGTAAAATATAATAATATTCCTTCTGAGTATTTTAGTGTGACTTCCGTTATCATATTAGTTAAGAATAATATAGCAACTTGATGTACCGAATAACCAGCAGCGAAAAAGAACGACGAGGGAACATGCAAGGTAAGAAGCCTTATTTGATACTCAATTAAAGTAAATAATTGGATAAGAGAATATTCAGATCCCACACTGCACGTAGAGCCGGGTCTCGTCTGAAAAGACGACGTGGTGCCACTCCTGTATCCAGTTTTGTAGTTGGGAGCATCACTGCCGTCGCGAGTCTTTATGCTGCAGTGTCAAGGGAAGCTGCAATAATGGTCACCGTGCAGATAGTCTGTGCTGTTCGAGACGTCGTCGCACTGTCCGTTGGGGATACTTGTCGTGCTGCAAAGCACGACAAGTATCCGCACGAACAGTGCGATGAACAATGCTACATGTCAATTATAAATACACAATAAATACACAATTATAAATACAGGAATTTGCAGCTAAATTTTTATTGCTGACGAGTACTGCTTAACTCATGGCTGTTGGGCGCTTTGAAAAAGTTTCCGGCGCAACCATCATTCTGAACGAATATCCCCAGAGGCGACATCTGGTGAGCTTGTATCTTGTTCCCACTCCTACAAACCACAAAAAGGGATTATCGGGCATACACTATTATCATTACTACCTGCGGCTTTTTCTTTATACAGTGGAACCTCGATATATCGAATCTCAATGGAGACGAGAAAACTTCGAATTATCGAGGATTTCGATAGACCGAGGTTCGATTTATCGAATTAATTACCGACTGACTTCGATATATAGAGATTCACTCTAAAATAATTGCATACTCACTGAAATGAGAAATCAAAAATTATTTTTATCAAAACAACTTCGATATATAGAGGTTTTCTAATAAAAACTTCGATGTATAAGAGGTGCAGTGCCAAGCCAAGCAAACAAAAAATTCGAAATATCGAGGTCTTTCTGACCTGTCCTTCGATATGTAGAGTTAAAAATAACTGGGGAGTATTAGGCAGGATCAACGGGAATGGAAAATCTTCGATTTATCAAGAGATTCGATTTTATCTAGGTTTCACTGTATATAAACACCTGATGCTCTTTTTGCATGGGGGATACATTCCAGATACCACCGTGAAAAGAAAATGCAGTGAACAAATAAAAATTGGAGATAGTTTCTCACCAAATATACATAATTACCCTCAAATCGTATTTCAATTATGCTTATACGGGTTATTTTTACCATGTTTTTATTAACTCGCTTTCTAGTTTGTTTGTTTGCGTGTGTGTGTGTTTGTCCAGTACAAATCTTGCAATCGATTTTTAGCTAACTTCCCGACTAGCTAGACATCTGAAACTTTTAGAATAACCTCAGAACACGATGACAATGCATTATTTTAATACTTTTAGCCATCTTTAAGCAGAATTAAATTTATTTTCAGTTAATTTCGTTTAGTAGACTGGTTCAGCCATCTATCGGCCGTAACGGGAACGAAAAGTTAAATGCAAGTCAACATCCAATTAACTTCATTTTCTTGCAAGTTAATGGGATAATTCATCAAAAACATTTTAAAAAAGTATTTATTAATACTTAGAATTGTCAAGTTTATATGATTCAACAGAAAATTTAAAAACATGGTATATAAAAAGTTCTTTTTATCTTGTAATTATTTAAATTGAAAAAGTACGGCAGTCGCAATGGTTAAAAATAAATTGAATTAATTTTTTATTTATACATACGCACATATTATAACAATCTTTCAGTCGTTGAGCGTCACAACTAGACAATAAACGTGCCTGTTATATGTTGTTTTCTGGTAGCGGAAAGGTCCCTCTCGTCACTGGCAATATTGAATGGTGTTATATCTACAAGTGTAGCTTGCATAAAATGAACATTTTGTGTTTCGTCCGTGTCATCAGTTTTGAATAAAAATTCGGTTTTTAGACGCTGTAATTTTGTTTTTGTTAGTTATTTAGATGATTCTTCAAAACGTACCATAATCACTTTTAACTCACGTCGGAGAGGCACAGCTCGTTCGACATTGTCATCATTCGTAAGAAAGTGATTTCCAAGTTTATTGGCTTGTGGCAGGCCTTCTAGAGTTGCACGTTCAGATAATGGAACCACTCCTTCATCATCATTATTATAAACTAACGGGGGATACATTCTAAAAGTAAAGAACGTTTGTTTCTCTAGTCATTTTTATTCAAGATAATGAAAGAATACTTATTTTGCAATACATTTTGATATCTTACCTATTTTTCTACGTAGTCGCCGTTCAAATTGAACCATTTGTCAAAGCGCTGTACCAGCTTTCCTATGCCTTCTGCATACTCACTTGCCGCCAAGTTTTTGAACCAGTCACTAACTTCCTCTTTCAGTTCATCATCATTTCCATAGTGGTTTCTGCCCAAAAAATCCTTCAATTTGGTAAAAGAGAAGGTAATCACTGGGAACCAAGTCAGGCCTATAAGGCGGGATGTTCAAAAACTTCCCAGTTAAATGGATGAAGCAATTCCTTCGTCAACGCAGCAGAATGCGGACGAGCGAAGAAGCACAATGTCGCTGGACAACAATCCACGCCGTTTGTTTTGAATGGCACGGCGTAGTCAGTGAAGGGTCTGGCAGTAGGCTGCGGCATTTACACATAATGCACCATTTTCGACCTGAAGCTTCATTCATAACATTTCCATAAACTTCAGTTATCTGTCTGTAAATTTCAAAAGGGCGAACGTGTTTTTGCATTCAGGAAACGTATTACGCTACGAACCTCACACTTGGCGGGATCCTTAATTTTGTCACACAATTTAAAATCGCAAAAATAAACAGTAAATGACCGCAGCTGCTCGCTGTTAGCGTCAAACTGGCGGGAATGATTTGGTAAGTAAATTTCACAGCAGCGGGGGTGGTGGGAGAATTACGCGGCTCGTCAGATCAAAACGTCTCATGCGGGATGGTCTCATGTCTACATGTTGTTCAGATGTAGCTGAACTTATGTCAGTGAATTTCTCCCTTTCTTCGCACACATTATTCAGGCTTACCATTCCTAGAGTCCATCTCATAAGTATGCTGTCAGTCATTCCATGCCCATGAGTCAGTCCACCGATGGTTTTTAAGTTTTCCATCAAAGTTTGTTCGATGGTCATATCAAACTATATGCCTGATCAAAACTTGTCGGTTCTTCTGATTGTGAAGTAACCTGCTGTTTTAAATTGGGTGAATTCATTAGGATCTATTCTTTCTTGCAAACAATACATTTCTTGGAGATAGAGATGTGCACTTTTACCATAAAGCAGATGACCAGCTGCATAAAAAACGGTATCTTTTTTTTTTACTGTATGCAAGAGCCCAATTACCCATCCGTTCAGCCTCAATGAACTGTTTGACCAGAGTCACCATTTGGAAATACTGTATCCTTAGCTCAGCAGCTGGTCCTCTATTTCGTAGCCCAGTTACAGATTCTAGGTACTTCTTAAGGGGACAGTAGACTTTCAAAATTGTGAAATTTGTCCAAATATTCGATTTTTTAAAATTTTATTGAATTGTGAAACTACGGACGAGTAGGAATGTGTTGCAAGAAAAAAAAATTTAATTTCTGTGATTACTTTCCTAGTTATAGGCATTTGTATTTAATTTAGATATTATGTGGTTACTAATAGCAATAACTTTAAATGCGTTTTTCACAAAATAAAAATTTTCATGTCATACGAATATTCAAACTGCTCCAGGCGCATTTCTAATTATCGTATCGCTTTGACATTTAAGTTTTACATACTTAACTGTTTATCAAATAAATCTTATTGAAAATAATTATGCTTCGTAGCTCATAGTTTCTAAATTTTGTACTTGAAAAGATGATTTATAGGTATTTTGCGTAATAAAAAGGGTGTTTTCACTATTATTATTTTTTTTCTCTTTATATTTTTAATGAATGCTTAAAATAAGCAATAAGTTTCATTGTTAGTTCTATAAGGTATCCTGTAAATAAAAATTACCGTATTATATGCAAAAGAAATACGCATGGAACATTTTTAATTAGGCCAATTTTTGATATAATTAATAATTCATAATTCATAAATTATTAATATTTCATCATTAAATTTTAACCACTTTTGCATATCTATGGTACTAATCCCATATTCAAATTTCAAGCAAACCCATTCAAAACAAAAAAAGTTAGGTTTGAAGGTCCTCTGTCCCCTTAACTGCTTGGAATTCCTCTCTTTCGCCTGCGATCAGCAGAACAGATTGGTCCAAGTTTGAGAGTAAGTTTTCCAACACAGCATGATCTTCGTTGGAGAATTCAGAGTTTTCTATGATCAAAGCGGCCAATGTTAGGTGAGCCAATAAAATATATTATCTGGCACGTGAATAAGTTTTTTACTAGGAACCCGATATATACAACATATAAAAAAATAAGAACTTTCCGACGTTTGCAAGATAACTCCCTTTTTTCTTCTTCTATCTCGTGGACTAATATCCCGATCGCCAAAGTTGCGGACTGAATCTGCATGTGGCTGCGAGTGACCGGCCGTGGTGTCTTCTTACAGAATCAGGGAGTGTGACTGATACATCGAGAAGCGAGAACGCACCAGCTGAGTGACACCGTGTGTAGGGAATTAACTCTCATCGGCGAGAATCGGACCGTTAATCGCCGCCAATCTCCCGTCTACTGCTGCTATAGTGCCTGGCTTCTGTCAACATACCCACCTGTGATATCTCGCCGATGTGCATTGTGTGAATTGGTGAGCCAGTATTTTAGGATTATAAAACTGCTTAATTTTATTCGTACGATCATTGGAGGAGAACTCATGTCCAGTTTAATAAACCGAAAGCTGTATTAACCCTCTAACGGTACGGTGGTTTGAGACGAAATGCACGGTGCGGTCGGGTCGGATCCGACCCGATCTCATTTTTGATGAGGTTTTTGGTAGAAATAAGTACACAATAAGCATTTTCGTTCTACAATAACATTTATTGATAATATTTTACACGAAATAAATCCTTTTTTGTAGAAAAAAATGGCCAACGAATTACAATTTTGCTAAACAAAGAAAATGTCTTTGTCATTTACATAGAATGCTGTATATATTAGGTCAAATATGTAATTTAGTCTACCTAGTTTTAGATGTTAGTGAAACCAACTTTCCGAGCACAGAAATGTAAAAAATAATATATACTGACATATGTGGCCTTCAAAATCGAAATAAAAAATGAAAAAAAATTTAATAATTACAAGATAAAAAGAACTTTTTATGTACCACGTTTTAAAATTTTCTGTTGAATCATATAAACTTGACAATTCAATGTACAGTGGAATCTCGATCTATCGTTTTTCAAGGGACCGATTGAAATGAACGATAAATGCGGGAAAACGATAGATGCGGAAACATAACAAATCAATATGATCGTTGGGACTGGATAAAATGAACGACACATACGGAAAAACGATGGATCCGAAAACGATCGATCGAGATTCCACTGTATTAATAAATACTTTTTAAAAATTTTCTTGATGAATTATCCCATCAAAGAAAATGAAGTTAATTGGAAGTTAACTTGCGTTTAACTTTTCGTTCCCGTCCCGGCCGATAGATGGCTGCACCAGTCAACAAAACGAAATTAACTGAAAATAAATTCAATGCTGCTTAAAGATGGCTAAAAGTATTAAAAAAATATGCATTGTAATCATGTTCTGAGCTATTCTAAAAGTTTCATTTGTCTAGCTAGTCGGGATTTTAGTTAAAAATCGATTCCAAGATTTATACTGGACAAGCACACACACAACCAAACAAGAAAGCAAGTTAATAAAAACATGGTAAAAATGACTATTGATCATTAATAATGGCTTTCAACAAAGACACTCTTATTTACTTATTCCTATATCTAGTAGGGTGGTCTAGTAGCTCTACCTGGTAGGGTTCCTTGTCAACTCGATCTCTTGCAATGAGAGGGAAGAGTACGGGAGGGGGGGGGGGGGAAGACACCCTTAGGTCGGATCTGACACGCATCGTTCCATTAGAGCAGTGGTTCCCAACCGATGGTCCGCGAGAGCCTCGGGAATGGTCCGGAACCACATCTAACAAAGTTTCCAAATAAATGGGGATTTTGAAAGCAATGTTCGCTGAACTAGATGGACCGAATACATACGAGAACTATCAGGTGTTGAATTAAAATTTCTTAAGGGAACGGTGGACATTGAAATTTACTTTTTTTACTTTTCATCATAGAGATACGAAATTTTGTACATATACACATTTCACTATAAACAAATAGAATACCTTAAAAGAAATTTCCAATCTCATTATAATTTTAAGATTTTAAAAAAGAAATTGAAATTTATAAATAAAATTTTAAAATGCTACTTGCTACTTAATTTTTGAGATATTTCCTCGATTTTTCATTTTAATTTCTTTAAACTGTATAACAAACAAATCTGGGTATCAATTCTTTAATCCCTTGAATAGTTAATTTTTGAGAGATTTTTATCTGAATTCCATCCCGATTTTCATCAAAATTTTGCCTTTTAAAAATTTATAAATCAAATTTAATTACCTTAATGAATTGTAAAATGCATACCCAGTTTTTTTGTAAACGGCATCGGGATTCTTCCTTATTAATTTCATGAATTTTGGACAAAAATTAAGTAGCATGGAGCATTTAAAAAATCTAAAAACCTTGAAAAATCTGTTTTGAGAAAACAGATTTAAAATGTACTACTTCACTTACTCATTATAAATTACTTTGTAGAAGCTTCAGAAATGATTTTTTACTTGAAAAAATTATTTTGGTACTAATAATCTACAGAAATATATATATATATATATTTACAATAACACAATCAGTATTACAATGACGAGATTTGCTCAAATAAAGGTCCACCGTTCCCTTAAAAGATTAACATAATTAGGGTGAGTGTCCCAAATATCGCCTCTGTGCCTAATATCGCCTACTCGTGTTTCTAAAGTATGATTCGCGCTATGTATGAGAAAATGCAGTAACTTCTTAGTTCTGGGTTTGTACTAACAGCGGCTATAGGGACAACGCTCTTATCACTGACAACAGAAACTATATGGCGTCAGAAGTTGTTTTGGCTCTTGTCTTCGTAAACTTTGGCTCCGAAGAATCAGAATCTAGTGAATGACTAGGTAGGTGCATCCAAATTCTAATTTTGCTTATACCATTTGAAAGTGCATTAAACAGAGACTTCGCTAGCAATGCCTTTTAACAGGTGCTCCTAATTTCGGCTGGTAGGCGGTAAGAGGAACAGAGGTAGGCGGTATTAGGAATCGCTCTGGGATTCACTGAAAATTTCAATTTTTCCAATTTAGCCACATAACTTAAACTAGCACTGGTTTTGGAGCTGGTTGATCTCAGGATATCAAAGAAAATAGTTCTGAGGGATGTTCTTTCAGTTTCCAGCCTAATCAGAAACTAAAAAGTGGATGAAATGTCGAAAAAAAGTTAGTGTAGACTATATTTGGGACACTTACCTTATTTAATTATTAGAATACGATATGTTAGAATGTGAGTACGCTAATCCTGTATCTCTTTTTCCTGAGGGATATTCTAGACCCCCCCATCCCCCGGAAGGTATGGGGTCCCCCCCCAAGTCGGTATGAGGGTGGGGTATCCGCACATGGTTCAATTTATGGCTTAGTGGTCCGCAGACTTCTACCGGACCACCGGAAGACCGGAAGTAGCATCTTTAAATTTATTTTCTACAAAATTAATCTTTCAGTTACTTTTGAAAACGAGAAAGCTAATCATTTTAAAAGTTTTCAATATATTTCAATGAAATTTCGCAATAGTATTTTACGTATTACCAACTATATTTCAAACTAAAAGCTAAGCTATGTGTCTTAATTTAATCATTCTACAGATAACTCTACTTAAAAAAAATAAATAAAAATCAGTGTTTTTTCACCTTTTTGGTATATTTCAGTGATTTTTAGAAATATTCTAAAACTTTTAGTTCAGAACACAGGTAAGTTTCACAGTAGTGTATAGTATAAAGAAAACTAAAATATATTTAGTATAATTGAGTGTAGGTTGTCTGGCGTAAGCACTCAATTGTACTAAAAATTGATAAAGAAATTCCCTTAATTCTAAAATGTTATGACCATTTTTAGCAAAATTATATTTGATTTCATGATTTTATATCACATTTGAACTAAAAATATATGCATTTCATCAGTACAGTTTATTTTTAATACCTTTAAATGAACGTGAAAATCAGTCAATGAAAATTATTAGATTGATTGCAAACCATCTCCCTTCTATGGGAAATTCAACTAATTCAGAAATATTCGATGTGGAAATATTTAGATATCATTTACTTACGAAATGACGTGTAATTGACAAAGTATCCTTGAGATCATTTGTTTATTTCCCGGTTAGAAAACTATTCGTCACAAAGTAAATGCAGCCAACAAAGGTCAAACTGTTTAGTAGCCCTTTTCCCATACATTAAAAGTAACCTTTGAATACTGTTTAAAAGCTCATGGGCGAAATAATGCACTCTTTGACATAAAAGGTATTGTCTGTCCTTTTGGGAGATTTGTTCTCATCAATGACTTTTCAAACAAAGAGGCATTGACTAACTAGCTTCTCCCATCCTTAGAGTATTTGGTGTCACGCATACGAAATAATGACGTCATATTTGTGATATTCGTGTGGTTGCTATTGGAGCTTTCCGTTGTCTCTTTCATAGTGTTTTGTAAGAAAGTTAAATTTTATTCTCATTGTAATAATAGCTAACAGTACATTTGTGCTTTATGTTTGTTTATCTCTTTCCGTAGAATTTTTTTATTATATATTTCCGTAATTAAATAGGAATAATATGGAAATCTAAATAGGGATATGTCTAAAGTACCTTGCATGGTTTCAATATTTTTCACAAAATAAATATCCTTTTGAAGAAAAAATTATTTTCATTTTGTTAAGTGATTTTATTACTGTATTTTCTGGAATTTTCATTAAAAGGGGAAATTCTGGATATATTTTTCCCTAAATTAAATTTATTGTGAAGAAAAAATTATTTTCACCTCGTAAAGTGATTGGAATTTTCATTTAAATTAGAAATTCTGGAATTATTTTCTCAATAATAAAGTCACCCTGAACAAAAAAATATGTCCACCTTGTAAAGTGATTAAAAATTTAATATTTAAAATTTTTATAACGTATATTTTTAAACGTTTCCTTTGTACAAAAGTGAAAAAAAATTCGCAGATATATTAGAATAGACTGGATTAATATATTGCCAGAATATTGAAGAATATAGAGGTTTATTATCCAATAAACCTATGTTGATCCGTTATATTACATTGGTACTGTTTGATATAATACACTGCTGGCCACTGTAAATGCAACACCCTGAAGGAAACATGCAAATAACATGAAATTTACAACATGCATTAGCGGAGGTGAGATATGCAAATGATTAGAATTTCAGCACAGACGCACATCATGCGCGCCTGTGGCGCCACTTCAAAGCGTTATTTAAGGCTTGGAGATTTCGACGATTTCAAGTTCGGCAATTGTGATTTTCTTGTGGTTTTTTCAAAAAAAAACGATCAATTATGCCTCGTCGAAAACAGCGATCATCTTTTGATCAAGTATCCGAGTTCGACAGAGGAAGGATAGTGGCCTACCGAGATTGTGGATTATCTTTCAGGGAAATCTGTAGTCGTGTTGGACGAAACCAAACAACTGTAATGCGGATATGTGATCGTTGGATGCAGGAGGGTACGACGGACCGGCGTGTTCGATCGCATCCACCTCAGCGCACCACTTCACGTGATGACAGGCAAATTGTGCGTATGGCAGTGACGGATAGCTCAGTCACATCACCAACCATTGCACAGCACATGCAGTCAGTAACGCATCATCCAGTGTCTGCGCGTACAATTCGACGCCGTTTACAGCAGAGTGGTCTGTCCGCAAGACGTCCATTGCTTTGTCTACCCTTGACGCAGAACCACAGACGTCTCCGCCGCCAATGGTGCGATGACAGAAGGATGTGGACGGCAGAATGGAATGAAATTGTCTTTACTGACGAGTCACGCTTCTGTCTGCAACACCCCGATGGTCGCATTCGAGTCTGGAGACACCGTGAAGAGAGGATGCTGAACAGCTGCGTTATGCACCGCCACACTGGTCCTGCACCGGGTATTATGGTATGGGGCGGTATTGAATATCACTTTCGCACACCTCTAGTACGCATTGCCGGTACTTTAAACAGCCAGCGCTACATATCCGAGGTGTTGGAGCCAGTTATCCTTCCTTACCGTCAGGGCTTGCCCACAGCCATATTTCAACAGGATAATGCGCGACCACACGTGGCACGCATTGTCCAACGGTTCTTCATCAATCGCTAGATTGAATTGCTTCCCTGGCCGCCTCGCTCTCCGGATCTTTTGCCGATAGAAAACATGTGGTCCATGTTGCTCTATGATTGACCCAGATTCCATCCCCAGCTGCCACAGCAGATCAACTTTGGCAACGTGTGGAAGCTGCTTGGTCTGTTGTACCCCAAGAATTCATCCAAAGTCTCTTTGGATCAATGCCGATGTTTGTGGCAGCGGTGATCTCCAACAATGGCTACTGATTTTGGCAGGAACCACACTTCACAGAAGTCTATAAATTTAATCATTTGATACTTGGTTAACATGTTATCTACAAAATAAATTTTGTTGTGATATCTCTTGTCTTTCTTGGTGTTTCAATTTGGGTGGCCAGCAGTGTAGTTATAATGGAAACAATATGAGACTTGTACAGGTCTTTCTACTTTTACTATAGTGTTTTAAGGAGTTCTCATTTATAGTAAAAAACTATTTTCCCAAAATAAGAATTCCTTTGATGAAAATAACTATTTTTGCCTTGTAAACTGTTTAAAAATATAGTAAATAAAATTTCTATAATACATATTTAAAAATATAGTAAATAAAATTTCTATAATACATATTTAAAAACTTTCTTTTGTACAAAAGTAAAATAAATTATGAAAATTTATTGGTATGTATTGGTATATATTGGATTAATATAATTTGTATTGATTAATACAGATGTGTATTAATCAATATACCAATATTTATACATTACAATATATATTGGTGTTGAATAATATATTGGTTATAATAGATTTCTATATTCGTATATATTATTATTTTGGTTCACTAGATATATTAAAAGTTGAACATGGTTTGAAATTTAGATTCCTTTTTTAAGCAAAATTTGAACCGATGAAATAGTTTTGATATCATTTTAACCTTTGTTTTTTGTAGTTCAGCTGTCATGAGAAATTTCTTGTGGGAAAATACTGAAATTTTCGAAAGTAATTGAACATTTTATGTATAGATTTCTTTATTTATCATGAAAAAAATCTATGAAAAAACTCTTCCTGTGTAAAAAACGGAAAAAAAAATCATTATATAAAGATATATTTCAGAAGAATATTTAAGCATTTTGAATGCACATGACCATCAAATCTTTCATTTAACTAAATGAAAAGTTTATGGAATATTTCCCACCCACTGGAGATATTCGTTAGGGCAACATGTCGGTTATAAGAATCTTTTGCAAAATTTTAAATCTTTCAGGAGAAGAAATATTTAATTGTGTTTCTAATGAACAAGAGTTTGGAAATAAAGTGCAATGAAAATTTGACGAAACTGAAAGAACGTCCCTAAGAACTATTTTCTTTGATATCCTGAGATCAACCAAAAAAGCAAATCAGGAAAAATTACCAAAATTTTCGTTACAAATTAAAGAAAAGTATTGGACTCTATGTGGTAGGGGAAATCGTCGTTTCCACTCTCAACAACTTACTTGGCTTAAAGTAGATTTTCAACAAAGTTCACCATAAAGAAGTTCAGTATCAGACTCTGTTAAGTTCAACAATGAGACTTTTGTTAAACTTAATTGTTGACTTTCAAGTTGATTTAATAGGTTAAAGTAATACCTTAAAGTTACTTAATAGATTAAGGTTACTAACTCATTGTTAACTATTAAGTTCAATAAGGAGAATAACAAAAACCAACTCTATTGAAGAGGGAATTCATATATCATTCTTTCAAGATACGTTTTCTATACTAGGATTATATGTTATAAAATCTGAGTGAATGAAAGAGTTCATCTCAAAATAGGGTGATAGATTCTATTTCATATAATATACGGTAGAATATAAAGACAGATATATTTTTCTTATTTTATGCACTGATTTTGTGTTGTGTTACAATGTTCACATTCCATTTGGAAAAGCTATAATTTTTTAGGTACATTTCATTTAATTAAAAAAAATAATTAGCGTAATCTCAGTCACTTATTTGAAAAACTTTAAAAAACTATCCCATGAATTTTAATGTCTGTTTTAATAATGCGTTCTTGATTTAATTAGCGGTCCTGAAAATAAGAAAAAAAGAAAGAAAATGAAATTCTCTTTGTGAATTCTCCCCATTAATTTACACTAATTAAAAACTAGATTTTAAAATTTCACGGTTTTGAAACTTTGTTATGTTCAAGATATCAATAATAATCCCAGATGCCTAATTTTTAAAATATTCTTAACAGATGTGAGTGTACCACCATTTGTATCAAATCCAGGAGAACACATGGTATTAGACAAAATGGTTCACCTGTTATTTTCGGTTTCCAATTTCTCAGAAGCACAGTACAAGACAAATTCTAGAACTCCATTCTGATTACTCAATGTTTGTATAACGTCTTATGACTAATAGGAGGACGTTTTCTTTTGAAATGAGAGTAGTGATTGGTTCTCTCACTGAAATGCGTGTGTGAATCTAATTAGATACTTACGTCCATTGTAGAACATCCTGTTGTTTGCTAAGGAAAGAAACAGCCATGGCCATTCTTCGGTTCCAATCTTGAGCAGAAACCATCGTGAGTCGTGAGCAGTGGTGCGAAATATATCTTCTGACGAAATGGCGAGAAATAACGATCAGCGAAGCTTTGTGCCCGATGCCCATTCTGAACCGGAATTGACGTCAATGAACAAAGGGAAGTTTTGTGATAGGGTGATAGAATTTTCAAAAATGGAGTAAACGACTCTGCATGATAGACGTCGAATCATACGCGAGAAGTTTTCGGGGGAAATTAGATAATTTCATTGCGGGAATCATAATCATAAACACAGCTGAAGTGAAACCATGTTTGCACTTTTACTATGTATATATAGTCAAACCCCGTTATAGCGAACCCGGTATATAATGAACTTCCGGATATAACGAGAGAAAATTTTGGTCCCGGCGTTTTCCTATTATGTTTAATGCTAATTTATCCTTTTATAGCGAACCACCGAAATCTTAAAAATTGGCTATAACGAACAATTTTTTCAGTCGACAACTGAATATTTTATTTATTTATTTTTTAACACTTTTTTGAAGAGAGTGGTGAAGAAGCAAAGAATGTTGAAGAAGAAGATGATGAAGTTTTACCTATAGAGATTTGGATAGAAAAGCACAAAATTTCATCTTCTCAGATTGTGACACGCAATTGTTCGAAAAATGTGATGATGAAGTCATTGCATGTGAAATTCCGACTGATGAAGATATTGTGGAAGAAATTAAAATGAATCATTCTGAAATCGAAGATTCTGCTTCTGATGCTGATGAAAAGGATCTCATAAATGACGAAATCTCCACCATCTCAGATGCTACGGCAGCGATGTTAGAAATTAATAAGTTTTTGTGTGCACAAATAGTGGAAGAAAGAATGTTGGATTCATTTGATGTATTGGACAAAGAAATTCATAAAATGTGTTTGAAATCGGCATCACGTCAGCAGAAGAATACCGATTATTTCGGTATCAAAACAGTGAGCAACAATTAAAGATAAAATCAATTTATTTCCATTTGTCTTCATTTTTAGTTAATTTAATTAGTATTGCGTCAGTTTAGTGTAATCGATTTTAGTAAATTTAATTCATTAATGATCATTTTTAATAGACTTTATCATTCTTTCAATACATCATTATTGAATATAAATAGCAACTAATGAGTTATACATTTTGTGAACTTTAACATTTTTCTTAATGGTTCGGATATAGCGAACAAAACTTTGGTCCCTTAAAGTTCGTTATAACGGGGTTCGACTGTATATTTTTAAAATTTACATTGTATTTAAACTGTACTAGTATTATTTAGTTCCAGATATTGAAGATTTGTTTTGGAATTCCTTACTTCTGTTTCTCTAAAAATGGAGCGATAATAATTAAATATTACATAAACTTAGGTTTATACTTGACGTGTAACATATGAACGGAACTTTTACCAAAATATCTTTATTAAGAGTTGTAAATATTATTTTGTTGAAAATAAATTGTTTAAATAAGACAGACAAGCCAAAAATATTTTTAAAAAATATTTGGCGTCGAACATCAGTTGGCGAACAGAGATCAGTTTTTCGCCATCAGTGCAAAGACATTGTGCAAAGAAACAGATGATCACTTGATTAACACCGAAACGATAACTCTACAATTCAGAAATGTGCAATTCTCGTGCTTTCGCAGTGCTCTACGAAATTGAATAATGGTGAATGAACGTGGCACTTCCAACGCGTGAGATTTCCAGTCACTGTTCTCAATCTATCTTTGTAATATACCGTTGTTTGCTTTATACGGTCATTCAAAGTTATCTACACCTTTCTAGAACACCCTCTAACAAGGCTACATATAATGAAACAAGATAATTACAAGATAAAAAGAACTTTTTATATACCATTTTTTAAATTATCTGTTAAATCATATAAACTAGACAATTCTATGCATTAATAAATACTTAAAAAAAATTTTTTGATGAATTATCCCATCAACTTGAAACAAAATGATCAAATGCGTAATAAAGAGGTATCAAATGCGTATTCAATAGCGTTTAACTTATCGTTCCCATCCCGGGCGATAGATGGCTGCACCAGTTTACAAAACAAAATTAACTGATAATGAATTCAAACCTGCATAAAGATGGCTAAAAGTATCAAAAGAATGCATTGTCATCGTGTTCTGAGCTATTCTAAAAGTTTCAAATGTCTAGCTAGTCGGGAAGTTAGTTAAAAATCGATTCCAAGATTTGTACTTGACAAACACACACTCAAACAAGAAAGCGAGTTAATAGAAAAATGGTAAAAAATCAGTGGTTTTATGACTATGCCATGCAGTCAAAAAAGTATCAATATAGAGAATGGAAAATTTCTGAAACCAACGGTAAAGAAATTATTCTTTTCTATCACATAGATTTTTTTTTCAATGTGGCTTATTACAGATCTTTTTTTAAAAAAAATTCTTGCGCGGAATAAAACTCCAAGAAACTGTACCATTTTAGGACAAAAGGTTTTCTACTTATAAGCAATATCCTGTGTTGTTATTAGAGAGAGTCACTTTAAATTATAATGGTAGAGAGTTTCGGGAACGCCGAAGAAACTGTTTTTACCAGATGTGTCTTTGAAGTGTACATGCAAAATATTTAAAAAAAATTCCGTAGACTGTTGTCTTTTTAAACAAAGGAGTTCCGTTTGGCGTAAAAAAGGATGTAAATTAGTAAATTTTAAAAAGCTTTTTAATGCACTAAGAGCCTTTAAAATTAAGTTGAAAAGATTTCTTCCGAATAGAAATAAATTACAAATAGCCATTAGGATGTGGAAAAAAAGAACATTTAATCATACTTCAAACTTTGAATAATATTTATATTTGGGAGGAGAATAATAATTAAAAATTTTTGCCCAGTGTACCGATTTTTGTAAAATAAATATCTATATGATTCTTCAACAATGAGATTGTCTCTAATTCAGTATGCAGCAAAATTGGTGCGCATATTAAAATTATTTCTAATAACACGTATAGGAAAAGTGTTGTATCTAATCTTTTTGTTACTTATTTAATTATTTAAATCAAACAAAGAGTGTTACTTATTTTAAACTTTTTTTTTATATTTAAAACTTATAGTGGTGAGTATTGCGTTGTGTAATAATTCTCCTACACTAAAAATACACTAAAAAAACTGACTGAAATAATTGAAGTAAATTTAAATATAACCCTAGTATCAAATACCCATAGTTTCACTATCGTAAAATGCTACTACAATTATTTAAATAGAAACCACACAAATATATATATATAATTTGCATAAACCGTTATTGCCATTTCTTTAATATTTTCGTGAAGCACTTCTGTTTCAAACCAATACGCGATAATTTAAAATATATATATATATATATAAAAAGAAAAAAAATTAAGCGTATTAAAACTTAAAAATTAAAAGGGGGAAAATAAATAAAAAGACTAAACAAAGCTTAATTTAAAAAAAAATTTACCTTGAGTCAGTCAATCAACATGAAAGAGAAATTAAAATAGATTGAAAGTTGTCAGTCAATCAAACACTAAAATAAATTAAATACCTGTATGTTGCGTTTATAGTACATAAAACATGATTTATATTTTGCTCAACTTTCATGAATGCCACTACAATTAATACGCGCGAAAATTAATCTAATGACACTCATCAAAGTTAAACAATAGGTGGAGAAATTTGTTAGCGTATTTAATTCTCTGTATATTTCATATATATATATATATATATATATATATATATATATATATATATATATATATATTTAATATATATATTTAATATATATATTTATATATATATATATATATATATATATATATATATATATATATATATATATATATATATATAATATATATATATATATATATATATATATATATATATATATATATATATATATAATATATATATATATATATATATATATATATATATATATATATATATATATATATATATATAATTTATAAAGCGATACACACAAACACATAGGAAACATAAGTTTCGTTCAATCGAGAACTGGAGTCATCGAGTTAGAAGTATTTTTTTTATTCCAGAATATTTTCATAATTAAGTTTAGATGATGAGTCATTGATATGCTTCATTTTTGGACCAGATATCCCAATTGGAATTAAGTAAAGAAGTTTTCTCGGCAGCTATTTTTAAGCAATCTAACATTTGGGAAACAGTTTTTGTGAACACTCTCAGAGTATTCAAAGATCACTTTAGAGACGACTTTGCTTCCAACATTAGATCACTCGATGTGTTTATCCAGTCGTGTGACGTAGACAAATCATGTAGTAATTATAAGGCAGAGAGTCCAGTAAAAGAATTCAGCCGAGCAAGTAGCAGGAAGATTTATCTCAGAGAAGTTGTTTTAAACCAGAAGTAATCATTAATATCCACTGTAGTGGAAAAACTTATGGGGTAGATGATGCTGCGAATAGGAATGTAGCTGTCTGGTTTGTTAGTTTCGGAATACCTCTAAGAATAAACTATCATTAACCAAAATTATTTTAATGCTATCAATTTTCGACCTTAATTTGTCGTAATGAGACACACTCTTTTCCACCTGCAATTTTTAAAATACACTTTTCTTCAATCAGAGAAGATTTCAGACGAATAGCTTTCAACCATAATTTATCTAAGAAAAAATATTTTTAGTGGGAAATGATCTAAAAAAGACTATTTTTAATGGGGAATGATCTAAGAAAAACTATTTTCAGTGGGAAATGATCAAAGAAAAATTATTTTCAGTGGGAAAGGATCTAAGAAAAACTATTTTCAATACGAAATGATCTAAGAAAAACTATTTTCAATGGGAAATGGGCTAAGAAAAACCATTTTAAAAGGGAAATTATCTAAGAAAAACTATTTTCAATGGGAAAGGATCTAAGAAAAATATTTTTAATTATGAATGATCTAAGAAAAACATATTTTCAATGGAATATGATCTAAGAAAAACTACTTTCAATGGGGGAATGATCTAAGAAAAACTATTTTCAGTGGGAAAGGATCTAAGAAAAAATATTTTCAGTGGGTAATGATCAAATAAAAATTATTTTCAATGGAAAATGATCTAAGAAAAATTATTTTCAATGAGAAATGGCCTAAGAAAAACTATTTCAATGGGAAATGGTCTAAGAAAAACTATTTCAATGGGGAAGGATATAAGAAAAACTATTATCAATGGTAAATGATCTAAGAAAAACTATTTTCAATGGGAAATGATCTAAAAGTTTTTTTCCGATGGGAAAAAGATCTAAGAAAGGGAAATGAACTAAGAAAAACTTTTTACATCGGAATTGATCTATAAATAGCTAGTTTCAACTGGAATCGATTTAAAAGACACTTATTCAATCGAAAATAATCTAAAAAAACAACGGAAAGTTTTTAAATTTTGATTAAATAAAATTCATGATTTTTATAAGGATTTGTTGCTTATTTTTATATTTAACTATTTTTGTGTATGGTCTGTCAGAGATTGCTAAATAACATTTTAGTTACATTTTTGGAAAGGTATTTGATTTTTAGTCGTATATAGTTCAGTTGGTTGTTGAAATTTTCTCATTCTCTCTTTTGTCGTACACTTAAATTAGCTAAAAAACAAATCTTTTTATTGTTATTCACGTTATTCTTAAGTTTCAGATCACACAAATTTTTGCACCCATAAGCCATTTTTTAGACTAAACGTATAGAATTCCTTACAAAGCTCCATACTGAATCCATCAAAATTGCGAAATTCCTAAGAAAGTTTATTCATAAATGCATAGAAAAAAATAATTATAGACGATTATACTTACGATCTCTAGAAAAACAAACTTTATAAATGTTTATTTCTCGCGTCTTATGTCGGGAAGCGATCCATTAATTTATTTTTGCACGTGTTGCCAACTTAATTCTATAGCCCTAAGAAATAGCATGAATTCTTCGCAAATGAAGCAATATATATTAATAAAGAAACCCACTGAAGTGATTAATATTTTATGCGTCTGGTCTATGAGCGGGTTCTATATTGTTTGGAACGGCATATATTATGTAAAGTTTGTTTTTACCTCCCAAAACCTAGAGTAATTACTATGCGTTTCCTGTGTTTCATAACGCAGTGAATCTCGGGTCATGTCTACAGCATTCCTCTCGAACAATTTCGCGGCGAATATCTTGTATTTATTAATTTTATCTCTGCAAAAACAAGGGAGATTGCTCTTGATTTTGGTTATTTATATTCGCACATTAATGTCGTGTATATCACTACATTTTTTCTAAAAGCTTTCCTCTAAACAGTTAGGAATTGCTTCGGAGATTTATCTCGGAGAGTATCGTTGATACACTTGGGAACATTTTCCTCTAAAAAGACTTTATGTAGCAGGGATGTTAAATGGAGTGGGTAGCTCTGTTTAAAAATAATCTCTCTATCTTTACTCTTAAAATGATGTCGTATTTATGGTCCTCAAATCCAAGTAGATTTTATACTAGATTCTTTTCGGGGGATTACGTATGGTTATGATTCGGTTTGACGTGATCTTATATAAGAAACAACTTTTAATGAATAACTGATTTAAAATAATTATAATCCTTACGCAATATGTTAGAATAATAAATTAAATTTCTCACAATTCCTGTTTTTCGAATTTGTCATTTCCATAGACACAAAATATTATTTTTTTTATCCATTAAAATCTGTTACGTTAAAAAATCTTTTTATATGGTCGAGAAAGGAACTCTATTACCCGAACAACACTGGTAATGTAAAGATGCGTTATAGCATTATTTTCAATGTCTTTTCCTCACAAAGTCCCCTCCTCCCTTTCTAGGCTACCATTTCTTAATATTAACAGATATATACATACATTTATATATACAGTCGAACCTCCATATATCGAACTTCCCTATATCGAAATTTTCTATATATCGAACTCTAAGCAAATCTCCATGTTCATTACATAGAAAAACTGTTTCCATATATCGAAAAAATCTCTATATATCGAAATTTTTTTTCAAGCCATATTGGGAGATTTCCTTCTAGTTTAGAATAAAATCTCCCAATTTTTGGCGTTTGAAACAATACGTCGTAGACTTCAATTCGCGGAAGTGTCCCTGATGAAGTTTTTAGTGTACTGAATAAATGCGAACATTTCATTGATGAACTTTCTGCAAAACTGGCTGTTCAGCAAGATATTCGTAGTTTTTTTAAAAGGATGTAACTGTGATCATTGTAACCACTGTCTGGATTATTGTTTTTTAAAGGGTATGTAGTACTCAATAAATCTTTCATATTAATTCATTTTTTTGTTATTAACTTTCATTTAATGTGATTCGTATATAAATTGGAAATGGAGGTTCGTATACGAAACTCCATTATGAGTTTTAGGAGAATTATGATAAAACTAAGATAATTTTTTTAGTTATTAGCTTTCATTTAATATGATTCGCATATAATCTCGAAATGGAGGTTCGTATACGAAAATTAGCTTTAATTTTAATGTTTTAGGAGAATTATGATAAAACTAAGGTCAATTCTATATAGCGAATTTTTTTCCGGTACTTTGCTACTTCGATATATGGAGGTTCGACTGTATATATATATATATATATATATATATATATACTAGCATTATTGCCCGGCGATGCCCGGGTAGATATATAGATAGAAAATTTTGATGCATTCCATCAAAAAAATACTGGGCTGCACTCCTCGCTCTTCATGTTCATCTGGCTAGACAGATTGCGCTTAGCGCGTTTCTACTGAATTGATATACAAACAATAAGAAAGAAAGAAACTTTGAGCCTGCGGACCTTCGACTGATTATACGTCTGATTTTATTGAGAATTAATAACACAGTGTTGCGTGATTCGCACGTTTGGATTGAATAAGTTTACTGTTTAATTATATTTGTTAGATTCTTTTTAATTGGATTTAATTAGATTTGTTTGATCCACTGTTTAATTAGAAATAAGTTTTATAATTTACATTTGCCTTTATTATTTATTTTTCCCTTAAAAGCTCAGTTTGTTCCACATCACCCAAGAGGTAAAGGGCAACATGCATTATCCCCTTTATTTATTCAAAGTAAGGCGGGATTCCACATGAAGCCTATTTTCCTTACTTTGATGATTCGGTTTTTTATTGTCGACAGGCCAAAAACCGTATAGGTTTTTAATTTTCCCAAGGCCAAAAACCGTTGAAAAAGCGAATTGTAATTCGGTTTTTAATTTTCCTAAAGCCAAAAACCGCAGAAAAAGCAAATTGTAAATCGGTTCAAGCGATGAGAAAAGCTGCAAATAACAAAGGACACAAAGCAAATCCGGGAAAGTCGTGTTAAAACATACTAATTTGAACTGCATTCTTAAAAGCTCCCATCTCAGTTAGTCTAGTGGTTAAGTTTTATCTTTTACCGTATTTTAATATTTCTTTTGTCAATTTATTTCGTTGTTATGCACGTAACGCAAAATTAATTTAAAGTATCACAAAAAGAAAAGAAACCACGTGATCAGCATTTCATAAATTAAATTCTAAAAATTAATCTTTAAAAATTCACCATAAATCAGAAAAGGGAAGTAAAGATTCGAAAAAGATTTCGTTTTAAAAGAATTTTTACGATCTTTCTTGTGATATAAATTTTATAACCCTCGGATTATCATTTTAAATGCAAACATAAAAAAATTAGAAAAACAGCTTAAAAATTTAGTTTTAAAAAATCAAAGAAGAATTTTTTTCAAAAATCTTTCTCAGTTCACCCCTCCACTATAGACTCCACTATAGAAGAATGCAAAATTTCAGCTCTTTATGTCCAATGGTTTGGACTGTGCGTTATCTGTCCGTCAGGCAGTCAGTCAGTTAGGCAAGACCAAAGGTCTCCCCCCCCCCGCACGGGGAAAGAGGGGTTGGTTATAACCACGCGGGGGATAGGTTCGGATTTCAATGATAACATGTTGTGAGGAACGGTTTGAAATCCACAGGGGGTACTCGTACCTCTATGGGGCACAAAAATCCATTAAAAAATTAATTAAAAAAACTAATTGAGCCCCAAACTTCGTTTTTGCTGATTTAAGTTTCTCGTGTCCTAAACATTAACTGTGCCGAATTTGGTCCCGGTGGGTTAAACAGTCTATGATTCTATAGCGGACAAACAAACAGACAAGCTCTTATATATATATATATATATATATATATATATATATATATATATATACAGGGTGGTTTTTTTAAACTGTCACTACTCAGAGCCATCTATCAGCCGGAATGCCATCAAAATTGATAGAGGTACTAAGGAGGACATGGGAAAGAGTTTCCGTGAAAAAACTAAAAAATAGTTCCAAAAATCATCTATAGGAGAAGATATGGCGCTGTTGTTGCCGGTGCTCCCGAGAATTTGCATAAAAGTCAAGTCAAACATCAAAATACAAATTCACGACTATGTAGTCAACAGCAGCGCCAGCTATAAAGTGCGGAATCTGTTGTGCCTTCGCTTTTCAGAAGAAGACGTCATCAGTCGCTTTTTTCCACTTGCATGGCCACTTTGCTCCCTGGAACTAATCCATGTGACATCTCTCTGTGGGGTTATTTAAAGTCTAAGGCGTATCTTTGTGGATTCTCGAACTTGGCGGCCCTAAAGAAGAACATATCCCGGACTTTGATGAGCATTCCAGGTGCCATGTTACGCTTGGCCGTTGAGAAAGTTGTGTTCAGGATGCAATGTGTCGCCAACCAGGACTGTGGTCGCATTGAAGGAGGGAGAAGTGAATTTGGTGCATAAAGCGGTGTTGCAGTGAAATTTCTTTGTTATTCATTTGTCTGCTTACACATTTTTCGGTATACATCCCTAATCTTTGTAGTCCGAAATTCTGGCGCCGCTGTCGAGTACATAGTCGTGAATTTGTATTTTGATGTTTTACTTGCCTTTTATGCAAATTTTCGGGTGGGACGACAACAAAAGCGCCTTATTTTCCCCTATCGGTGACTTTTGGAACTATTTTTTTCCCCGCGGTTGGCCAAGGGAAACGACAGAACGTGAGGACTGAGCAATCGTCAGACCGGCACTCACAGCCCCAGATTCATCATTATCATCGATCGTACGTGAAACTGGTGCTTCATTGACCGCAAGGACCATTCATAGACGGCTCAGAGAAAGGGGGCTGAGCTCACGGCACGCCTTGCGCTAGCTACCATTGACCTCTGTACACCGACAAACCCGTTTACAGTGGTGTCGGACACATTTGACCTGGAATGTCACTGACTGGAGTATAATTGTTTTCAGTGATGAGTCCCGCTTCGAATTGAGCCCCGATGACCAGCAAATACGTGTCTGGGGACGCCCCGGACAGCGGTGGGATACCAACCTGACTGCCTTCCGCCATACGGGTCGACAACCAGGAGTGATGGTCTGGGGTGCGATTTCATTTCATAGCAAGACCCCTTTGGTTGTCATCCGCGGCACCCTTACAACACAGCGGTACGTCGACGATATTCTACACCCGCTGTATTGCCCTTCATATCACACCATCCTGGGCTTATATTTCAGCAAGATAATGTCCGTCCGCATACGGCGAGTGTTTCTACTGCTTGTCTTCGTGCTTTCCCAACGCTACCTTGGTCAGCAAGGTCGCCGGATCTCTCCCCCATTGAGAACGTTTAGAGCATTATGGGCAGGGCTCTCCAACCAGCTCGGTATTTCGACTATCTAACGCGCCAATTGGACAGAATTTGGCAAGATATCACACAGGAGGCCATCCGCCACCTCTATAAATCAATGCCAAGCCGAATAACTGCTTGCATAACGGACAGAGTGGAACCAACGCCCTATTATCTTTTTCACTTTGTGAAGCTCTTTTTTAAATAAATCATCCAATTTTTCTCAAATTGTAATCATTTGTTTTCCTGTACAAGTACATCACATCTACCGATTTTCGTACCATTCGGATAAATCTTTCTTAGTGCGCAACTTTTTTTTAGTCGAAGAGTGTACAAAAATGCAATGAAAGTGCATTATTTGAGAGATTAAAAAAAGTATCCCTATCTAAAAACTTAAATAATATGAAAACATAGATATGGTTTAATAAATATAGAAAAAGCTTATTCGTAAATTGTGGTGTTGGTAGTGGGAAGAAATATCCATGCAGTGGACAGCACCTATATAAATGACACAAAAATGGCACTTCTCAGCGTTATGCATTTTGGACCGCAAAAACCACTTACGGTGTCTTTCAGGTCAAATCACACAGGACTGAGCAGGTATAAAACAAAGCACAACCACAATGATCAAATACAGTTCATGCTAATATATTCAAAATCAAATATTTATTGAAAACGAACTCCTTAGGCAAAATCACACACCATCCTGAGACCACAGCACTAAAAAAAAAAGTTAACGAACGTCGTTCCAAGCACATGACTTCTTCCCGCTCAAAACTGTGCACCGGTCACTTCACTTTTCTTCCCTCACCAAAAACCAAGGGGAAAAGAATGATCGCTAATCGACGTTGCGAACAGCGATGGAGTGATGTGATGAAAACATCACATAAATCGCATTAAGAAATCAACATCAAAAGCTATTATGTTCTTTAAGATACAATAATGCAACCAAAGCGAAGTATTTAAAGAGAAAATAACTATCCCTGACAAAAACGATTAAACAATATGAAAGCTTAGATATGGTTTAATAAATTTAGAAAAAACTCATTCGTAAATCACATAGAGAACATAATAGCTTTTGATGGTGATTTCTTAGAGATATAATAATGCAATGAGAGTGCAGTATTTAATGAACACAAAAGTACTACTGTCTAAAATCTTGAACACTATGGAAACTTAAATATGGATTAGTAAATTTAGAAAGAGCTCATTCGTAAATAACATGAGAAATCAACATCAAAAGCTATTATGTTCTTTCAGATACAAAAATACGATCATATTACATTATTTTGCAGAGAAAAGAATATCCCTGACATAAAGATTATGAAAACTTAGATACGGGATAAAGAAAAATTTAGAAAAAGCTCATTCGTGAATCACATAAAAAACCTAAATTTTTTTATATTTATTTCTTAAACATACAATAATGCAAAGGAAGTGTAGTATTTAAGGCAGAAAAAAACTATCGTTGTCTAAAAGCTTAAACAATATGAAAACTTAGTTATGAGTAAATGAATTTACAAAAAGCTCATTCGTAAATCACATAAAGTACATAACAGTTTTTGATGTCGATATCTTTAATATATAATAATTTAATGAAAGTACAGTAGTTAAGAAAGAAAAAAGTGTCAATGTCTAAAATCTTGAGCTATATGGAAACTTAGATTTGGATTAGTAAATTTAGAAAGACCTCATTCGTAAATCACAAAAGAAATCAATTTCAAAAGCTATTATGTTCTTTAAGATACAATATTACGATCAAAGGGCAGTATTTTAGAGAGAAAAAAATATCCCCAACATAAAAGTATAAACAATATGAAAACTTAGTTACGGGGGAAAAATCTACAAAAAGCTCATTCGTAAATCACATAAAATACATAACAGTTTTTGATGTTGATGTGTTTAATATATAATGATGTAATGAGAGTACATTATTTAAGAAAGAAAAAAAAGTATCAATGTCTAAAATCATGAGCTATATGGAAACTTAGATTTGGATTAGTAAATTTAGAAAGAGCTCATTCGTAAATCACAAAAGAAATCAACATCAAAAGCTATTATGTTCTTTAAGATACAATAATACGATCAAAGGGCAGTATTTTACAGAGAAATAAAATATCCCCTACATAAAAGTTAAACAATATGAAAACTTAGATACGGGGTAAAAAAAATCTACAAAAAGCTCATTCGTAAATCACATAAAGAACATAAAAGTTTTTGATGTTTATTTCTTAAAGATAGAATAATGCAATGAGAGGGCAGTATTTTAGAGAGAAAAAAACCTACTTTAATTCTTTCTTTATTCCAAGCATTAAAAATAAGCATTTATGGACTCTAACTGCTTGGAAAGTAGGAGAGTCTTCGAAACAAAAGAGATTTTACTGCGCCGCGCTGCAGGATAATATCCCATCCAAGAATTCCCCATCCACGGAAAGGCATTCGCTTTAAATATTTATTGCAATCAATAGAGAATTTAAAATCCCGGAATGGCAGCATCGTGAAAGGGGTACAATCAAGTGCCCAGTGGAAATAAGTAAAAATTGTCATTACATGCGTATGTATATTCCTAAAAAACTTTTGTATATTTATTTTTTAATGCGATTTTTTTTCCCGAATGTTTCGATTGGAAATATTACCAAATTATAAAAATAGATAAAAGAAGCGTATATATTTTTGACACCGAGTATTCTTGTTAGAAATCCGAAATACGAAATTTATGTGTTAATACAAATTGCCAAAGTTATAATTGCAATTTATGCTCTTCTAAGGAAATTTGTAATAATTTTTTTAATAATTCAAAGAATCATACTTTGTTTAAATATTAGTAAAATGCAATATATTTAAGGATGCTGTGTACTAATCCTGTTGGATTCACTCACCACAATGTTAACCTATGGAGACTAGTCATAACCTATTGTCTACTATTGACAGCCACATAAGTTCTGATAATCCAATAAAAATGGTATTTTAAGATAGCCTTAACTTTTCTGTACCTTGAAATAGTATTTATTTTATAAATTTCGGCCACCAAAAGAATTTAGGAGCGTTTAAAACACAGTACACCAGATTTTTTTTCACACAATAATTTAAATTTTAAAATATTAATTGCATTATTTTAAAGACAAAAAATGTCCCAAGGTGTAAAATTTATTTCTCTATTACGGAGTACAATTTTTAAAAATCTTTAAGGGGGTGATCACTTTTACGTACATTTAAAAGACAGACTTTTACGTACAGTAGACAGAATGCGCACAGTAGTTCACTGCAAAATGTTCGATTTAAAAAAAATATTAAATTTTTATGCATAAAAAATAATTTTATATTTTTAATTACCTGGGAATATTGCATATACAATAAACAGTATTATAACCCTTTGAGGGGCGCAATATTATTATTGTAATTTTTTTGAAAAAAAAGGTAAGAATGAGGTATAATGGTCCTATAGATAAAAGAAATGTGATTTAAAAAAATTTAGCAGCCCCCCTTAGGTAGAGGGGGCCGTCCTCACAGTGCGAACGGCGCCCGTGTAGGACATTTGAGTTCGACCACTAACTTACCTTGTTTTACTCGAGCAAAAACAAAAATAACTGATCTTATATCATTATAATAATAATTATTTTAATAAATAATTTTCAACAAAAATCTTTCTTAAATTTTAAAATTTAAGAAATTTTTCAAAATGTTAAAATCATTGAACTCAAAATATCAAAAATAAGAAATATCAAAAAATATAAAAATATATCAGAAAAATATAAAAATGTCAGAAAAATGTGAGAAATAGCAGTAAAATATAAAAATTAAAGAAATAAAAAAACCGGAACATATCATTTCATGGCTGTCTTTCCATGGAACTTTTGGAAAAATCGAAGTTTTAAATAAATTTTATACTAAATAAAATCAAAGCTTATTTTGTACAATTTTAAAGAATTAAGTAAACTATATGAAACGAATTAAAAAATATATATTTGCACCAGAATATTTAACTAAGAAAATTAGCAAATAAGAGCGACTGATCTAAAAGCAGAATGAGATATTTTTAAAACGCGCTTTAGGTATTTCCTACACCTTCACACTTGGGGATTTCCAGGGGCCCACCCAGAGCGGTCATGCTTATAATAATTGATTTAAATTCACTTGTACTGAAGGTGGCCGGTTGCCGTTTGAAAATAATAAGCCAGACATTTTGACAGAGGCCAACCTTAGCACACAGAATGAATTCAATAGACCATTGTGGTATGCAGAAAGGTTGGGAACTGTAGGTGATAGTGCCCAGAACACACCATTGAAACAGATGACAATACAGATGACAATACAAATGATAACGTCTTCCTTTTCCAAAAACACCCCCAATTTCAGAGGGTTATCGACTTTTTAATCCCCTTTACCCCCCAAGAAGCAAGACCAAATCGTCTAGAGGAGAAAACATAAAGACAGCTGTGTTTGTTTTTCCTTTCCGGGGTGAACCTGTATTTCAATGTCGTAAAGGGGCGGCGTTCTCGCTGTGCGAACACCATTTAAAAGCGCAAAAATAGAAAGAAATAAATGAATTTTTTTAAGAAGTAGTGACATGTCAGTATTCGTTGAGGCATGTTTATAAAATCTAGTGGAAAAAATTAAAACATTTTAGGTTTTTAATCCTTAAAATAATTGAAAATAAAACCAAGTATGAAACAGCATTAACATCCATTCATTGTGTTCAAACTAAATGAGCAGACAAATGTCTGGTGCTGCCATTTATTATCAGTTTAAAGATGTAAAAGTATTTTACAACCTTTAATTGAAAAAAAAATTGACATTTTTTAGGTTAAAAAAATTCTAGAAAATGTGTTCGCATGGTGAGGATGGCGCCCCTCAAAGGGATAAGCAGTTACTCAAAAAATTACATGTAAATCAAGCAAAAATCATGAGTAGCACATACAAACGAACTTAGGTCTAAAAATGATACTTTTAAAGGTACGTAAAAGTGACAACTACCCTTAAATCCATGTTTGCAATTCTTGGGCACATTTTCTCCATTGATCAGCATTTGAGGTGAGCTAATCCCATACGGTTTTTACAGCAGCCATCAGTAGCCCAGTTTTTAAGCATCATTCTACAAGTAGATGACGCTAATAATTACAAGATAAAAAGAACTTTTTATATACATGTTTTTAAATTTTCTGTTGAATCATATAAACTTGACAATTCTATGTATTCATAAATGCTTTTTAAAATTTTTTCGATGAATTATCCCATCAGCTTGAAAGAAAATGAAGTTAATTGGAAGTTAACTTGCATATAACTTTTTGTTCCCGTTCCGGCCAACAGATGGCTGCACCAGTCTACAAAACAAAATTAACTGAAAATAACTGAAAATTAATTTAATTCTGCTTAAAGATGGCTAAAAGTATTATAAAAATGCATTCTCATCGTGTTCTGAGCTATTCTAAAAGTTTCAAATGTCTAGCTATTAGGGAAGTTAGTTAAAAATCAATTGCAAGATTTGTACTTGACAAACACACAAACACACAAAAAGAAAACAAATTAATAAAAACATGGTAAAAATATGAACTTCTATGTGCTTCTAAAAGGAGCCTAACTGACCAAAATTGTCATGAAAAACCCTCTTTGTTGGGCTTTGAAAACCTACTTTAAAAAGTTAGCACCACTCAATCAATCAACTTACCAGAGAAAGCGAATTTATGTGTTAGTTTTGGAAGAATTTTTCAGGCATGTAACTAAGATATATAATTTGGAAGAATCGTGTTCTTAGGATCGTTCTAGGAAAAACAATTGTTTTATTAAATAGTTTCATTCCGCAGATATTCTGTTTTTACCACTACGGTGTAATTGTGCACGCTTTCTTACTGCATCGATTTATAAACAAACAATAAAAGTTTAAATTTTGTCTAGATTTTGAATTTTTAAACACGAGTGTTATCGAGATGGATATCATCATTCACAGGAAAAACATTAGTTTTATGCTGCAGACGTTAAGTTGTACGGTGCAATTGTGCACTGTTCTTTTTCCGCATTGATTGACGGACAAACAAATACAAAGTTTATACAAATTTTGATTCTTAAATACGAAGGTTATTGAAAATATTAACATATCATATTTTTAGGAAACACAATTGTTTTTTCAATGGTTTCAATATGCAGACATTTAATTTTACTTTTATGGTGCAAATATTGTCCACCGTTTTTTCTCCAGTGATTTATAGTGTGACGTCACTGTAAGGCTGATAAACTCTCTGAGGCATTTTGAAGAAATTTCACAACTATTGATCCATACCAAGAAAGACAGAGTTCTAATTAACAAACGAAGGCCAAATTTTTAAAACAAAAATTCAACAATTTATTAACAAAAAAATTAAACATTGGACATTTTCGACATATTCACTTAATTTACGTGCAGATTTACAGTGCGCGCTCCAGGGCCCATTCCGGCCCAAAAAAAAACAGGAGCCTCACAAAAACACAACCGCTCGGGTTGATGTTCTACGCCGCTTTCCTCGATGTCTGGATTTTTCAGAAGGGGTGGAGGGCCCGGCAGATTATCGGCTGACAGCTTCTTCTTAGACGACGAACTTTACTACATTGCAGAACGTTAAGATTACAGCTTTAGTGGCTGCCTCTGTAAGGGAAACGGTTTTTAATCCCCCCACGTGTTCCGAACTGGTGGAACCGAACAGCCAGGCCCAGATTTCCGCATGGGCAAGTGGGGCACTTGCCCAGGGCCCCCAAATTTATGGGGCCCCCTAATTTAGTATTAAGTTGTACATATTTTTGAAAATTTGGTTTTAGGTTAATTCAGTAAAGGTGGGTAGTGGCGGATACAGAAAAAAATCCTGGGTGGGGCAGAATGCACCCACTATATTCATTTCAAAAGAAAATTTCCTGAATTTATTTATTACCATTAAAAGTAAATTAATTAACACATTATTATTATTATTATTATTATTATTCAAATGTTTGACTTTTTGGTCGAAAATTTTTTGAATTTCCGGTCCGAATTTATGGGGGGGGGGCCTTGGTGAGTGTCCCACATGTTCATGTGGAAATCTACTCCTGGAGGGGGAGGGCACATGGCCTCCCTCTGGATCTGTCCTTGGAGGGGGCCCCCAAAGTCTGCTTTGCCCAGGGCCCCATTGGGTCAAAGTCGGGCCCTGCGAACAGCACATTCTTTGAAAAACACGCAGCTGTGTTTCACCCCTTGTGGGGTCTCGGGAAAAAAAAAACATAATTCCAGTACGCTACAATAGACAAATAAATTCAAAGTTTAAGTACAACGTAGATTTTCATACTTAAAAAAACTCACGGCGCAACAATCCGATGTGGACCAGGGTCGGCGGTACCCATCTCCGCTTTCGTAACCGTGGGCTTGGGGTGCCATACAGCATCTGTCTCAGTCAGGTGGTCAACCTGACGTGGGACCCCCAGAGTTTAGTTCCCAAGCATGCTTGGTCCTCATTTTATCGGCCCACTGAAGGGATGAAAGGCTGAGTCGACCTTGCCCAGTCACAGGGTTGAACCCTGGACCTGTGGGATGGCAGCTTGACGCTTTTAACCACTACGCCACCGGGCATGGATTTTCATACTTAAACATGCACATTAATATATCGTCAAGATTAATATCGAAGAACAGATTAACAGATGTTCATTCTAGGAAAATTTATAATTTTATTCAATGGTTTCCCTATACAATTTTCGGTTTCAGTAGTATGGTGCAATTGTGTTCCATTTTTGCCCCATCGATGTGCCGACAGACAAACTGAAACTTTAAGTATTATGTAGATTTTGATTCTTAACCCGTCGTTGGTCGCACCAATTTGAGTAAAGCCAGTGGTCGCACGTGAGAGTTTTTCTCACACGACCCTTTTTCGCTGTTTTAAGTTGTCTACTCAATAATAACACTTCAAAATTGTTTCTTTTGAAGGAATTACATTAATATTTAGCAATCACAAACAAGGAAATTACAATAAAAATAATTATTTTACAGCTATTATTCAGGAAAATTTATAGCGAAAGGGAAATAAAAAAATCATACCTACTTTATGAATCAAATTTATAAAATACATATTATTTATACTCTATTAGAACGTCAACTGCAAGTCTTACAAATTAGACGATATGGACCTGGTAAATAAAATATTATACTAGAAGTCTTTATTAACACAGCATTCGGGGCACACGTAAGTTGAATGTTCTGTACAAATAGGTCGCGCACAGGTAACACAATCCTTTTTTGACTTCGTATTTTTTTCTGCAAGGACAGAATGTTCAAAATCCGTCAGTTTCAACATTTCGTTTGATTCTTGTAGAGCCTTCAACTCCTGTTATATGGCTAATTGAACTTCGCAGTGCGGGTGACAAGTTTGCAACTGAATAACGGGTCACCAGTTCCAATGATAATTCCTTCAAGAAGGCTCGTCTAGCCATCGTATTGTCTGTATTTGCAGTATATATAATTTGGTTGTTGATGATCGTAATTTGGTTGTTCATGATCGAAAAAAATAATGTCAATGACCATCTGCGACTAAGCCCGTCTGCACACGCAGCAACTCAAAAGAAACTGATAACTGACTCAAATCACAAACCAGCCCGTGATGAGTCGCAACCTATGTAATTGAATGGAGCCACGCACATGACGCAACTGGTTACAAACCCGTCCGACGGGTTTGTAGCCAGTTGAGTCAGATTTGAGTCAGTTATCAGTTTCTTTTGAGTTACTCCGTGTGCAGACGGCCTTATTCTTGAAACAGAGCACTCATCTTTGAGTTCGTCGATAACGTCCACACCACCCTTAGTGAGATTATAAAAAGTAATAATCTCTGGTTTAGAGAGGACGCCAGAATCTTCATCTATTTTGTTATCATTGTGCAAAGAGGAATAAAGAAGAACATTTTTGCCTTTCTTTGAAATAAAGACACTAAAATGCCAGTTGACGAAAACGCAAACATACTGCTTCGTTCGTCCCTATATTTTGTACTCACAAAGATAGGGGACAGTTCTTTTTTATTTTTTTGTTTGTTATCGCTGCTAACAAACAAAATTTGCAAATAAAATTAGGCAATAAACGTACTCACATCATCGCGTTATCTATAAAAATAACAGAAACTCTGGTGGTCTCTTGGTGAGAATCGCTGTCACATGATGCAAACGCCCGTGGTTGCGCGATGAGAGAAATGCTCACATAAAAGACTCCTAAGGAAATAACAATCTGTTTGAAGGTCAAACACGCCCTGATTCTTATCGGAACTGATAACAGATTGTTGAGGAGATTCTGAAAGTCAGCTAGACAGGGGGTGGTGTCCCCAGGGTCACTTTCAAATAAGGGGTGCAATTTATATGACAAGCGTGAGAGAAACGCTCGTGACGGGTTAAGCAGGAATATTAAAATACCGTCAAGGTTAATATCGACAAAATTTATATATCGTCAGTCTAGGTAAACAACTGTTTTATGCAATGGTTTCATTATGCAGACATTCGGTTTTACAAGTATGGTTTAATATTGCACCTCCTTTTTCCGCATTGATTTATTGATAAACAAATTCAAAGTTTTATGCAAATTTTTATTCTTAAACAGGAATATTAAAATATCGTTATTATTAATCTCGACAAGATAAGTATATCGTTATCCCAGGAAAAAAAATCGTTTTATAAAACTTGTTTCATTATGCAGACATTCAATTTTACTAGTGTGGTGCAACTATACGCCCCTTATGCCGCTTTGATACGCAGACATGATAGTTCAAAGCTCATGTTTTACGTAGATTTAGAAACTAAATTCCAAATGTCATGAAATAACGCGCTGCATTGTCCTTTCAAGAAACTTCATTTTCATATAAAATAAAGGCACCATTTGGAGATACCAATTTATTAATTCTAAGTTTTACAGATTCAAAGGTATATTTAAATAAGGTATATATTCATCTACACATTTCTAACGGCACACAAGTGCATTTATAACAACAGTGCTTTAAAACGTAACGACATCAAGCGAACATCGTAAATATTTCAAACTAACTCGGAGAAAACGCCATTGTTTTTCAACAATTCCTTTAAAACTCCGTTCCTAGGTATTTAAAGATAGCATCGCGAGCATTTTTATAAAGCTTTTGAGGAGAAGCCGACATTGTTAACAAAAGAGAATCCCTATCCGCTCTTGTGATTCTTTCCCATCAAAGAATTCCGTTTCGGGTGGAGACACATTCAATTTAAATATTTACTGATGCAATCATTACGGGATTTCAGATCTCGGAATGGCAACGCAGCTGGGATCTCAACGCAGCTAAAAATGTCGTTGAAGTAAGTACAAAGGCAAGAAACGAGAGAGGAAGAACATGTTTGCATACTTCTTTGGAAGTTAATTTTTTCCCCTCTTTTTTAAATAGAGCTTAAGTGCTTACGCTAGAAAAATATGTGTGGTTACAAAAATTATTTTCTTTTTGTGGGAATATATTCTCTTTTTTTAGCTCCCAGAAAACTTTTCGTGGATAACGATAATGACGTAGAAATAAGAATAGAGGTTCTGCAATTAAGGTTGCTGTGTACTAACCCTATTTGAATCGCTCACCTCAGTGTTAATCTAAGGAGAAAATGTGACTACTATTGACAGTTACATAAATGCTGATAATACAATAAAAATGGTATTTTCAGATAGCCTGAACTTTCTGAACTTTGCAACAGGATTCAATTTATTAATTTCGCTCCCCAACGGAATTTAGGGGTTGTTTAACCATTCAGCGGGTGCGCCGATTTTTGGAACACCAGTGTAGCGTCACCACAAGTAGGTAAGGCTATTCTCTCTGACGCGTTGCTAAAAAATACTGCCATGAGATCCATAACAAAGAAAGACAGAATTCTAATTAAAAGCGAAGGCCAAATTTTTAAAACAAAAAATTAACAATTTATTAACAAAAATAATTAACATCTAAACAGTGCAACATATTCAATTCAAAATCCCGTGCAGATTCACAACGTACGGAGCCTAAAACACCCATCCGCTCAGGCCGCGTTCTCTAGCGTCTCTCCCTCAGCGAGGGGGTCGGCAAACGTTCGTGACCGTTTCTTCGTAGACGCCGAACTTTATTACCTTGCAGAAACGTTAGGATGAGAGCTTTTACTGGCTGCATCTGTGGGGAAAACGTTTTTTAATCCCCACACGTGTTCCGAACTTTTGGAACCGAGCAACACATTCCTTGAAAAATACGCAGCTGTGTTTCAAGCTCTTGTGGGGTCTCGGGAAAAAATAAGACCATATTTCCAGTACGCTACACTAGCAGGCGCGCATGGCACAAAGAGTAACGCTTCTTTCAACCTTGATTATTCCTTTTGTAATAAACTTTTGCTTTTGAAATTAAAAAAAAAATTTCTGCTTTTTATGACAACATATAAAATGTTGATAATGTTGAGATATATTTATAATTACAGGCCAAAGAATGCAGATACATTCGCCTTATTTCAAAACTGTCCGGTTTATTGGATCAAAGGACAGCTTAAGAATTTATTCCTATTATGTCCAAAGACCTAAAAAATAACGCGGGAGTCCATCTTCGTGGTATAAGGATACCGTGTAATAACTGCACATTTGATCGACTACATCAACTCCTGCTTTTGTCGTATTGTAATCCAGTATAATCGCTGGTTTACTATGGTTAAATCATGACTAACAAATGGATGGAAAGAAATACATGGGTAAGAAAATCAGACCTGCATTAGAAAGGGTGTAGCTATAAATAGAAACTCCTTAGAACATTCAAACCTCACATGTAAAATCAAACCATTCAAAATTACGAAAATGTTGCACTTTTTACTGAAGAGTAAAAACACACTATACAATATACACTCATGGACAAAAAAATTAGCTCACCAAGAAATAATTGCGGGATCGCAACGAAACTTGCAATGAAGGTACATGTCGGGGAGATATGCAAATGATTAGAAATGCAGCGTGATTCCGCATTACGTATAGCCGGTAGAGGGCGTTGAACATCGTACTCTGTGGAGTATAAAACAGGTAACCAAAGCTTCTTTGAGTATGCTGAATCATTTACAAAGGAAGAGCTGAGATAGACATGTCGTTACGCCGTGTTCGAAGACAATATAAGATGTTGTCGCAGTTTGAGAGGGGGAGAATCGTCGGGATGATGGAAGCTGGGTGGTCAGCTAGGCGAGTAGCTCGTCAATTAGGCCGCTCTGATTGTGTTGTGAGGAGCTGTAGGGACCAGTGGACCCGAGAGATGTCATGTACACGAAGACCAGGCTCAGGACGCCCTAGACACACCAGTCGTCGAGAAGACTGCCACATCGTAAGAAATGCACGCGTACAGCCAACTGCTTCATCGGCCGCCATCCAGGCACAGGTAGCACCTTCACTAGGGGCCTCTGTGTCTTCTCGAACCATACGAAGGCGCCTGTCTGAAGGACAGTTGGTATCGCGGCGCCCATTACGTGTGCTGCCCTTGACGCCCACCCATCGACGCCTCCGTTTGGAGTTTTGCCGCGCACGAGGAAACTGGACTGCAGCGGAATGGAACCAGGTCGTCTTTAGCGACGAATCCAGATTCAATCTCGGCAGTGATGACAATCGTGTTCGTGTGTGGAGAGCCCGTGGTGAACGCTTCAATCCTGCCTTTGCTGTACAGCGACACATCGCTCCCACAGCTGGTGTGATGGTATGGGGTGCCATTGCCTACAATACACGGTCACCCCTAGTATTGTTCCATGGCACCATGACAGCTCAGAGGTATGCTCATGAAATCCTGCAACCACATGTGTTGCCACTCATGCAACGGCTCCCAGGAGACATTTTTCATCAAGACAATACTCAGCCTCATACGGCAAGGGTGTCACAAGACTGTCTCCGCACTGTTACTACCCTTCCTTGGCCTGCCCGATCCCCAGATTTGTCTCCAATCGAGCATATCTGGTATCATTTTTGACGACGAGTTGGGCATCCCACGAGTTTGAACGAACTATAGGCAAGGTTACAGCAAATATGGAATGAAATGTCTCAAGACATCATACAGAACTTGTATGATTCAATGCCCGATCGTATCGCACCGTGCATTCGTGCTAGAGGGGGTCCAACGGAGTATTAACTCCTCCGTTCTTTTGCCTTTTTCTCTGAAATAAATTATCCTTTTTCTTTGATTTTCTTATCATTTACTTATATCAAAGTAGTCATTACGTATGGAAAATTTCGTTTCATTTTGACGACTCCTTCTTGGTGCGCTAATTTTTTTGTCTATGAGTGTATTTTGTCCGAGTAATTTAAATTTAAAAATATTATTAACATTTTTTTAAAACGAAAAATTCCCCGAGGTGTAAAATTTCTTTCTCTATTACGGAGTACAATTTGAAAAAAAACATTTAAATCCAAGTCGGAAATCCTTGGACAATTTTTTCTATGGTTTAGCATTGAGGTCAGCGAATCTAATAGGTTTAGTAGACAGTAGTCTTAACTATGCAGAATATACCGGATTGGTGTTTCACTGTTCACAGGCAACAAAGAGTTTAAACTAATTCCGAAATTAAGCCGATATATAGATATATTTTGAGTTAATATAATTAAAAATGTAAGTCCAGACGTGTAATATTTACTTAGCAAAAGAAATTATATACTTGTCATGATTTAAAGGAACACATCTAAGTAAATGTCACATTATTTTTGCTTCATTTGCTGTGCTTGACATTCTTTCTCTCTTATTGTCTTAAAGCTTGAATAAAAGCGTTAGTCCCATTCAAAAAAAATCCGAATAATGCGGTGAGATGAGCGACAAATTTTACGACACTTTGGAGCCCGGAGGCATATTACCATTCCTTACATGAATTCACGCCATTACATCGTTTGGCGGCTGCTGATTGGTCAACTGACTTTGCATCGGTAATTGCCATAATACACTGCTGGCCACTGTAAATGCAACACCCTGAAGGAAACATGCAAATAAGATGAAATTTACAACATGCATTAGCAGAGGTCAGATATGCAAATGATTAGAATTTCAGCGCAGACGCACATCACGCGCGCCTGTGGCGCCACTTCAAAGCGCTATTTAAGGCTTGGAGATTTCGACGATTTCAAGTTCGGAAATTGTGTTTTTCTTGTGGTTTTTCTTAAAAAAACGATCAATTATGCCTCGTCGAAAACAGCGATTATCTTTTGATCAAGTATGAGAGTTCGACAGAGGAAGGATAGTGGCCTACCGAGATTGTGTATTATCTTTCAGGGAAATCGGTAGTCGTGTTGGACGAAACCAAACAACTGTAATGCGGATATGTGATCGTTGGATGCAGGAGGGTACGACGGACCGGCGTGTTCGATCGCATCCACCTCAGCGCACCACTTCACGTGATGACAGGCAAATTGTGCGCATGGCAGTGACGGATCGCTCAGTCACATCACGAACCATAGCACAGCACATGCAGTCTGTAACGCATCATCCAGTGTCTGCGCGTACCATTCGACGCCGTTTACAGCAGAATGGTCTGACGTCCATTGCTTTGTCTACCCTTGACGCAGAACCACAGAAGTCTCCGCCGCCAATGGTGCGATGACAGAAGGATGTGGACGGCAGAATGGAATGAAATTGTCTTTACTGACGAGTCACGCTTCTGTCTGCAACACCACGATGGTCGCATTCGAGTCTGGAGACACCGTGAAGAGAGGATGCTGAACAGCTGCGTTATGCATTGCCACACTGGTCCTGCACCGGGTATTATGGTATGGGGTGGTATTGGATATCACTCTCGCACACCTCTAGTACGCATTGCCGGTACTTTAAACAGCCAGCGCTACATCTCCGAGGTGTTGGAGCCAGTTGTCCTTCCTTACCTCCAGGGCTTGCCCACAGCCATATTTCAACAGGATAATGCGCGACCACACGTGGCACGCATTGTCCAACGATTCTTCGTCAATCGGCAAATTGAATTGCTTCCGTGGCCGCCTCGCTCTCCGGATCTTTCGCCGATAGAAACCATGTGGTCCATGGTTGCTCTACGATTGACCTAGATTCCATCCCCAGCTGCCACAGCAGATCAACTTTGGCAACGTGTGGAAGCTGCTTGGTCTGCGGTACCCCAAGAACTCATCCAAAGGCTCTTTGAATCAATGCCGAGGCGTGTGGCAGCGGTGATCTCCAACAATGGCGGCTACTCTGGCTACTGAGTTTGGCAGGAACCACACTTCACAGAAGTCTAGAAATTTAATCATTTGATACTTGGTCAACATGTTATCTAGAAAATGAATTTTGTTGTGATATCTCATGTCTTTCTTAGTGTTGTAATTTGGGTGGCCAGCAGTGTATTTGATCCTAAGCGCATTTTAAATGAGATAAATGCTAAAATATATGTCTTAGTTGCTTTCATTTCGATAATTGCATAATATTTGATCCTAAGAGTATTTTAAATGAGATAAAATCTATTTCTTAGTTGCTTTAATTTTTATATTTTTTTACGACATATTTTACAAGGAGCGTGAATTTTTTTAAAGTGGTGCCACCTATTAATGTAAAAGTAATTTAAAGTGACAAATTATTTGTAAAAGAAATTTTCGTCATAAATGCATTCATATTTCTTTTTTGTGCATGGAAAATTTTAAGAAATTTCCAATTTCCGTAGTAATTTCACTGTAAAATTTTAGGAGTAGAATAAAATAGAGTAAATATTACTCAAAATTTAATTTTTTCTTAAATGTTAAAATAAAAAAAGGAAAGATATTTTCTTTTTTTTTTTTAAATTTAAATGTTGAATTTAAAAAAATTTAAATTTAAATTTAAATTGAAAGATGCAAATTATATATTTTTTGCTGTTTTGCACACTTTAGTTTTTTAACCTTACTCTTAAAAAATAAAAATTATAAATACTCTTCTAAAAATTACCAAAAATAGACTGAAAATAAAGTGACTTTATTGTACACATGCATAAATTTTATAATGCACAAATATGTAATTTTGAACGTTACTGCGTACTACGATACTATTATTTGAAATAGATTCTATTTCGTTCCAAAACAGTGATGGAAGTTTGGATTCTTGAAAAACAGACATGCTTTCATAAGCATCAGCGCACCAAATACCCAAATACCGATGTAAACTCAATTGACCAATCAGCAGCCGCCAAACGATGTAATGGCGTAAATTCATGTAAGGAATGGTAATATGCAGCCCGGAGAACCAATCAGATTTAACCTAAGTGGCGGGTATATCGAGATCTGGAAATTTCCATCTCTAGTATAATCGAGAATTTCGCCAAAGGTATATAAACATGAAGAACTCGGCTCCAAAAAATATTTCCTCCCTTCATTTTTCAGTTAAAAGCTCAGCTGCTCTCAGAATGAATTGCAAGCCTTTTATTGTGGCTGTCTGTACTGGGTCAAATTTAAAGATTTTTTGCTAGATTTCGATGCAGTCGTAAGTGACTGTTTGCAGTATTTGTGACCATTTTATGACTGTAAAGAAAGAAAAAAAACTCGCATCACTGTCATCTGGAGATGTCATTACAAAGTATCGTCAAACAAAACGCTTCATTAGTAAAAAGGCGAGATTTTTTTTTACAATTGGTGCTAACATAATGAAGGTGCCAACATTACGAAGGTAGTTTAAAGTTTTAGGTTTACAAAACCTGCTTTTATAGTTAACTAGCTGTTTTGTCGGCGTTGACGGGTTATTGGGGACGTTTTAGTTTATCTCGGTCATTTTGGATAATTTCTTTTTAACCCCTTCTCACCCCCATGATGATGGGCTGCACTTAAACGGCATCGGGAGTGTCACTATTGATCTCAGAGACCCCGAAAACTATGGATTTGACACTAATATCATTCGTTTTCGCTTATTTTTACATGTCATCCTCATCCCCCCCTAGGGGTGCTAGGTGTGTCTTACCCCCACAGTATTTTTTTCCAGATTGTAAATCATATTTCTACCAAGTTTGGTTGAAATTGCTCCAGACGTTTCAGAGTTATGCCGGAATATACATACATACATCAACTTTAATATCTGTAGATCATTTAACAATCATACAAATACTCTTTTCAAGATTTATAGTACGTGCCAAAGTTCTATTAGTTACATTCTTCATTCTTGCTTCCTCTGTTAAACTTCGCCAGGGTATTACCTTTGTTACTCGTTTTATAGAAAGTTTTGAAAAATTCAAAATCATAAATTTGTCAAAGTGGTAACAATATCACTTTAGTGTTAATAATTTTTTTTTTTATAAAAAGATGCCATATTTTTCATTTAAGTGAAAATCGGTGATTTATATTTTTTTCTTTCAAGTTACATAAATATCTTGAAGTGCCGAAATCTATTTTATTTATGAAATTTATTTTTTCCGTGATCAAAAAGATTCTTCTTTCAGCCACCAAGGGACAGCCTTAAAAATAGAAATGAATTCATTTTTCATTATTCTGAGCTAAATTTAATCAAGAATGCACAATAAAATATAATAAATACGCTCTTAGATTTGTACAAATACTTCTACCTTCGTGCATTGTTTTCATTATTTTAAATAACAAGCAAACAAACCCGTAAATTTAGATTAATTTAAATAGAGATTTTGGTGGTCACTATGAACTATACTGTAAAATAGAAGACCCAGATTTATTTTAAATAGCATATCACTCAAAGTGTACTGATGAATGCCATCGCCTAAGCCTATGGCATTCAGAAATAGAGGTTGGAGTTCGACTCCAACGGAAATTCGCGGTACAGTCGAACTCCGTTATAGCAAACCCGGTATATAACGAACTCTCGGATATAACGAACGAACATTTTGGTCCCGCCGTTTTCCTATTGTATTTAATGTTAATTTATCCTTTTATAGCAAACCTCCGAAATCTTAAGAATCGGCTATAAGGAACATTTTTTTTCAGTCGACAGCTGAATTTAAAATAAATTTTAATCTTTTTAAGAATGTTGAAGATACAACGAATGTTGAAGAACCAAAGACTGTTGAAGAAGAAGATGATAAAGATTTACTTATCGCGATGTGGATAGAAAAGCACAAAGTTTCATCATTCTCAGATTGTGGCGTGCAATTGTTCGAAACATGCGATGATGAAGTCATTACATGTGAAAATCCGACTGATGAAGATATTGGGGAAGAAATTAATTCGTAAATCATGCCGACCACTGCGAATGCATAAACGGCAAGGTTATATATATAAGTCACATTAACTAAACAAAACAACTTAAGTTCATAAATAACATAGTTATTGCCTAGCCATATCCGTGGCAACAGACTCTCTACTTGGAGGTCTAAAACAAATTAACTTTTCGAGCTGGCCGTTTCCGGTTCCAGTCGACTTTTTCCTTTCTGTATTTATTTCTGATTACAAGCAAAGTTATTACAATACATTTCTTCTTCTTTTTCTTTTCTTTTTGATTTCTATGTGTAACAGTAGACAAGTGGAATTACAACTCATACTACTCACAAATACATCATGTAAAATTAATATCACAGACAATACATTAATAAATTCCCTCTGCACCTGTTTTGTACACACTGCCAACTTACATAATAATAACAGTGCGTAATCTTTGAATACCTTTAAATTGCATTTAGTTATCCTACATTATATATATATTTTTTCATTTACTAATTTTTTATTATTCTTTTATTTATTTTTTTATCATTATTTAATTGCTAATTAATTATTTATTCATTTTTAATTTTACTTCAACCTTCGTTTTCATCTTATAACGCAAGTTGTCCCGAGTCAGGCCCGAACTCACTACCTTCTACGCTGAAGTCCAGAGCCTTAGCTCTGAGCCACTGATCTACTCTGGTGATCTTTTTAATTCCCTTCAGTAACTTTCCCTCTCCAACCTTATTATGCAAAACACTAATATTATTTAATCATTCTTTGAACTAGTTGTTTCCCTCTAAATGCACATTTATTTTCTTCTCTTCCAATTTTTTCTTACTATCTTTCACAGAATCTTTTCTATCTCATATTAGGTTATTCATTAATTAAATGCCAACACCGCATCAACACACACTTGAATTTTGATTGGCCCTTCCGTTCTTTTAAACAAAACGCCCATCTGGATTTTCAGTGTCATCTTCTAGATGCTCCTGTCATCTCTCACCCACTAGCCACAATTCGAGGTTGTATCCTTTTGACTTATTTATAAAAACTTGTTCTACGCTTGTTATGTTACAAGTTGCATTAGACTTTAAATATACTATTACACTTGATATTCTAGTTAGCTTACTTTACCTTGTTCTACGCTATTGCTTGTATTGATCTTATTACTGTATTAGCCATTACGCTTGTAACATTACTTGAAATAATCTTTGTATTTCCTATTTATTATATTCATATTACCTAACTTAATTTCACAACTATATTTATTCCAATTCTTATACTAGACGTACTTTAGTTACTTAAAACATTACTTTTACAATAATTCAGTTACCATTTTCCATTTTAAACTTCCCTTTTAGCCTTTTCTTCTACATTACTAATTTATCTCATATTTCTTAGCTTTTTAACATTTTAATATACACCGTTTCTCATTCATTTCTTTTCAGTTACTAAAGCAACATTTTACTATCTTTAAACATGAAAATTTATCGTATGGCCTATCTCTTAACACAATCGATGGCCTATCTCTTAACACAACGTGTTCTATCTAGGTACTGCTTCCCTCAGCTGAGAACGGTAAGTAGTAATCCATTTGTGCATTCATTATCGCCTTGACTACTTTTCTGCAGTAATAATTATTAAAATATTTTTCTCTGTCCCAGTTACTATGGTCAAATGGTAAGACACTTCGTAAATGTTGGTATTTTAAACACTCATATAAACAATGTTCCACTGTCTCTATAGCTCCGCAAGTACACTTATTATCTTTACGATGGAATCTATGTTGATAGCTGGCAAAGCAGCCATGGCCAGTAATAGCTTGATTTAATTTAAAATCTGCACTTAACCTCTTCTCTGTAACTTTCGGGAAAACTTGATACACCCGCCTTCCCTTCTCAGACATATTCCATTTGTCTTGCCAGCACTCTTTTGCCCATTTTTCTAACTTTTTCTTTACGTTTTTCCTGTTATATTTGTAGATCTTTTCAATGTCATTCTTTTCCGTTGCCGCTTTCGCCGCAATATCAGCTGCCTCATTTCCTTCAATTCCGATATGGGCTTTTACCCAGTGAAACATTACTCGCATATTTTCTCTTTTAATGAATGACTTTATGTTTTCTACTATGTCTCCTTTGTACCCTACAGTTCTCAACGCTTCTAGAGCACTTTTTGAATCCGTATAGATATCAAAGACATTTATGCTCTTTTCTTTCATGATCTCCAATGACTTCTCTATTGCTCTCAACTCTGCCACATACGAGTTTCCCCCTTGTATCCTTTCTGTATATATCTCAGTTTGTCTTCCTTCCATATACACAACCATTCCTGCACCTACCCTTTCTCCTATTTTTGATCCATCTGTATATATGTGCACTTTTGTCTGCGGTTTAGAATCAAATACCCACTCTATACTCATTAGATCTTCAATACCTCTAATTCTTCTAGCCCTTTTTTCACTATTCGTTTCACCCAACAATTCTCCCTGCACCTCTACTTGTTTCCCTTCATCATAAATGTTGTAAAGTCTCCTACTCATACTACCTTTTAAGTATAGAGGCATGCATCCCGCCATAACATTCAATGCGTCGGTCGATACCGTTCTATAAGCTTTAGTTATTATAAGTAAAAATGGTCTTTGAATTTGGGTCAATTTATTATTAAATACTTTCTGATCTCTGTACCATGCATCTGATGCATATAACAACATTCTTTCTATCACAACGTTATAAACTTTCTTTACAATCTCTGGGTTAACTCCCCAAGTTTTCTTAATTAACCTCATCAATTTATACATATAATTCAAGGCCTTCTCTTTAACCATATCTAAGTGTTTTAAGAAGTTTACTTTGGCATCGATGAGCACCCCTAAATATTTGATCTCGTGTCTATACTTTATACTCCTATTTCCAATTTTAATAGTTGGTCTTCGACTTATTGATCCATTCTTTGCCACAATCGTGTAAGAGCACTTATCGATGCTAAAATCAAGTCTATTTCTATTTGTCCAATTTTCACATTCTTCAAGTGGGGAAGAAATTAAAATGAATCATTCCGAAATCGAAGATTCTGCTTCTGATGCTGATCAAGAGGAGCACATAAATGACGAAATCTCCACCATATCAGATGCTATAGTTGTGATGAGTGTAATTAATAAGTTTTTGTCAACACAAACAATGGAAGAATGAGTGTTGGAGTCATTTGATGTATTGGACAAAGAAATTCATAAAATGTTTTTGAAATGAGCATCACGTCAGCAGAAGAATACCGATTATTTCTGTATCAAAACAGTGAGCAACAATTAAAGGTAAAATTAATTTATTTCCATTTGTATTCATTTTTAGTTAATTTATTTAGTATTGTGTCAGTCTAATGTAATCGAATTTAGTCAATTTAATTCATTAATGATCATTTTAAATAGATTTTATCATTCTTTCAATACATGATTATTGAATATACATAGCAACTAATGAGTTATACGTTTTGTAATCTCTAAAATTTTTCTTAATGGTTCGGATATAGCGAACCACCGGATATAGCGAACTAAACCTTTGGTCCCTTGAAGTTCGTTATAACGGAGTTCGACTGTATAATTAGCCCCCAATGATGTCTAAAGTTTACCGTAATGGTTTCAAACAACGTGTATCTTTGAAACACCATTTTCAGTAATAAATCAATATACTTCTAGCCAGGGATTCTAAACGGGGTCCAGGTGGACCCCTTGTGGGTCGATGGAAATTAAAAAAGGGTATATAGTATTCCAGGGGTCTATTAGGGGTCGATGATAAATTTTTCTGTTTTAAAATTTAACTTAATTTTTTAGGAATGTAATTAATAAATAATAATATCCGTTTTAATATGTATAAATACAGATTTGAATAGGCGGAGTAATAAACCCATCTAAAGTCGAATGTCATGACGCTTTTGTATACGTGTCGAAAAAATTATATTATAATTATATATAAGTCAGTAAAAGTCTTTAATAAAATATATATTTATATTCGGTCTGTTAGTTATCGTGACCATACGATGATAAGCAGTTTCAGGCCAAACATTAAAAAAAATGTATCAATGCATCAGGCACAACCACCACATTAATTAAAATCGAACTTTTGTGCAATTGTAATCTGTGTTTCTGAAATCTTGCTTATATTTGTGAAATAAAAAATTAAAATAGTAAAATAATAATAAAACATAAACCTAATGAACCACTTTTTCTAATTTTTTGTTCATATTCTTAGTCAAATTGTTATCTTTGAGTGTTTTATGTGTAATTATTAGTATTATAATTATGTTCGAATGCGCATATTATAGAGAAAAATGTTAGGGGTCGATGAAGAAAATCATTCTTTTAAAACGGGTCGATGTAGGGAAAAGGTTGGGAACCCCTGTTCTAGCCCGTGATATCTGTGGCAACTGTTGTTAAATATATCCAGGAAAGACAAAGGGCGATACATAGGACCTCAATTCACGGTCATAATGTTTGAATGTATTTTATCGTCTGTAGTACCCTGAGAGACTAGTTTAGGATAGGAAAATTGCAATGAAGGATGTCTCTATAAAATGCACTCATCAGTTAGTTATTAAATACAAAATACACCAGCCAGGTTAAGGTTAAAATCACATTACGGGAACTCTTTGTGGAATGCACTCATCAGTTATTAATAAAACATACCGATCAGTTTAGAGTTACAAAATCACAATAAAGAAACTCTTAATAAAATTCACTTCTCAGTTATAAACAAAACATACCGACCAATTCAGGGTTAAAACATTGCAATACACGAAATCTTAATAAAATACTTTCATCAGCTATTAACAAAAAATACTGACCAGTTTAGAGTTAAAAATTCACTATAAAAGAACATTCTACGAAATGCACTCATCAGTTACTAACAAAGCTTACAGATCAGTTTATCGTTAAAAGATCACAATACATAAACTCTCTAGGAAATGCACTGATCAGTTATTAACAAAACACACCAATCAGTTTAGGGTTAAAAAATTCCATTACAGGAACTATTTATTAAATACTCTCATCAGTTATTAACAAAAAATAGTCTCAAGTTTAGGGTTAAAAATTCACAATAAAGGAACTATTTATGAAATGCATCCAACAGCTATTAATAAAACCTACCGACAAGATTAGGGATAAAAGATCACAATAGATAAACTCTCTAGGAAATTCACTCATCAGTTTTTAACAAAACACCCCAATCAATTTAGGATAAATAAAACACAATAGAGGAATACTGTTTATAAAGCATTCTCAACAGTTATTAACAAAACATACTGACCAGTTGAGGTTTAAATAATTACAAGATAAAAAGAACTTTTTATATACCACGTTCTTAAATTTTCTGTTGAACCATATAAACTTGACAATTCTACGTATTAACAAATACTTTTTAAATTTTTTTTTGATGAATTATTCCATCAACTTGAAAGAAAATCATCAAATGCGTAATAAAGAGAGCAATTGTAAGAAATTTTCAAACAACAAAATTAACTGAAAATGAATTCATTTCTGCTTAAAGATGGCTAAAAGTATTAAAAGAATGCATTGTCATCATGTTCTGAGCTATTCTAAAAGTTTCAAATGTCTAGCTATTCGGTAGGTTAGTTAAAAATCGATTGCAAGATTTGTACTGGACAAACACGTAAACAAGAAAGAGAGTTAATAAAAATCAGCTTAAAATGAATTCAATGTGCTTAAAGACGGCTAAAAGAATTAAAAGAATGCATTGTCATCGTGTTCTGAGTTATTTTAAAAGCTTCAAATGTCTAGCTAGTCGGGAAGTTAGTTAAAAATCGATTGCAAGATTTGTACTGCACAAACATACAAACAAGAAAGCGAGTTAATAAAAACATGGTAAAAAATCTCAATAAAGGAACTCTATATAAAATGCACTCCTCTGTAATTAACAAAACACAACTACCAATTTAGAATCAAGAGATCACTATACATAAACTCTCTATGAAATGAACTATTCAGGTATTATCAAAACACATCGACCAGTTTAGAGTTAAGAAAATCTCAATAAAGGAACACTTCATAAAATACACTTCTCAGTTATATACAAACGTACCGACCAGTTCAGAAGTAAAAATCACAATACAGGAGATCTGTATGAAATGCATTCATCAGTTATTAACGAAACATACCGATCAGTTTAGGGTTAAAAAATCACAATACATGAACTTTTTATAAAATATTCTCATCAGTTATTAACACAACATACCGATAGTTTTGGTTTAAAAAATCTCAGTAAAAGGAACTCTCTATAAAATTTACTCGCCGGTTATAAACAAAACGTACTGACCAGTTTAGGATTAAAAATCACAGTAAAGGACCTCTGTGAGAAATACATTCATCAGTTATTAACGAAACATGCCGATCAGTTTAGGGTTAAAAAAATCACAATACAGAAACTCTTTATAAAATATTCTCATCAGTTATTAACACAACATACCAACAGTTTAAGTATAAAACATCTCAGTAAAGGGAACTCTCTATAAAATGTACTCCTGAGTTATATACACTGTAGTGCCACTGAATTAGGGATAGCAAAGCCTATGCAAATTGTGTAGCGCTGCGCATCATGTATGCTCAAGTAAGGGCGCTGTGGTAACTGCATATATAGCGCGTACTGTGGTTGTTCTGAATTAGTTGTTGGAATTGCCAGTATGGGTAAACTACCTGATTTAGACGCCTTCGATCGTGAACAAATCGTAGGTGCGCGACCCATGGGCCATTCAATTTCCAAAATCGTCAGACAGCTAGGATTTTCAAGGACACTGTATGATTAGCACTCATCAATTATTAACGAAGCATAGCGACCAGTTTCGGGATAAAAAATCGCAATAAAGGAACTCTCAATAAAATACACTCATCAATTATTAACAAATCATATGGATCAGTTTAGGGTTAAAACAATCACAGTAAAGGATTTCTCTATTAAATGAACTCATCAATTATTAGCAATTCATATTTTAATAGGAAAACTAGACGTCACGGTCAAGTAAACTTACCTTTTAAATAGAAAGAAAGTTAATGATAGAATACCGACCAGTTTAGGTTTAAAATATCTCAATAAAGGAATTCTCTATAAAATACACTCCTAAGTTATAAACAAAGATTACCGACTAGTTTAAGATTAAAAAATCACACTAAAGGATCTCTGTATGAAATGGATTGATCAGTTATTAACGAAACATAGCAACCAGTTTCGGGATAAAAAATCGCAATAAAGGAACTCTCAATAAAATAGACTCATCAATTTAACAATTCATATGGATCAGTTTAGGGTTAAAACAATCACAGTAAAGGATTTCTCTATTAAATGAACTCATCAATTATTAGCAATTCATATTTTAATAGGAAAACTAGACGTCACGGTCAAGTAAACTTACCTTTTAAATAGAAAGAAAGTTAATGATAGAATACCGACCAGTTTAGGTTTAAAATATCTCAATAAAGGAATTCTCTATAAAATACACTCCTAAGTTATAAACAAAGATTACCGACTAGTTTAAGATTAAAAAATCACACTAAAGGATCTCTGTATGAAATGGATTGATCAGTTATTAACGAAACATAGCAACCAGTTTCGGGATAAAAAATCGCAATAAAGGAACTCTCAATAAAATAGACTCATCAATTTAACAATTCATATGGATCAGTTTAGGGTTAAAACAATTACAGTAAAGGATTTCTCTATTAAATGAACTCATCAATTATTAGCAATTCATATTTTAATAGGGAAACTAGACGTCACGGTCAAGTAAACTTACCTTTTAAATAGAAAGAAAGTTAATGACAGAATGCAAACAATTGAATAGAGCAGACATACATTTCCTTAAAACATGTTCATTCCCTTATCTTTGCACTGAAATAATCTCTCAAGCGCCTAAAATGCTCTTGGAGTCCCTCAAAAACACAAAAAAGGATTTTCCGCCCGTAACTATACTCTATAAAGAATTCCGTATCTCTCTTAAGATATCCTCTTTAGATATTCATTATAGTTAAACATTAGAGGATTTGAACTCCCCAAATGGCAACGTATCAGAGGCTGATTGTGCTCAAGATCCTTTTACAGTGCACAGTTACGCCGAAATAAGTTTTTCCTTTGTTGCAAGAAAGACAGTTTCTGTTTCGTTACATTTCAGGATTAAGCTTTTATCTAAACCTTTATTGCATAGAACTTTGGCCGTAAAGAAAAATTTAGTAAGGAACTAATGTATTTGGTTCTGCTGATGTATACAGTTTTACGGATCATATATTTAAAGATACTGAAGTTGAGGTATGTAGGAATAGAAGGCCTGATTTTTGGGTTCTTTAGATCAGTTAAGTAGGAGATAATCTTATACCGATAATCTGTTAAGTTCAGGATTTAAGGTATCTTGCCTACGTTGAAATGGCTGTTTTGATGTCAAATTTATAACTTTTTTTATTGACTTTACTTCAAAGACCCATCTTTTTGCACACTAAAACTGATTTACTTAGATTCATACGATCATTGGATGATAACTTATGGCCCATTTGATAAACTGAAAGCTGCATTTTCTAGAAAATCAGTTTTTCAGCTAATTTTGTAAACGAGAGTGCTAATAATTTAAAAAGCCTTCACACTCGATTACTAACCTTGTATCTATGAGATAGATACACGGTAACTATTTTTGCTGACTGCAAGTCCATCCGTAGAGAGGGAGGCTGCTTCCCCCGCTTATCTTCCTAGCAGGAGGGGTGCTAGATGTCAGTTTAGTTTTCGTTCTCATAAAGTAAAGGTTATTGACATCACAAGCCTTTTATCTCACAGATACGACGACAGCAGATTCGTAAGTAATTTTGATCAATCTGATTATTTGTTTTGTAGCTGTATTTTTGTGGATTGTTGTTGATTCTAAAATGGTTTATTCAACCAATTTGGAAATTTATGCAATGTTTTATTCAACCTATTTGGAAATTTATGCAATGTTTTATTCAACCTATTTGGAAATTTATGCAATGTTTTATTCAACCAATTTGGAAATTTATGCAATGTTTTATTCAACCGATTTGAAAATGTATGCAATGTTTTATTCAACCAATTTGGAAATTTATGCAATGTTTTATTCAACCAATTTGCAAATTTATGCAATGTTTTATTCAACCAATTTGGAAATGTATGCAATGTTTTATTGAACCAATTTGGAAATTTATGCTGGAAAGCAAACGGACGGGCCATACCAATTGAGCAACAAGAGCACGGACATAGTAGAAAGATTGATTACTCCCATCACTAACACCGGACGTAATGTCACTGCTGATAATTGGTTCAATAATGTCTCTCTGCTCCAAACCTTATCAGAAAATTTTTCCGTAAATAAAATTCAAAACAATCCATACCTCTAGTTATTCACCCCCTTTTCCTTTAAATAATAGTGTAAAAATTGATATATCTTGGTTTTTGTGTCATGTATCTCACAGATACGAAGATAGCAATGACGTAAGTTTTTTGAGGATAGTAATGGAGTGTTAAATACATTTCATTGAAATTTTGCAATAGTGTTTTACATATTACGGTATAACCTCGTTTATCCGGACTAACTGGGACCATAGGCAATACGGATAGTCCGGATAATATGGATAATAAGCAGAACAAAATCCTTAACTAAGCAGACTTACCGTTTATTACGATAAAAAAATATGTTTGTAACAAAATTACACAGTATTGTTTACAAGACATTAGGGCGCGGTGGTTTAGTTGGCAAAGACAGAGAGCCAGTGATCTGAACGTCACTGGTTTGATGCTCGTAACTGACAAATCTACCTTCGTGTACACTAAAGGCGGCTGGTGCACGAAAAATCTGTCTTGGCTGCAATGTCTGTTACATTGATCGTATAGTAGTTAGCAGTTTTAGAAGTGGGGAATGTGGTAGTACATTGCATGTAAAATAGTGATTAATTGTGACTCCAAACGATGGAAGACAACTCTGGTTTAAGAATGATAAACTGTTTTATTGAATTGACATAATGCACAAATTACACAACATTATCTCACTAAAAATTATACGCTCACCAAATATTATCATCACTTAATTACGATTTATTTCATCATGATTAATTACTAATTAGCATCAACTCATATTAAACTCAAAATATATTCTTAATCAATAATTAGTATTAGCTCATATTCAATTCACAACACATTATACTAAATAACTCGTTTTACGAATTAGCACTTATTATTCCTTCTAATTTCCGTCATGATTAATTCACTATCGCGCTCTACGTTACTAAGTTACCTTGATTGTTACGCTAATCAGAAGCAATGATTTCAGACATGGAAAGGAAAAGGGACAGTACCTCCATTGCTGATATGATCGCAGACTAGAACTCGGTTGTGGACGCATGGCACGGGACGCTGGCTTTCTCAATACTGGGCATCTAGGCATCGGGTGCATTGCTTCCTACTGAAACTGTTATTACGGGCATTCGGGCTTGTTCGCTGGGGGTCTCCGGTCATCCGATGAATTTGTCGTCGGGAACTGGTTACGAGCTGTGAGACTCATAAGCTCGTTTTCATCTTAGTCGCTGGGCGGGCTCATCGATCTATTGTAGCTCATACTTAGCGATTATAACTCAGCATCGGCCAATTACTTATGGCAACTCTCTTCTTACTACTAACTACAAACTCTCTGGGTAACATAAAATCTCGGATTTCGCTCTTCTACTTTTCTTTCTCCATATTCGTTTTTTCATTCTTAGTTTGTTAGCGCCCCGCCTTATCCAATTTCATTCGTCATATACTTTTATCAAGTCTGCTATTGGTTGGGGGATGTTCCCTCCATCTTCCTCGCTAACCAATCTCAGCATGGGCGTTCTATATTTCTTACCGCCACTGTTTCCCTACTTCTCACGGTCCGCTACCCTTTTCTCTTCTTGTGAGGTACCCTTTTATTACCCTCTTAAAATTTGCCTCAACAACTTGTTACACTTTTATATCTTCTTTTATACTATCCCTCTTTTATTTGCCTCTTACTTTCTTTTACATTCTAATTTCTGCTTCCAGCTATTTTTTATCTCTTTGTTTCTGCACCTGCGTAGCATGTTCTTTCTTCTCATTCCCATCGATTCAGTTTTATTGCTTAAAATTGCTATCCAACTATTCTTTACTACTACTAGGGGCTTCGCCCCTAGGCTCGCTACGCTCGCTCCTCTGTTATGGCTAATAGCGAAATACATAGGGGTGATTCTCGGGTGATGTAACAGCTTCCACCCATTTACCGTTGTCACCCTTAATGCGAAGGGCGTTTTAACACTGTTGAATTATCAGATTTAAAATTCAATTAAAAATCGAAAATTTAAGATATAGACTTGAAATGAGGTTTATATGAATAAGAAAGCTTTCAGCTTATAGAGAGATATCTTCTAATTAACTTGCCTTTTGCATCTGTTTCATTTTGCCCTTTCACGATGTCACGAAACTCTGCGACAATGTCCTCCAAGTTCTCAAATATACCTCTGGAGATGCGGGGTCAAGTGTATCGATCTCGTCACTTCACTAGGTTCAAAATTACGGGACCGGATCGTAGGCAAGTAGGACTCTGACCCTTGTGGTGCTAATTAAAAAAGAAAAAAAAGGAACCACCCCCCTCAACCCAATAGCCTATATGGACTTCATCTGATGTTGCTGTGGGTCAAGTGGGATGAGCAAAAACAGCACAAGACATTAAAAAATTTAAAAATAACTTTTCACATCATTTCTTAAGAAAGAAATGGCAAATCTAGTAAAGCTTTCTGAAACTCAACAAAAAGCATTTTATTCCCATAATTTATTGTACAATGTATGTAGGAACTACACATTGAATTAAACTAAAAAGTAGATATTTGGCGTACTAGTAGTTACGTTCTTGCTATCATAGTTAAGGCGACAATGGACCTTCAGATTGAAAGAAATATGTCCCCAAAACGTTTTTTTTTTCTTTCAGAAAATGATTCTGCAACTCATCAGCTTTAAATAAAAAAAGTATCTTGATGCGATCATTATTACCGAGTTATAGAGATTTTTTTAAACGTAAACAATGGAAATGTTAGTCAAATTAAAACTTTAAATGCCATTTTCTCAAAACAAGTTTTCATGTCGTTTCGGTAAGTTCAAAATGTTCCATGCGTCAGAATTTTTCTTGAATTTTCATAAAATTTCATAAAAGGATTATTTATATATGTTAGAATAAAACTTAGTAATCAATTCATTATACTATTTTAAAACAACTTAAAATTTTTGCAATAAAAAAATTTTTTTAATAAAATTTTTCATAAAATGACCTATTTTTATCGATTTCTTCTCTGGTTCTTATAAATATGACTGTAAATAAAATATTGCTACTAACTTTTATTATAACTATATAAAGCTAGCTTAAGAGAGAAAATTGGATATCTGAGACAAAAATTAATGCGCACGGAACATTTTTAAATAGAGTAATTAACAAACTGATTTTAATTAATATCTTAATTAATTATATTCTGATTTTTTTTTATTTATTTAGAATTTCCATCTCTAAACAACACTGTATAAGCATAAAAAATTTCATAGCAATTGGTTAATAAATAAAAAAAAGGTTTTCATGGTCCATTGTCGCCTTAAAAATTATTAACTAATGGGAAGATTAAATAAAAATCATGTCTTCAAATCTGAACCTCATTTTCCGAAGATCTGGATAAACGAGGGACGGATAAACGAGGTTTTACTGTACTAACTATGGTTTGAACGCAAAGCTAAGCTATATGTGTTTATTAAAGAGTTCTACAGGTACTTGCACTCATAAAAAGGCCCGTATAGGCATCGGGCTTAAGTGTGCGGCTCCGATTTATATAGAACCACAAGGGTCGGAGTACGTCTTAGCTAGTTGATACCTCAATTTTGACCGAGTACCCCGAGGATTCGAAATCTAGGTGGATCGTACACTCACCCACCCTTTCTGACCTCAGAAAGTTTTAAAAAATTTTAAAATGCCTAATTTGATTTTTATGTAACTTTGTAAGGTATACATAAGATTCGATTCACAAGAATCGAACTTTTGAGTGAATGAATTAAAGAAGCTGCTTGAGATATGCTAATTTCGGCATACGCGCTTGGTATAAATACCAAGCAGCTTGATTAAGTTAAAAGGGTTGTTAAGGTTGATAGATAAGCGAGTTAAGGGAGCTACGAGGTAAGCAGCTCCAGATGTTAACCGGCGCTTGTGCTTAGCAGGCCCAAAGTTTACGTGGCAGAACTGCTGGTTTGACTCCCTGGTTTGTGAGTATTGAAAAGTGTATTTTTATTGAATGCTAATATATATTCCGTACAAGTAGTACATATGCTGATTGCTGTAAAGGCAAATTCTATATTTGCAACGAATTCAATAAACACTGTTTCATGTATAAACTGTGTTTGTATCAAATTCATTTAGAGTGCCACTTCAAATTATATACACCCAAGTGCAGGTAGAAATGAGCTATACTCTATAACTTCATGCACATTTTATTTTATAATCAAAATGTAATTCATTTATCTCTCTATTCTAAAAAAAAGTAACTCCCACTGCTGTCAAAAGCTTGTCACGCTATCTCCTCCGAAACCGCTGGGGGTATGGGGTCGGGAGCGATACCAATGGATGCAGAAAAATGGTGGGACCAAAGTGAGACATGTATCATCTTCGTCAGACTTTAAGTTTTTATTTTATTTTATGTTTTGTGGGAAAATATTGACTTTTTCATCTTCAGATTACAATAACTCGTAGAATTTTGATCTTTTTACAATCTAAGACTACAAACATTTCTCTTTCAAACTAGACCTCATTTGTTTAAAAATATTTTAAAACAGACTAATATTTTCATCAAAAAATGAAACACAGGTTTTCAAGAAATATTGTCTTTTTCATCTTCAGATTACGATAACTCGCCAAAAAATGATCGTAGAATTTTGATCTTTTTACAATTTAAGACTACAGACATTGCTCTTTCAAACTAGACCTCATTTGTTTAAAAATATTTTAAAACAGACTAATATTTTTATGAAAAAATGAAACAGTTTTTCAAGAAATATCGTCCCCTATGTGGATGTAATATCGATGCTCCTCGAGTTTTTATCTTACAAAGAAAATATTTACATCATCTGGAAGCTGAAAGCTTTCTTATTCGTAAAAACCTCACTTCAAGTCTATATCTTAAATTTTTGATTTTTAATTGAATTTTAAAGCTGATAATTCAACAGTGATGAAACGCCCTTCCAAATAAGGGTGACAACAGTAAATGGAAGGAAGCTGTTACATTGCCCGAGAATCACCCCTATGTATCTCGCTATTGGCCATAACAGAGGAGCGAGCGTAGCGAGCCTAAGGGCGAAGCCCCTAGTAATATAAAAGTAAAACAGATTAAAAATGATCACATATTCAGGAAAAAAAATTCAATAGAGATATGAATAAATTACATATATCATTATTGCCTTTAGATTTTATATTTTTAATGCGCTGCTATAATTATCAATATAAAAAACGAACAATGTAGAAAACATTTCTATTCTGATTGAAACTAAACACAAGACTGAATTTTATAAATAACTAAGAGGAATTCCTAAACATTCCTTAGATAAGAAAGAAGGGGGGAATTCCCTAAATTTTTCGAAGGAAATTCCAGTTAATGAAAATATTTTCCTTAAAGCTATAATCAAATTGGGATTTTAAAAACGCAATTTTTTTAAACTATGCTAAAAGCACAAAAAATCGTGTAATTAACGGAACTGGATTTATTTTTCTATACCGTGTAATCTAACAAAATTGAAAGTCCGGTAGTGCGATAAATGGCAATCGATAACTTGCTGTGTACTTTATCTTAAGTGTTTAATCAAAATCATGTAAAAACTGAATATGGTGCAATTTTTTAGACATTCGATGATGTTAAACTTCTTTTATGAGATAAATCTTTCACCAATACTTTTCCCCAATAAATTGGAACCCGTAAACCAACGTATGCCTGGGATAAGGTTCGAATCCGTGTCGCTAAACTTAGAGGTCAGAATAATAACAACTGAAATATTACGTTAATGTGGTGACGTTTTATTGTCTTTATATACAATTTTTGCCATAAAGAGCTTAACAGTGGGAAACTGAAGCCATTGCTGTATGCGCCTATCCGCTTTGTAGGTGTTTCTATAGAGTCGAGTTCCAGGCTAGGCCGATAATAAAATGCATGAAGATAAATGTGAGACAATGTAGTATTATGAGTTGAAAACTGTTTGTGTTTATTTAATTCCCTTGTACGGTTATAATTAGAGTTCCACTTTGAAATGGTCATAAAAGGAAAACTACTGGACCAAATGTTATCAAATTTGGTAATAGTTTAAAGGATGTCATGAGACTGTCTTTTTCGCCAAAAAAAAAAAAGGTCAAAAATTCACCACCACGAGGGAAATGGCGCTGTATGCAATATTGTTAAACGAAATAAGACATGAACACGTCGGTTTAAAATATGCTTAATCGTTTCTAAAACGTGTTACAAAGCATGTTCAATGTGGCATCCTCCATTTTCCATATTCAGGCTTCAAAATTCACAAACTAGCGATCTGTAAGAAAACGATTTCCGGAACTCGCACACTTTAAATGGTAATTTTGTTTGGTCAATGTTTCTTAAGGGTATACAAAATGTTAAACCCGTGTAACAAAAGGTTAAGTTAGATTCCGACCCTTATTTCGTTTAACAATATTGCATACAGCGCCATTTCCCCCCTGGTGGTCAGTTTTTGAACTTTTTTTTGGCGGAAAAGAAATTCCCATGACCTTCTTTAAACTATTACCGAGTTTGATAATATTTGGTAAAATAGTTTTCCTTTTATGACCATTTCAAAGTGGAACTTTAATTATAACCACCAAAACTTGCCCCTAGCATTCAATTTGATAGTTATTTTGGCTGAATCTTGAATAGTTGAGGTCCTCCCAGGGGAAGTGGAGCAGCCGATCTTGTACATGTAGCAATCAATTCCATGGTGATGGCCAAGTGTGTTTGAGCAGTTCTCAGCATGTCTCGTACTCTCACGTTCTTTACGAAATTCACTAATCCATCTTAACACTGTGCGCCATGACAGACGCATATACGATGATAAATTTTGATCTCACTAACACAATCAGCTGTCAGAAGTTGAATTACCGCTCGCAGGTCCTGTTTGGACGAATCTATATCACAACCGTACGTAATCCCCTTGATTAAGCACACGCAAGCAGCAAACTGATAGTTTCCGACGATAACAGCTTTCCTTCACAAACAAAAATCTCTGAGTGTTTAAAGACTGTGGCTAATTTTTCAAAAAAACTGTCCCTTGTATAATGTCAAAACGAGTTTGTTTGTCTGTAATTTCCAATTTCCAGTGCACCAGACAGGGCCCGACATGGCAACTAAGCCCTTCCGGTATTGAATCCCTGCCCGTGAATAAGCTGCCACTGCAATTTAGGCCGAGCACCCTAGGGTGACATCTGGAGGGCTCGTATCGTCTCCCACCCTCTCTGACTTCATAAATGGACTTTCCGGTGTACATTTTTAACGTGCCCATATCCGGTCTGGACACGAAGTTATTGAATGGCGTCGTTCAGATTCGAACCAAGCAACCCCAGTCCGAACGAAGCCAAGCGCGCTACCTCCGGGCTACCAAGGGCCCCCAATTTGTCTCTTTCTCTGTAATTTTATTCCGTAAAAAAATTTCCCAAAGTCCCATAAATGTACATAATTACAAGATAAAAAGAACTTTTTATATACCATTTTTCAAATTTTCTGTTGAATCATATAAACTTGACAATACTATGTATTAATAAATACTTTTTAAAATTTTTTTGATGAGTTATCCCATCAACTTGAAAGAAAATGAAGTTAATTGGCATATAACTTTTCGGTCCCTTTCCGGCCAATAGATGGCTAGACCAATCTATAAAACGTTCCAGCCAATAGATGGCTGTACCAGTCTAAAAAACAAAATTAACTGAAAATACCTGAAAATTAATTTAATTCTGCTTAAAGGTTGATAAAAGTATTAAAAAAATGCATTGTCGTCGTGTTCTGAGCTATTCTAAAAGTTCCAAATGTCTATCTAGACGGGAAGTTAGTTAAAAATCGAATGCAAGATTTGTACTTGACAAACACACAAACACACAAACAAGAAAGCAAGTTAATAAAAATATGGTAAAAAATAGGGTACACCTAAAATAACTAGAAACAAAATAAAACAACCATTAGAGTTGTAGTTCCATGTGAGTGGGGGGAGAGTTGAGAGTTAGGAGTGCTACTGTCATTTTTTTTCAATGCCAGGAGCATACAAACACGGGCTGTAGTTCTGACTGGCTACCTTTTGGCAATTTTCTTTGAAGTTGGCAGTCGTTTTTAATGAATGTACAAGGAAAAGATGTCCATTCTTAAAACAAAATTGTATTTCAGTGGTTGCCAGAATTGGCGAGAAATCGTAAAAAGGATCGCAACCAAAGAGAATGGTGGCTATAGTCACAGCTTCATTCATAAAATTTCCTTTTTTACCATGCTTTTATTAACTTGCTTTCATGTGTGTTTGTGTGTTTGCCCCGTACAAATCTTGGAATCGATTTTTAACTAAATTCCCGACTAGCTAGACATTTGAAACTTTTAGAATAGCTCAGAACACGATGACAATGCATTTTTTATACTTTTAGCCATCTTTAAGCAGAATTGATTTCATTTTCAGTTAATTTTGTTTTGCAGACTGGTGCAGCCATCTATCGGCCGGGACGGGAACGAAAAGTTAAACGCAAGTTAATTTCCAATTAACTTCATTTTCTTTCAAGCTGATGGGATAATTCATGAAAATAATTTTTAAAAAGTATTTATTAATGCATAGCATTGTCAAGTTTATGTGATTCAACAGAAAATTTAAAAACATGGTTTATAAAAAGTTCTTTTTATCTTGTAATTATTCAAAGTTTCCACCGTATTAAACGTTTTGCAATTGAAGTTTTAATAAATTTTAATTTGAACCGTATCCCACGAGCAAAAGGAAGATAATTATGCTTATTCGATAGTGGTTCAACAGATGTATCAAAAACTAGACGGGCATTGAATTTTGATTTTAAAATGGTGGCTATAATCTATACTGCATTCATAATAAATCAGTTTTTGCGCTTAAAAAGTTTGTTATTAAAATTTTGATAAACCTTACTTTTGTAACTTGTTCGATAAGCAAAAGGAAAAGATTAACCTTTACTGCGATTTTGATCCAACAAATGTACCGAAAACTAAAAACGCATTAAATTTTGAATTTAAGATGTTTTTAAACAAACTTTCAATATTATTAGGCATTTTTTACGTGCACAGGGATCATTATGCTTTGATCACACTCCATCCAGAGCGCAGTGTTGCTTAGATTGTTGACATACCCTGCGATTGGTGTAATATGTCACGTGGTCATTGCGTTAAGTTCTGTGATTTGTTGAAATGATGCTATGTCCCGCTCTAGATGGCCTTATGCAGAAACTCATTAACAAAATCATCACAAAATGCTTTTAAATGAATGAAATTTATTCCTGTGTACTGCGTTTGAACCCAGGTCTAAGGGGTGTCATTGCGCTGCAATAACCAAACTACAATAAGAGCATCTGTAGACAAAGAAATAGATTCCTAAAATTCCTGTCATTTACAATATTACAAAGCAAGCTGTGATAAAAGAGTATTGCACAAATTTCTTTCCTTCTTCTGAAATAAATTAACTCATGAACTCCGACAACAGTTTCCGAAAATCATTACTTACAGGAACAAAATAAATTTACCAGATCGTTAATGCCTAAAAGTGACTAGCATGGAATAAACCAGCTTCCATTCTTACAGAAATTGCCCTAATTTTGCTTTCTTTGCTCCGAGAGCAATGTTTATGCCCTTTAAATACCCTCGAGAAATAACAAACCCTATGAAAGCAGAGTCTATCGAATGCCTTTATGCGATCCCTTCTCATCAAAGAATTCCACTCCGACAGAGAAGCATTCGATTTAAATATTTACAGCAGTTGTCAGTGGATTTCAATTCCCAAATGGGGCAAGAGGCATTAGAAAGTAACTGCATTCGGGGCAGTTAGTTAGAATGCATGAAAAACAATGTTACAAATCGAAAATTTATTTTTCCACTGAGGAAACTGTTCCTTTGGGTGATAAAAGTGTAAAGGAAGAGAGAGCAGACATAATTGATTTCTGGTTAGATATAAGAGAACGCTTAGGCCTGGATGTATTCTTGTCATTCTTTATTATTGCTTGATCACAGAAATATAATATTGTCTTTATCATCAATTTGCATTAAAATTACATAAAAGTAATGCAAAAATTTCAGCGATTTACTCTAATTTCTCTCCATATTACGACAAACAATTTCGATGTAACGGAACATTTGTCTTCATTGAAGCTTTTGTTCCTATATAAATCGGTGGTAAAAAGTTTTTAAGACGTTAGCATTTTATCGGAGAATTTGTGTTTATTTCCAACTTCTTGTTGCTTCTAATTCCTCCTAATTTAAGCAAGTTTGGATGTGACCAAGAATGACCTCATTATTACACTTTTTCAAGTGGGAAAGATTTTGTTTTGTGGATCAAATTTTAGGCACTTTAGGTGATCGCTTGCAATCCTTGAGATTGCAGTCTGCTCAGCTCTGTCATCCTTGGAGATAAGAGCTCCACCAGGGCAGACGCCAAAGTACCAGTCATGGACCGGGGGAAGATCTACAAGAACTCTGGATAAAAGATTTCCTTACGGAATAAGTCTCCAGATAAGTAAGACCCTCGCAGTACCTCCTCTTTGGAGGTACTGTGACAATTTTGATGGAGAGATTTAGGCTATATCACATGCAATTGATAAATTAAAAGACAGCCATGACCATAATATTGTGTTTTTTATTGATTCTCAAGCCTGTATTTTGTCGCTTACCAGTTTGAACTATAACGAAAATGCCCAGGTTCATTTTTGAAGAATGAAGCTTCTCGATCTAAAGAAAACTAGAAAAAGCATTGCTCTTCAATGTATTCCGAAGCATTGTGATATTTTTGGAAATGAGCAGGCTGATAAACTAGCCAAGGCTGGATCTCTTATAGCCCAGCCTGATTCTCCTCAGCCTCTGCGAAATATTAAAAGAATTATTTACAATAAAATGAGAGCTAATAGAATATCCTTATATGTTGATACGGCTGTGGATAAGAGATGGAAAATCCTGCTCAACAGTAACAATAATATCCCTAGTTCCTTGCCTCAGTCTGTTGGAGTTGATTTCGTATGACAACTGGACATGATTATCTACAAAAACCTCTGCATCGGATAGGCATCAGCGATTCAGCTTGCTGCCTTCTGTGACGCCAGGGTGATATGGATGTTGACCACCTCAAGAACTGCCCCATTTTTTAAAGTTTTTTACAGACAACTCTGTGCAGGCTAATTTTATCTCTCGCTTTTATATATGTTCATTTCTATATTGGGCTGCTCGTCGACCGATGGCAGAAATGCCGAAGACGGGCTTAGGATAAAAAAAACCTTAAAAGCCGGTGAACGTTCAGCCGTACCTTCCTTTGCTGACTATTTCTTCCATTCCTCTAGCTTCTTGCTTTCATGATGGACGGATAATACGCCGGCGAAAAAACGTGAACTAAGGTACTTTCTGAGGGCAAAGACATAAGCATGAATATTGTTTATATGATGGACAAATCATCCGCAAAATTGATAATACTTCCCCGAAAAAGTATGAATTCAGTTTATTTTCTGGGGACAAAGAACTAAACATAAACTTTGTTTCAAAAAGATATCGATGCTAAAATTTTCAAAAAGATATCGATGCTAAAATTTTACTGAGCCAAGTTGGCATTCTGTCGAACGCTTCGTACTTTAATTCTAACCACTTGCTTTTCCACTGCAGGTATAATCCACCCATGGATAAACTGGGGTTCAGTGTTTCTTATGAAGACAAAGATAAAAACATAAGACAGTTTCCCAAAGGCAACTGTTGCCAAAAACCGTCAGAGCCATATTATAATCCTGTAGGAGATTTTCTATTGCATTTTCCAGTTTCTGCTTTTCTGGTGGTCGGATAATTCGCACTAATTAGTAATCAGTCCTCGAATAAACGTCATTTCAGAGCATTTTTGGATGGCAAACAAATAACCATAAGCAATTTTTCCTAAAAAATGGTTCCAAAAAACAATCTAAGGCACTTGAAAATCTCATCGGAGAATTTCTCTTGCATTCCTGATTTTCCGATGGACGGATAATTCGTGAAATTGATCATCCACCCACGAATGAGCGTGATTTCAGGGTGTTTTCTGAGGACAAAGTAAGAAGCATAAACTTTATTTACGAAATAAATCAGTCCTCAAATTGTGCAGTGTCATGTCGGAATTCTGTCGGACAATTTCTACTTTAATTCTAATTGCATGCTTTTTCGATGCATAGACAATCCACCCACGGATAAATTGGAGCTCAATGCTTTCTCTGGGGATAAATTAACATAGGCAATTTTTCACAGGGAATTAGTGCCAAAAACCCTTCCAGCCATGTCAGTATCTCGTCAGAAAAATTCAATTTCATTCCTAAATTCTTGCCTTTTTCGAGGGACGGATAATTCCCCAAATTGACAATCCAACCTCTAATAAACGTAACTCATGATGGACGGATAACCTGCAAAATTAAAAACCACCTGCGAAAAGACGTGTGTTTAGTGCTTTTCCTACGGACAAAGAAATAAACTTAAGCCATTTTTCCAAAGGAAATTTCTTCCAAAAAACTTCCGAGATATGTTAAAATCCCATCGGAGAATCTCTGTTTCATTCCTAAATTCTTGTTTTTTCCATGGACGGAAAATTTAGCAAATTGACAATCCACCCTTTAATAAACGCAATTCAAGGCATTTTCCTAACGCAAATGAAACAAGTATAGACTTTTCTTTAATGATGGACGGATAACCTGCAAAATTAAAAACCGCCCGCGAAAAGACGTGTGTTTAGTGTTTTTCCTACGGACAAAGAAATAAACTTAAGCCATTTTTCCAAAGTAAATTTGTGCCATTAAACTTCTGAGATATGTTAGAATCCCATCGGAGAATCTCTGTTTCATTCCTAAATTCTTGCTTTTTCCATGGACGGAAAATTTTGAAAATTGACAATCCACCCTTTAATAAACGCAATTCAAGGTATTTTCTTAACGCAAACGAAACAAGAATAACCTTTTCTTTCAAGATGGACGGATAACCTGCAAAATTAAAAACCGCCCGCGAAAAGACGTGTGCTTAGTGTTTTTCCTACGGACAAAGAAATAAACTTAAGCCACTTTTCCAAAGAAAATTTGTGCCAAAAAAAATCGAGTTATGTTAGAATCAGACCGGAGAATCTCTACTGCATTCTTAACTTCGAGCTTTTTCGATGGACGGATAATTCACAAAATTGACAATCCGCCCACGAATAAACGTGATTCCATGGTATTTTCCGAGGACAAAGAAATAAGCATAAAAACTGTTTTCCCGAAAGAAATCGGTGTTAAAAACTTTCCAATCACCGATATCTACTCTTGTGGGACACCTAAGCCAGTATTATTTGTTTTTGCACAAAGAAATGACACCGATTTCTTTTTATTTTATTTATTTCCGATCGATCGGGAAAGTACTGTGCCCTGAATAAAATATCGAGGGTTGGTGGCGGACATGCGGTCACAGCACGTAGTGGGACACCGATAACGGAGAGGTCGTTTCGAAAGATCGTGATCTAGTAAAGGTGTTAATAATTCCGAACTCACTGGAAGTATGTCTCGCAAAAGAATCGTGGAATTCCGATAGAAAGTTTTGTCAAAACTTTGGCTATGCGTGGCCTGTAATAAGGAAAGGTTGAGTGGCCGAAGAAATATAGTTCAGTAAATTTCATTTAAGGACTTGGACGACGTTTAAAAGATACTAAAAGGCAGGGTTTATCTGTAACTTAGTACAGCAAAATTTGCGGTCCATAGGATGGGTTTTTCTGTTAAAGGTAACTACGAAAATGAGTTACAGGATATTCAGAAAAGTTTGGTTAAAATCGGGGCAGACGTTAGATGCTTTTAGTCGCCAATTAGGTCGTCAAGCGGGTAGTCGCCGTTTGGCGATTATTTATGAGCGCACTGATTGTTTGCAAATACCCGATAAAGAGATGCAATCTGTTTAAGATCCTTTGAACAAATTGTTCAGGTTGCCATACTTGACGTGGAATTGTTTTAACGTAGGATTACGTTCCTACGTAACGATCCTTTGGAAAGGAAAATGTCAGACGCTAAAACCGTCCGTTTTAGCGTCTTACCGCCAGTAGAACATTTCTATAGTATAAAATTTGAAATTAAAAGCCTCAATTAAACCTGAACACTACTGGATCACTACAGAAGCGCTCAAATAAACCTTTTTTTTTGTTATAAATAATTCTCATCCAAGTACTAAACCGAGTTTACACATACATCCATGACAAAAGGGATTTCTACAACTCATATTAACTATTCGACTCCACTGAGCTGCGTGGTAAATCCTACTAAAAGTAGTTTCAGGGTGCGTTGGCCCAGTTGGCAATAGCAGCGGGCCAGTGATCTGAACGTCCTTGGTTCGATGCTCGTCGCTGCAAATCCACCACCGTGTTCACTAATGGTGGCCAGAGCACGTAAAATAGGTCGTGGCTGCAATGTCCTCCAAGTTCTTAAATTTACCTCTGGAGGTACGGGGTCAAGTTTTCCGGTCTCGTCACTTTACTCGGTTCAAAATTACGGGACCGGTCATTTACCCAAGTCGGACTCCGATCCTTGTGGTGCTAATTCAAAGCAGAAGGTGCGGCTGATTCAATCGCACATTCATCGCCCATAGCCTTCGGGACTTAGCGTGATGTTGCTGTGGGTCAAATGGCATAAGCAACAACAGCAATAACAGCAACAAAGATAGTTTCAGTGATAACAACTTCGCATCATACATCTTTCCTGTTATCATGCTTTAAACTCCATTGGACAAGGACAGCTCGTCAAATCTCCAGCTGGAAAATACCTAAAACATATTCTGTCCCTGTAGCGAAGAACGAACAGCTGATTGTTTGAATAACTTTTAAATTCTTCATTGTTGTAGCATTAAATTGATTTAAGGTTAAACAGCATATTGCCTGATTCTTTGATTGAAATTTTCTGGGCTGTTTTTTTCTGAAGTAATTGAATGTTATGCATATGTCAGAATAACGCCAAAGTCTATATTATAAAGTTCTTTTGTAGGGTTACTATGAGTTCTCGTTTTAGCAGTTTTAGAAGATATATTGCTGACATAAACAAAAGTCGATTCTGGAAGTTTCCATGTGGTGTGTTGAGCATGCGCGATAGGGGGGGTGGTAAGCCGTAGATCAAAGGTTTCGGCTGTACTGTACATTTGTATGTATTTTAAAAGTTTTATTACTATTTGTACAATAAAACATAGTTTTTATGTTGATAAATTGTTTTCATGTTTGCACCTCATTTTTAGTCTTTTTTCGGGTTATCCGCGATTTCTGCTATCCGCGGTGCCCTTGCCACCCAATTCCGCGGATAATCGGGGCTTTACTGTATATATATATATATATATATATATATAGTGGAATCTCGATCGATCGTTTTCGGATCCATCGTTTTTCCGTATGTGTCGTTCATTTTATCCAGTCCCAACGATCATATTGCTTTGTTATGTTTCCGCATCTATCGTTTTCCAGCATTTATCGTTCATTTCAATCGGTCCCTTGCAAAACGATAGATCGAGATTCCACTGTATATATATATACCGTGTAACCAGAATGAAAACACCTCCACTTTGACCTCCCTGTATATCGAACCACTCAGTGTGAAGGTTTCAAATTTGGTACACATACTTTTCAAGACATGGGGAAATGGATTTCGCGAAAAAAAATTTAGCTCCAAAAACACCGATGGGTGGCGCTGTAGAACAGGAAATATGAAAAAGAAGACTAAAATAATAATAGAATAAAAGCATATGTGAAATGAAAATTTTCCTTTTTAATACCTACTAGGGGCTTCGCCCCTAGGCTCGCTACGCTCGCTCCTCTGGTGAATCAAGTGAATGAATGACTCAATAGTTGTTTACAGCGATTGAGTCATTCATTTGTTTACAGTTGAAGCTTCCCCCCACCCGGCGAAATGGATGAAGCTCGCCTATGGGTAAAAAATTGGATCTTCTTTCATGTCCTTCTGCAAAGGAAGCGAATGAGAAGATTTTTTTGAAGTATTTCTTTAAAATTCAATTAAAAATCGAAATTTTAAGATAGAGACTTGAAATGAAGTTTATATCAATGAGAAAGCTTTCATCTTCCAGTTGATATAAATATTTTCTTTGTAAATAATAAGTCTGAGAGCATCGAATTTATATATCTCGAAACGCATAAATTTTTCGAAAAAGTGGGTTTTCAATTTTAATAAAAATATCAGTCTGTTTTAAATTATTTTTAAACAAATGAGGTCTTGTTTGAAGGAGAAATGTCTGTAGTCTTAGATTGTAAAAAAAAAAAATTCTACGATCCTTTTTTGGCGACTTATCGTAATCTGAACATGAAAAAGTCAATATATTCCCACAAAACATAAAATAAAAAAAAACTTACAGTCCGACGAATATGAGACATGTCTTACTTTCTTCCCCACATTGTTCTGCATCGATTGGTATCGGTCTCGACCCCATACCCCCAGCGGTTTCGGAGGAGATAGCGTGACAAGCTTTTGACAGCGGCAGCGGCAGTGGCAGCGCCAGTTACTTTTTTTTAGAATAGAGAGATTACCCGTATGGAAAAAGATAGAAAAAGTAAAGAGGCTTAAGCCATTGTAACTGCAATTTCGCACAGTAAGCACAAAAATTTGCTCAAACCCATGGTTTGTAGCCATATTCTGGATACAAAAGAGGAAAAAAAACTGGAGAATGTCATTCTTATCAGTGATGGCTGTCCCGCTGCCAGAACACGCTTTGCTTGTGAAGCTCTTTTATGAAAACAAAGGAAATGATGCAGCTGCACTTCAATAGTTTCGCCGACTTAATAACTTGCGCATAGGACTGTTTCTTCTACAAAGTCTCAGAATTCTCTATTCCAGAAAACTGGACATCTTGGAGTTCAACGGGTTCGAGGACGCAAACCGGTTCGTTCAGATGTCGTTGAAGATGTTGCCACCGCTATTGTTGAACAGTCAATAGATAATGGCTGCAGAAGTGTACTTGCAGTGTCACGACACTTGGTTATACCCAATAAATAGCACAGTGTGAAACGTACTGAGATAAGCGATGCATTGCTTCCCATGCGAAATCAGTCATAATCAACAGTTGCTGACCATCGACAGGGACACGCGACTGGCCTTTGCATTGAAATTTCTTGCTAGAGTTGAGGTGGATGCATCGTAGCCATGGCAGATTCTGTGGAGTGACGAAGTCCATTTCCACCTCAGTGGAACAGTGAACACCCATAACTGCCGCATTTGGGACAAGGACAATCCCCGTACCTTCCAAGAGATTCGACTCCACTCACCGAAAGTTTCAATCTGGTGTGGATTCACAGCCACATTCATTCTTGGACCTTTCTTTTTTGAGGAGGTTACTCGCAATGGCCCTTAGACATGCAGCGTGACGGCCAGCAGGTACAAAAGGAGGCCGAAACTTTTGTTGTAACCCATTTGCAATGGCGGGAATGTCTTGATTCAGTTACTCTTATGCAAGATGGAGCGCCTCCACACGTCGGACTCTGTGTGCAGCAGTTTCTTCGGCAACGTTTCACTGCTGACAGAAAAATCAGTTGTGCGTTTCCGACAGTCTGCCCATCTCTCTCTCCGGATCTTAATCCGTGTGATTTTTGGCTGTGGGGACACTTAAAAAATCTTGTTTATCGAGGACGTCTAGTAACCTTGGCAGAATTGAAAGAAGGTATCACTCTGCATGTGAGAAGGAATTCAATCGACCAGCTACAACCCTCAATAGTCCACAGACTCAATAGTCCCTCAAGCTGTCCACATAGTGTATATTTTACATCTACAAGAAGGGAATGATATTGAGCAACATTCCCTGCGTCGGTAAGGTGTTTGTCACGTGAATGTTTGGTACGTTAAAATAAAATGTGTTAAAATGGGTTTTTGCGTATTTTCAGCCTATGTGTATTTCCAGCTCTACAGTGCCCTTTATCGGTTATTTCAGGAACATTATTTATTTATTTTGTTTGCGTAATCCGTTTCCCCATGTCTTGAATAGTACATGAACAAATTTTGAAGCTTTTACACTGAATAGTTCGATGTACAGGGAGGTCAGAGTAGGGGTGTTTTAATTATGGTCACCCGGTATATATATATATATATATATATATATATATATATATATATATATATATATATATATATATATATATATATATATATATATATAACATTAAAAACCCTATACCACTTTAAATTTTAAAATTATCCTAAATTTACTTGGGCATACGAGCTAATTTTGATTTTGATTCTAAAAGCCCTCGGGCGATAAATATTAAATGGCAGCCAATTACTCGAAAATTAAACATGCGTAGCGTGGGGTTTACATTTAACTACATTATCGCAATAGTCACGCCTTTTCCTAACTTTTAACCAATTAACCTCTACTGCGATCACATGGCGAGATAAGTCTATTTAAGACCTGGCATCATATAGTAGGTGTGTGCTTTTTTCGTTCTGTACATTGCCCCGAGAAGCTGTATTTCCGAGCTTCTTATTTAATGAAATGTAATTGCTAATCTTCTGTCTCGCGGTTTATTCTGCGGTCCAAGACTACCTCAATTTTTATATCTTCACTGTGACATGGGGAAGCCAAACATCTTTTTAATTCGTTCTTCCGGGGCAGGATCCCCATGTTACATATATATATATATATATATATATATATATATATATATATATATATATATATATATATATATATATATATATATATATATATATATATATATATATATATATATATATATATATATATATATATATATATATATATATACACACAGTGGAACCCCAATAAATCGTTTTTCAAATGACCTCGAACGATCAATGTGGAACGATCAATGAGGGACGATCAATGTGGAATATAACAAGTGAATATTATCATCGGGACTGGATGAAATAAACGACACATGCCGGAAAATGATGATTTGGTGAACAATCGATCGAGGTTCCACTGTATATGTAATCTTGTGACTCTGTGATTTTTCTTTTTGCATAGTGTACAATGATGTATAGATGCAATGTCTAAAAGCTCTCGGTAAAATTAAAAAAAAAATTAGTTTCTATTACTATGCAAAACCTTCAAGCCTATGTGATGCCAAAAACAAATGTAGTAATAGATGTTGCATATTTTTTGTTCTAAATAAATAATTAATATATTCATACGGCTCCTATGAATTCAATAATATACCGAAATTAAGTTTTCCCACTCCCCAACATCGACCTGATATTTTTCGTCTCCTCTATCGAGCAACCATGTTCATGAATTGATGTGGCGCTTGTCATACTGCGTTTATTAAAAAAACAAACCCTGGCATAGTTTGTTAGTTTTTCCCGCCGTCTTCCGCTCATGTAGTTTTATCCGAAAATGCCAAGCCTAATGAAATTCCATTTTGATGCTCTCCGGCATACATGGAAGTCGGCTTGTATTCTTCTCTGACATGGACGCGAGATTTTTATTGAATGCATGTCAGACAAATGGTGCCATCGAAATTAGACTGAAATCGCAGCTATGTGATCTTGAAGGCTGCTCAGGGGAAAAAAATCTTCTAGAACTTTCAAGTCATGCTCTCTCGTGGTCTTGTTCATATCCCAGTTATCTGAAATATATTTTTTTATATATATCTGAGTTATTTTCTGATACGGTTATGGTGTATTTTGTATTAGCAAGTCATTTTTTCTTTCGACATTTTTCTTCTGAGATTGGGGTGGATAAAAATTTTATATAGACACCAAATATTAATATTTTACTCAATATATTCTCTCGGCCGAGCAAAGAATTGGTTTTGCTCAACCGAATATTTTGAGTTTGTGAACTATGCATACATATTTTTGTATATTGCTACAAATCTTTGTGTACATTCGTAAATATTCTTCGTTTCTGTTTAAATTATATTTTTTGTTAAATGCCGTCTATATACTGTGATTGAGCTTCAGACTTCAATGTGCGACACTTTAGCGGATATTGTCTAGAATTTTGGCGTACTTAGCGAGAAATTTGACGACTTTTAAGGTGTCGGAAAACCAATCGGTTTTCACTTGGTGGTGTGGTAATCAAGTTCCGTAAATTTTCGTTTCTAAAACAATCGAGAATGTCACCAAGGGTACATAAGCATGCCTATCTCGGCTCAAAAAGTAGTTATTCATTTATTTATATGTTGAAGCTCAGTGACTGTAGACCTGTTATTGAGCTTATGCGTGTATTGTGTCAAATCTCAAGTATTTTGCTGTAGTCATTTGTCACTGTTTGTGATATTTGTAGCCTGTTTAATACTATAAATACATGTCGTTACATTTTTACGAAATTTTTATCTCAGAGACCCTAGACATCACAGTTTCGAAAGCCAGAACCAAAATTAATTTACAAATTGTAGTTATTTTTTAATAATTTATTTTATGATTCGGAAACTCTTGCGAGAAATCTCATTTTGGAGATTTCGTTCTTCATTTCCGGACGAAGGTAAAGCGGGTGAAAATAGGAGAAAAACCAGTTTTTCGACGTCATGCACGTGATGTGTTGGGGCGTTTGTTTTCTATGAGGGATTGGGTGGTTAAAGGAAATCGATTACTATTGCAGTAATAATCGATTAAAAAATCACATTTAGTAATGCCGTAATTTTTTTGGCCAGCACTTAGTTAATATCATATAATTTGTGGTGTATTTGTGGAAAAAATCTATGAAGATTTCAAAGAATTTCAGCATGTGGAGGATGTGATATATTCGCTTTAAAGGAAATCGATTACTATTGCAGTGATATTCGATTAGTAATCCTATGTCAAAAATTTTGCCAAAATGTGCCAGAAAGGATTAAATTTATATGGGTAAAATAATGTATTGTGGTGAGGAAAAGGATGACAGCGACGCCCATTAACAAAGGGTTAAGGCTACTAAAAAATTGGTAATTACATTACGCGAGCAACGCCGGGACGGGTACAGCTAGTATATATATATATATATATATATATATATATATATATATATATATATATATATATATATATATATATATATATATATATATGAGCCGTCGTTGCCCCCCCCAAAAAAAAAACTCCGGACTGGAGCCGTCCCTGATTGGATACAGGTAGTCATTATTTTCCAGAGACTGGATTCTTTTTTCGGGAACATGAAAATAGGTTAGGTCAAGAATGTGAAAAATTGGGTTTTTCAAAACAGCGTTCTGTACATTTTGAGATTGTCTGTACTTTGAAAAGCGCTCTGTATTTCTATTTTTAATCGGACTGCTAATACATGCCAATTTAGTGTCTTGAAATCCTTCTGTTTATTTTTACGAGCATGCGTCGTAGATCCCTGTATACAATTAAAAACACAGTACGTTAGTATTTTACAAATTTAGCTGGTATAAAAGACTTAAGGCTCCTGTGTAATAACCCTATTGGATTCGCTCACCTCAATGTAATCGTATGGAGAAAATGTGTCCAAGGATTGCCGACTAGGCTTTAAATATATATTTTTATTAAATTGCACTCCGTAATACAGAATGAAACTTTACATGTTGGGGCATTTTTATTTTTTACAAAAAATGCAAATTGTACTTTAAAATTTAAAGTATTCAGTTAAAAAATCTGGTCTAGTGTGTTTTAAACGGTCATAAATTCATTTCGTGGAGGAAATTTATAAAATGAATCCTGTTGCGAGGTGCAGGAAAGTTCACGCTATCATCGAAAAATATCATTTTTATTGGATTATCAGCATTTATGTACCTGTAAATAGTAGATACACTTTCTCCATAGGTTAACATTGAGATGAGCCAATCTAATGGAGTTAGTACACAACAGTCTTTAGGCTACGGTCTCGGAATGACCATCATGACGTTTATTTATCATTAACAACAAACTGTGTTGTTAGGAATTACAAATGTACGTCCCAAGAATGTAATTTTCAAGCAGCTAAGTTTTGCTTGTAACAAAGGACCTTAGTATTTCATTTACATCTTTACAAATTTTGTATGGGCTGGAAGGACCTTGCCTAAAAATAAGACTTGCAGCCTTTAAGATTACTAATACTTTTATTAGCATTCTAGACTAACATAAGGCTATATACAGTACGACTATGTACAAAAAATATTTAAGTTACAAAATAATAATTGCAAGATAAAAAGAAACTTTTATATACCGTGTTTTTAAATTTTCTGTTGAATCATATAAACTTGACGATTCTATGTATTAATAAATACTTTTTAAATTTTTTTTTGATGAATTATCCCATCAACTTGAAAGAAAATGATCAAATGCATATTAAAGAGGTATCAAAAGCGTCATCAACCGTTTAGCTCGGGAATTGGAAATTAACTTGGGTTTAACTTTTCGTTCCCGTCCCGGCCGATAGATGGCTGCACCATTCTACACAACAAAATTAACTGAAAATGATTTCAATCATGCTTAAAGATGACTAAAAGTATCGAAAGAATCTATTGTCATCGTGTTCTGAGTTGTTCTAAAAGTTTCAAATGTCTAGCTAGTTGGGAAGTTAGTTAAAAACCGATTTGCAAGATTTGTACTGGACAAACACACAAACAAGAAACCGAGTTAATAAAAACAGGGTAATAAAATGAGTTCGGAATATCATGATGAGTTGGTTGACTTCTGAGAATTCCAACCAGCCACGCGTTCGCTCGAGGACCCTTTTCAAGATCAACTATCACCTAGAAAAACGGACGACTGCTCAATACCGTTTGAGTGTCGAGTATATCTTCATTTTATCCTTCTGGAGAGAAGGCTGTCGATCACATCCTGTCCTTTACAGTTCCCCTCCCAAATGGTCCCTCGACTCAGGCCGGTTTTTAGCAGGCATTGTCATCGGAACCCTATTGTCCGAAAAGGGGGAATATTCCAAATCGAAGCTCCTTCGTAGAAATAATTAGTGGAGTCCCTCTCTCATGCTTTTGTACCACTAAACGTGAAAGTCACCTTTTGCGGCGCGGATGAAACACGTTAGATACCAAAGGGGTGCGCGCTCTCTTGAAATCCGCGCGAGGAATGTCAAGGTCGTTAGCGAGGAATATCGTAGTCATTACAGGGCTCGATATAGCCTAGTGGTAGCGCTTCGGCTCTCGGGGCTGAGTGTGCTTGGATCGAATCCCGACAAGCGCCATTAAATGCCTCCGTGTATACGCCGGATATGAGCACTTTAAATCCATATACCTGAAGAAACTCTATGAGGTCAAAGAGGGTGGGAGAGGGTACGATCCCCCAACATGCCGACCCTAGGGGTGCTCGGCCAAAATTGCCGTTGCCCCTGGCTAAATTGGAATCCGACCCTTGTGTTGCCGTTAAAAACCGGAGCCCCACCTGTATGGACCTGGTCTAGAATAAATTCCGGCCAGAGGGCCGGACAACAACAACAACAACAACAAATTTTGTATAATATTGGGAATATAACTCACAACTATAGAGCACAACTGGGGTTTTCTGACCTCAGTCGTTATTATGACGTACATATTATGACTTAAAACATTAAATAAAGAGTAATTAAATGTGCTGTTATTAATGCCTCTTCTTTTACGCTCCTCTTCTTTTACGCAGCCTCTTCTTTTACGCAGAATCCTTAATTATGTTACTTAAATAATAAAAATTCAGTTTTTACTATTGCCACCATGAATACAAAGCAATTTATATTGTAATTATTTAATCTCGTAATTTTTCTAGACAAAAAAGAAAAAAAATATGTTCTGAAGCAATTACAGAGAGAAAAATTTAATAGAAGTGATTTAAAATGCGAATTTAATGCTTACTGCTTTATCTACTTTAATTTAATTTCGGCTTAGTGTTAATTACATATAATCTCCCCTTTTTATTGGATAATATTTCTTTATGATTCATTTATTTTGTTTTTTAACGTCTCTGCTGGGAACGTGTACGGGTTCTATTTAAAATTTTTTTTTTGTACGTGAGTTTTCATTCGTCGCAATCCTGAAAGAAATAAACTTAGGAAAGTAAAATTAATTGTTCAGAAATGCCGTTTCATTAAAATTCCTGAGTAGAAATTAAAATTCATGGACAGTAACTCTTGAGAATAGTCTGTAAACTTTATTTTTACATAGAAAGCTAAAATATGTAAAGAATTTTCTCTAATTTTTCTAATTTTTGAAGACCACATCTGTAGCTATTATAAACAGCATTTCTTTTGTAGATATGGGATGTATTGGGTTATCCCATAAGCAATGCGGCATTTTTAGAGGTTATTTTTGAAATGAAACAAAAAAATTGACAGTCGAATTTTAATGTGGAATATATTTACCATCATTATTTACTTCTTACTCGCATCCTAATTTTAAATTTTGGATTCCCTTGCGATAAAAATATTTAGGTGCCAAACTAAAGAATGAATCTAAGGCCGTCTGCACACGGAGCAACTCAAAAGAAACTGATAACTGACTCAAATCACAAACCAGTCCGTGATGAGTCGCAACCTATGTAATTGAATGGAGCCACGCACACGGCGCAACTGGTTACAAACCCGTCGGACGGGTTTGTAACCAGTGCCATAATTCCCCATTCAACCTGCCGCAGTTTTTGGAGCGTTTCTCGTGCTTATAGTGTCCAAAAGATAATTTTGGCGCAGTTTATTCACTACTGATGTTGCGTTGCAACCTTGACGAAACTCCCTAAATGAAGCGTGTCTAATATGAAGTTCCGACTCTTTCATGATAGGCGATTAATAATTTTGTCAAAATCACGCCTACACTGTAGCAGCAAACTGCACAGCATTAAACTCGTCTCCCACCTATTTACCACGATGACACAATATTGCGTCAGTCATTTTAGCCAAATCCAATTTTTTTTTAAAAAAGCGTATGTATTCCCTATCAAAAGGGGTGAGGGTATATTTTGAAGCCCAAAAATAAGTGTTAAAGCAGGAATATTGTTTGAAAATTTCGTTTTCCTTCATAGTTCAAGATTCCCAAATTTCATATCCAAATGATGCATTTCGCTGGCAGAAAAAAATGAACGAAAAAATGTAAAAATGGGGACAAATATTTTCGCTGTTAGCCTAATAAAAGGGTAAGAGTTTTAAGTGAGAAAGTTATTGAGTTTGATCATATCGAGCATGTTACAATACCATAATAATTCAGTAAGCAAAATTCTGGCCTCAAGGTTTGGTGCGTCATGAATTTGGCCCAAGAACCGCTGAAAATACCAATAATGGACCATTGGGGTGGTCGAGATATCTTTATAATGGAGAAAATAATTTAAAAATACTGTCTTTTTTATTCCTTTTTTTAATCTGAATTACTTGCATGAAACTCTACGTACATATAAATAAAAATGGCTCTTGGCAACAATGTTTAGAGCTCTAATTCGACATGGAGGGTGCTCGGTTCGTAATCCTGAAAAGCGTCACTTAATTTTCTCGTGTCTAGGCTGATTATGAACAAGTTAAATTTGTACACCGAAAAATCCCTCCGTGTGGTTTGTAGGGGTGGATTGGAGTGCTATCCCTCCAGATGTTGCCCCTGGGAGGTCAGTCAAAATTATGGTGGCTACGTGCAAAAGTCGGTCTCCGACCCTAGTGGTTTCCAATATTCGTGAGATAAAGTGAAACCACTTCTCTTAATACCATCAGTGGACCAGGCAAGGATTTATCCGACCAATAACAATAGCATGTATAAATAAATGCTAAATCAACAACAGACGTAAAAGACAAAAAGGATTTCTTGTTTGGAAATTTCATAACTATTAGGCTATAATGCAAAAAATATAGTATCCATTTATCCCAGCTTTAACAGTTATAAATTACGGTACTTTCCCATTATACTGACCTGTTGCCAACAATAGTGCAAAAGAGTCGACAATTAAAGAAATAAAAGGAATACAAGAAAATACTCGCTTTTCCCACGCCATTTTTACATCTGCGAACTACATTTCAGTGTTAAAGCAAAAAATAAATAAATAAGAAGAAAAAAGATAATTTTGACTTTTCACATCACATATATTTTGCAAACTACATTTTAAGTATCGCAAAATTCCATTCCTAATTTTGGTTTAATAAATATCGATATTCCTTTCAAGCGAGAATTCTTACACCCGAGAATTTCATTTAATAAATTTAGTAAATCCTTAAATAATGCTTAAATTTCATTTTCATGTACATTTCTGTCCACTTTTCATATACACTCAAATAGAGTTGTTTTCTTAGTAACGCCGTGGTACAGTGATTGCGTCTGCATTTTATAAGTACAGTGCTGTGCAAATTAATTGGCACAAACACAAAAATTTCACGTTTGTTGTTTAATTAGTATAAGTTCACTTACATGCATGATATAGGAATCTAGTAGCAAATATAGCCTCCTATAGCTTTAATGATATCCTGTACACGTTTTGGTATGTATTCCACCAATTTAGAACATAAATTTTTGACCTCACGAAACCAAACTTTTATGACATTCGCAATCATTTTTCTCTTGGTTGAGCGGTCCATCTTACTCACGCGTCGCTTCCCAATGCTCCACAAATTTTCGATGGTATTTACATCTTTAGAATTACCAGGCCAATCTAAAACTGTTATTTTCTTTTCTTAAAAAAAATTCTTTACTAGCTCAGAATTATGGCATGGAGCAAGATCTTGTTGAAACACACCAACACTGCCAGCGAACGTTTGCATAAAAGGCATAATTTTATCGTCTAGTATTGAAATGTATTTTTTGGAGTTCATCATTCCTTCAACTAAGCTGCCAGATCCTACAGATTTAAATAACCCTCTAACCTCTGTTTTAGAAGGTTCTTAACTGTTTGATTAAGATGTTATTTCCTGATGGGTTCTCCAGCGCTTCGCCTGACAAATGCTGATCGAATCCCTTGCACAAAAAATGCATTTTCGTCTCTGAATACAACCTTATTCCAGTCTTGTGCAGTCCAGGATTGATATTTTCTGGTCCAGTAGAAACGTTTTCTCTTCAGTGCAGGTGTTAATAACTGTTTTTGTACTGGTATTCTAGCCCATCTCCCTGCTTCAATAAGCCTTCGTCGTATTGTACAGGAATCAACGCTCACACCAGTAGCCAATAATTCTCTCTGAAGATCTGTACTTGTCTTGCGAGGATGCATTTATCTATTTCGTACAAGAAATTTTTCTGTCCGAGGTGTTGTCTTATGTTTGCGTCCACATTCACTCTTCCGTTTTGGAGGAACTCTCCCAAACTTATTTTCCTGATTAAAAATCCTGGAAAAACTGGATTTTCCAACTCCAACTGCTGCAGCAATATCCCTCACAGTCATAGAGATATACTGACTAAGGGTAACGATTATAGTCCTTTTACTTGGAGTGATATCTATTTGGTTCATACACGTTAGAATCAAACAACTCACACAATCGACCACTTCTTACCGCAGCTGAAACGCAACTGCCACGAAAATGCTCAACGTGAGATGACCACGTGGTAAAACCAGTTTAGACTAGTCAAAGCCAACTTCCCTTCGTAACAAAGTGCAGTTGAATCCGGTTTCAGGCAGGAAATCCATGGGAAAGGACGAATTTTATGAAAAGTTAAGCTTGTCCCAATTAATTTGCCCAGTACTGTAGGTGTTTCAGAAATCCAACTCCAGTCTCTGAAAGCATATGGGAACGGCTTTTCCACGCCAAGAGTTGCAGTTTGCCGAGAGGTTGGCGACAGGTCGGTATAATGGTAAATTACCGAAAATACTTTGATTTCTTAACGCGATTCAACAAATATGCTGATAAGGTAATCCCCCCCCAGACATTAAGTTCGCATCCTCTGCGTTGCTAAGTAATTGGATTTTTACAGCATTCACGAAAATGAAATCTAAATTGTATTTACTTTGTACGAAAGGGCAAAATCAATCATTTCTCACTCCCTGTTTTTCACATTAGCCGTTGAATTTAGTACAATCTAGGATTTAAAATTTGATTTAGATGAGGCGCCTGAAAAGAGAAGACTTTATTAAACAGTATAAACTATCTGCGCTTGCTTTTCAGACGTCGTATTTACCTCAGTGTTGGAATTAAAAACGGCTTTTTACCGTATTTCGGCACGGAATTCAATTCATTATGAGCAGTGGCAATAAAATGTTTACAACGTTGGTAACACATTCTCTTTCATTGTATTTGCATTAGGATGAAAATAGAAGTTTCGTTTGGTAAAGCGTATTTGCAAAGAAATTTCAATATGCAGTTCAGTAAATAAGGATTTTGCTTCAAAGCGCCGCTAATTAAAGATTTTAATAAACAGTTAGGCTTTAAAAAGTTACATGTATGGTTCATAGACTTGCGTAGAAGAAAATTAAATATTGATAGTAAGTATCGATTCTTAAACCCCGTATTGCAGTATATAAAGATATTAATATTTTTGCGAGTTGTTATTCAACATCTTTAGTTACCTTTTTTCGCAACACTTGGTAAGATATTCTTTAAAGTTTAATCTGGTGTATTAAAGTCAGTAATTAACTTAGCGATAAATTAATTTTAATAAGTTATATTTACGTTAGGAGATGAAAAGAAAAAGCTTTTGACATTCTACTACTAGAAAATTTAATTTGAGATCCAAGGAATGTAAAAATTTTCAACTTACTGTTGGCTATTTTTGATTCAAACGCTAGCAAATATTTATAAATAAGTCGGTTTTCTTGAAAAATGTTTATTAAATGCATTATGGCAAGAATTACTTGTTTAAGGCAGTTTGAATTTTAATAAATGTTTAAGTAATGCCTGTATTACATAACTAATATTTTCAGAAACTAGATATTTCATTAATTTAACATTTTCCCAGTGATGTTACCATAATCTTGAAATTTTTACATCATTGAAATAAACGGGGTAAAACATTTCAGCATTTCACAATATATGATGTTAAATTAATATGGTGAATTAGGGTACTTGAACTTACATATTAAAAACTAGACAATTTTTCTTTAATAATTTTTGTAATCTCATATAAATAAAAGCCTATTTTTGAAATCTGTATTTTTCGTTTAAAGATTCGTTTAATAGATCTTTGGATGCAATGAGCAGATTTTTCAAAAATGTTTTTCTTCAAAAACAATGTAACATTAAATATATAAATTATATATTAAAAAATATTTTTCTTCAAAACCAATGGAAATAGTTTTTTTTTCAAGAACAGTGTAGATTTTGTAGAGATAGACGAAAATAATTTAAAGCCTTGTAAAAAATTAACCACTGAAAAAGTTATACACTTCGTGAGCTGATAATGGAAAAATACGCGATGACAACATTTGGGCTCCAGTTTTTATGATTTAACGGATAATTCTGGCCATGCATCCCCCACTCTTTTGGAAAAAGAGTATTCATTTTATTTTCAGTTCCGAAATGAATTCAGTTAATAATTACAAGATAAAAAGAAATTTTTATATACCATGTTTTTAAATTTTCTGTTGAATCATATAAACTTGACAATTCTATGAATTAATAGATACTTTTTTAAAATTTTTTTGATGAATTATCCCATCAACTTGAAAGAAAATGAAGTTAATTGGAAGTTGACTTGCATTTAACTTTTCGTTCCCGTTCCGGCGGATAGATGGCTGCACCAGTCTACTAAACAAAATTAACTGAAAATAAATTTAATTCTGCTTAAAGATGGCTAAAATTATTACAAAAATGCATTGTCATCGTGTTCTGAGCTATTCTAAAAGTTTCAAACGTCTAGCTAGTATGGAAGTTAAAAATTGATTGCAAGATTTGTACTGGACGAACACACACAAACACATAAACAAACAAGAAAGCAAGTTAATAAAAATCTGGTAATAATCGGATGTCACCGTCCCACTGCATGATCAATCTTTGCAAAGCTTTGGCGTTTTAAGGACAGTGACGTCATCTGTGTAACTTTATTTTGTGACTTAGTGGTTATTTTGAGGCCTGGAACCATAGGGATTGGTGTGGGAAAAGCTGTAATCATTTTCATTTCAGGTCCAAAATGATCTCAATCAAAGATCGGGTGTCACCGCCCCGCTGTATGACAAATCTTCGCGAAGCTTTGACGTTTTAAGGACAGTGACGTCATCTGAATACCGGTATTTTGTGATTTAATGGTTATTAGCGGTCCTGGAACCATAGGGATTGGTCTGGGAAATGTTGAAATCATTTTCTTTTCAGGTCCAAAATGATCCTAATCAAAGATCGGATGTCACCGCCCCGCTGTAGGACAAAACTTCGCGAAGCTTTGGCGTTTTAAGGACAATGACGTCATCTGAGTACCAGTATTTTATGATTTAGTATTTATTAGCGGGCTTGGAACCATAGGGATTGGTCTGGGAAAAGTTGAAATCATTTTCTTTTCAGGTCCAAAATGATCCCAATCAAAGATCGGATGTCACCGCCCCGCTCTGACAAATCTTCGCGAAGCTTTGGCGGTTTAAGGACAGTGACGTCATCTGAGAACCAGTATTTTGTCATTTAATGGTTATTAGTGGGCCTGGAACCATAGGGATTGGTCTGGGAAAAGCAGTAATCATTTTTTTTTTAGGTCCAAAATGATCTCAACTAAAAGTCGGATGTCACCGGGTCGCTGTATCACAAGTTTTCGCTTTGGCGGTTTAAGGGTATTGACGTCATCTTTGTAACAACATTTTGTGATTTAGTTGGTATTTGGGATCTGAAACCACAGGGATTGGTCTGGTAAAATCGGTAATCATTTTCTTTTCAGGTCCAAAATGATCTCAGCGTGAAGTCGAATTGGTTTCACATATCACGTGGGCTTTGCACCATAAGCCAGGGTTGAAGTTAATCCAACTTCAACGCTACATATGACATTATTGCTTTGAGCTCCATGGTTCGTTGAAATTTCTAACGCTGACGCTCCGGGAGCAAAGTGAATGATCCCTTAAATACTTCTTTCAGGTCCGAAAAGGTGTGACCCTAAACCGAAAGTCGATGAAAAGCGGCTCCGGTTTAAAGCCAGTTATGACAACTGCTTCCCAAAAGTTTTGTGATTTAATGGTTGATTTGCTCAGACAAAACCGCAGCTTCTTTTTCAGTCCCAGAATTCATCTTAACTGGAAACCTGCAGTTCCCGACTTTGTGGTAGGGCTGAATTTCGCGAGGCGTGATTTAAATGTAGTGACGTCATCTGCAACGAAGGATTTTTTTGTTTTTGTTTTATCGTGTCACTAAGAACCTAAAGCCCCAGGAGTTCTCTTGGGTAATTGATAGCCATTTTCTGAAGGTTCACCATGATCTCAACTAAAAATTGGACGACCCCGTAATCGCTCCTACAAAAGCGGTGACATCTACTATGTCGCAGCATTTTATTTTGAACAGTTAAGGCTGCTATGTACTAACCCTATTGGATTCGCTCACCTCATTGTTAACCTATGGAGAAAAATCTGTCTACTATTGACAGCTACATAAATGCTGATAATCCGATAAAAATGGTATTTTCAGGTAGCCTGATCTTTTCTGCACCTTGCAACGGGACTCATTTTATAAATTTTTTGCACCCAAGGAATTTAGGAGCGTTTAAAACACACTTATGTGGTACTGGTTCCTAATTGCACCACAAGGGTCGGAGTACGATTTAGCCAAGTGACACCTCAATTTTGACGAGCACCCCCAGGGGCGACATCTAGGGGGATCATACCCTCTCCCAACATCTCTAACCTCATAGAGATTGCTGATTTAATGTGCTCATATCTGGACATGGAGGTATTTTATGGTGCTAGGAGGGATTCGATCTGAGCATACTCGGCACCGAAAGCCGACGCGCTGCCACTAGGCTACCTTGAACTCGTATAGAATGTTAAATCTGTAGACTGGATAGTCCCTCCCTGCGATTTGTACGAGGAATTCGTTCCAGAAATAATTAATTTGGTTGGGCTCATAACGTACGTTAAATTAAAGTAAAATCTCTAATTCTAAATAGCTGTCCCTTAAAATAAAATAGTGTAATTTCTATACTGTTCCCTCGACGTGTGTGTTCTTGAGAATTTAGCCGTGCCCATTTCTCTTAAACCGTTAAAGCTTCAACCATAATTTCCTTAGCCAGGTGTTAGTCTCAGGATTCCCTTGTTAAGTTTCACTAAAATGCACTTTTTATGACTGGTAATTTCAGGGTGTGTCATGTGAACATCCAATTAGCTTTTGTCCACGCATGCCGTGTTAGGTTTGCTCTCTAAATTGGACCATAAAATCAGTTTTAAGTTAGAAATATATCTGTGTCCTTTTCTATTCCTTTGTCCGAGAGGAAGTTTTCCCACTAGTAAACTTGGCGTAAGCTTGGCGTGAAGGCACTCTCCGAGATGTTATTTCTCCCCTCGTTCGACCAATCATGCAGAGGCGCGAATTTCGTGGTATCAGGGCTAAACCATTCACGGTTCTCCATTTCGGCGGTGCTCTCCGTTCTCTCCTCTTGGCGAGGTTTCGGCAGGGCCGGGTTTCTTTTGTTGGCCATTAAGCGCTCGCGGTGTTGCTACGGTAATATTGCATACGACGTGCACGTGGTCTGTAGAGTTTTTATTTGGCGCTTTTCTCGCTATGGCAACCTATGCTCTCATTATTTTGCTGTCCAGATTTGAAAGAAAAAGTTTAGACTTGTGATTTTTTTTAAAAACTATTGGTTGTTTTAGTGAGCTCTCCCCAGGACGAGCCATTTTGGCTCTTTTCCTGCGGGAGATGCTATAGTTTTTTTTATTAGAGTCTTGGCTCATGCTTTTTTATGATAACATGTTGATTTAGTATACATTGTAGGAATTGTTCAGCTCAAGACGAGCCACGTGAAATGCTTATTAGCGAGTTCTTGTAAAACGTTAATCAGGAGATGCTTCTTAGAATAAATAATATTGTTTTTTTAACTGGAAGTCTCGTGGACTCGTTTGATTTAAGTACCCCTCAGTCTGATGATTGTACCTGACCTGGGTTCCGAAACTACCACTATTTTTAGTACTATGTTTCCTGAATATGTTCGCCGGCCTACTGATACTTGAGGAGATGTCTACCAGCGATTAACATCCGCACTTCTTCAGGGAGCGGACTCTGGTTCAGTCAGGCACAACCAGTCGCCGTGAAGGTGGTATCTACAACTTCGTAGTGGCCCTCATAAATATCTCGGCCTTGCAGACTATCTACGTGAATTTTTCAGGTTCCAGTGTAATCATCTATTATAGAAACTTAGACACCGTGAACTCTCTGGTCTTCAGCACACTATGAACTGCTCCAACTATAAATTACATCTTCAAAAACAATGGTACCTATTTTTCATCTCTATAGACCGCTAATATCCTTGTTTCACCGTCAAAGATTATGGTGACCTGTTTCTCCAATACAATATTCATTGGTAATGATTCAAACCCGAAAGGCCTTAGTTGCTATATATGACCCTGTGTGGTGCATTGGAAGCATTAGAAATAAAAATGCTAGAAAAAAAGATTAGGCTCCAGGACCAATGGACGGCCAAAGAGAATTAGCTGACATGTTAAGTAAAGTGTGACTAAACAAATGTTAGTAAGTTTGAAAAGCTGATGATAAAACCAAAAACAAAACGCAATTCTCAGAAAAATCACTCAGCGCAAGTGACATAGAATTACTTATTTAACAGGAGAATTCATTTAAAGCGGGAATTTCTCAGAAAATTTAACTATACTTGCGAAACGCAAATACAGAAAGAAAATTTCGGATACGAGATTCCGCTGAGGTGAATTTAAAGTTTGAATTATTTGTGTATCAAATATCCAACAGTCTTAACGAAGCAGGCCAAAAAAACAAAACAAAATATGTTGCTAGAAATTAATTTAGAATTCCTTAGGCATTAAGCTTCAGATGAGGCTTTTTCTGACTGCTCCGAAATTAAACCATAGTAAAGTTTGCTTTGAACGAGAGGGAAATTAGAATTCCAATTTTTCTTTTCATTTCGGCTTGTGCCTGCAAATTTGCTCGCAGCTACTGAAAGTTAAAATTTCATTATAATTTAGTGCTTCAAGATTGAGGCCTTTATTTAAATAATACTAATCTAGTAGAAATAAATATGTTTTGTAAATAGAGTTCTGTTAAAAGCTATTAATTAACTGTTTTTTTTTTTATTTTTGAAATTGCGCTGTGAAATTTTGAGTACAAATAGGTCTCTTGTAAACAAGAATATATCCTCAATCATTTAATTAGTGTTTAGCAATTTTAGTGAAAGAATTTTGACAGCTAATTGAATGTAAAGTAGCTGCAGAAGAAAATGAAAACATCACCACAAAGTGTTTTAAAAGCTAGAACTTCTAAAAAATAATAAAACAGATATTTTTAGCGTATTGATGAACGGCCGCAAGCTTTGATGCCAAAAATATGTTCTGAAATTTCACCATCTAATTATGACATCGAAGCTTTTATAAATGTTAAAATCGTTTTTAATCACATGATAGGTTCCCTTGGTATATTTTAAAATGTACATGCTGTGCTTCTAATTCCCATATATCTGCCAATGCGGGAATACATATAGGTAAACCAAGACCCCCATATATACATACACACACACACACACACACACACATATATATATATATATATATATATATATATATATATATATATATATATATATATATATATATATATATATATATATATATACACATATATTGTTTTTGTAAATTTTGTAAATTAATGTATGTCTATAGCTTAAATTACCATTAAAATTGTTATTCTTCTTGTAAAATAATGCATTATTATTGTTTGTTCCATGTAAATAGTCGTATTAAATAAATTTCTGCAGTACTTTGCATTTAACATAGGGTTTCTATGGTATATCACCAAATTGGGGAGATATTGGCTTGTTGGCGACGTTTTTGGCGACAAATTTTCGTGAGATATCACCAAATTTGGTGACTTGGCGTCAAATTTGGCGACTTTTTCCAGCTTGGAATTTTCTGGAACATTGTGGAAATCCCCAAACTCTCGAGAAACTATAAATACAGCCTCGATAGGGGTTCAGATTTCAGTTTTGAGTGTGCTACGAGGTTGTCAAAAGCGCCGCTGTTAGCTGTGAGATTTTCATCGCAGAATTGCTACGATAAGTGTGACTTCGTGCGGCGTCTTTTGTGTTGAGTTTTTCCGTACTTCTGTGAATTTGAGATTGTGTTAGAAGCCCTGTAGTCAAATTCTGACGATCTGTAAGCTGTAGTATTTCGACTTCCTGTAAATAAATCTTTGTTTTTATTCTGTCTTATTCAAAGTTCATTCAATCGCCGTACTCGAAATTCGTAGTTATATATATATATATATATATATATATATATATATATATATATATATATATATATATATATATATATATATATATATATATATATATATATATATATGTGTGTGTGTGTGTGTGTGTGTGTGTGTGTGTGTGAGTAATATATTAAATAGTAGGCCCCCCATTCTTACCTTTACATTCCCTCTCTTAAATCCAATCCGCAGTAATCTTAATTTATCGCATTAAAACCCATAGCAACAGAAATTCCCTTGAAACGCATGCCTATGAATTTCTACACGTGTACATGTCCGGATTCACACGCGTGGGTTCGCATCGGGAGACCCGATATTCTGCTGACCCTTCAAAATAACATCCACATGTTTTTACGCCTCTCGCGCGTAAGGTTGAAAGGAGATATTCTTCCTTTCAACCTAATGCCTAGGTCTTTCTCGAGCTGTCTTCTGAAACGGACGAATGTACTTCTGTCGCTCTAATAAACGTTCCAATTCGGCCAGACTGCATCTAAATTTTATTCCTTTCAGGCTGAGTCTAGCTCTAGCCATGTAAATATGAGCTAGTTTTCCTTTTCAGATAATATTTTAAGAACGTGATGTAATGGATATATTACACATACACATCTATATATATATATATATATATATATATATATATATATATATATATATATATATATATATATATATATATATATATATATATATACATACAGTGATTTCCGCTTATAAGAATAACGTTTGTTATTACTGTTTTTGATTCTTATAAGCGGTTGATTCTTATAGTCGAAATTTAGGTTTTTGGACAGACACACACACCTATATATGCATATATTAAATAATTTACCATAAAATACTCTTTACGTTAAGTATATTTTATTAAAATTATTTTTTACAATTTTAAAAATTCAACTTAATTTCTAGACCTATAAGTAAATACACATGATTATTGTGAGAGAAGAAAAAAAATCCAATATTTGTTACAACATACCTGCTTAACAGTTTTAACATTTCAACTATACAGGAAGGGAGCAAGAAAAAGTTTTCTGTGGTAGTTTCACGTAATGAAGTTTTCAGGAGGCTGTTTATACCTCACTCAATATAAATAGTCTCAGACGAAGATTCACCTTCTAGCTTACGTTTCACGGTTTGATAACGTACTGAATCTACTAATGTCACGTTTGCCTAAGTGATAGAGGGCACTTCGAAGATTTATGTGTTTCAGGGTCCAGGAAGCTGCAACCGGGATGTGGGAGGTAGGAAAAAAGAGTCCCTATTTTGTTTTGTCAGGGGAGAAAAGTGAAATCGGACCCGGACGGGTAAAGATGCCCTTGGTTCAAGCTAATGGGACACTGTTGTGCTAAAGCGTTTATGGAAAAACTGTTATGTTATGTCTAATAAAGAAAGGGATGAATTTTACTACTATATTCCATCCACATCTTATCAATCTTTCTTAAAAAAATGAAGAAAAAACTTCGTGCCTTTTTAGGGTTTAAGTGGCTTTTTTGAAAAAATGAAAGGAAAGAAGAGTGTAAACTGATTCATAAAACCGGTGGATTGATTCTTTAAAGCTAAAATTTTAACATGGAAATAATGCATTTGTTTTTGTTTTCGCGATATTGATTCTTATAAACGGTTGATTCTTATAACCACTAATCACTATAACCGGTGGTATATATATATATATATATATATATATATATATATATATATATATATATATATATATATATATATATTCAACATATAGAACCTTAATCCTCGAGAATCGTTCGTTGCTGTCAATGGAGGTACAATATAGGAGATCCAACACCACCCCCTGGTGCAACAACAATTTGGACCAAGCATCCCCCAGGGGCAATATCTGGGGGGAGGTGTACCTTGTCCCACCGCCTCTGATCTCATAGACGGACTTTTTGGTTTAGACATTTCACTTGCCCATATCCGGCCTAGACACGAAGGTTTTTAATAGCTTTCCTTAGGGTTCGAACCGAGCACTTCCGATTCCATTTATTCCGTTATAAGCAATAATGAAAACAGATCGCATTTAAAATGTAATATTTTGCTTGTTATACAGACATCATGGTAATGTGTATTGCTAGATAAGCGATAAATAACGCTATAATCACTTTTAAACAGGTGATGGGTAAATGACCAATAGCGTTTATTTTGTAAAAATCTCATCCTTTAAATGAAGTTTCACATAAAACATTTACCATGATGAAAATTTCTTTTATAACCATGTTTTACAAATCGAGTTCTCTTTTAAAAAATTGATGTTTTGTTATTAAATTGATTTTTTTATTAATATCAAATAGAATGAAACACAAAATACTGTGTTCGAAACATTATCTAATGAAATGACCCCGTTATAACGAACTCGAGGGACCAAAGGTTTTGTTCACATTAACCGGTGGTTCGCTTTATCCGAACCGTTAAGAAAAATGCTAGACTTCACAAAATGTACATATAACTCATTATTTGCAATGTGCATTCAATAATGATGTATAAAGAAAATGATAAAATCTATTAAAAATGATCATCAATGAATTAAATCGACTAAAATCGATTACATTAAACTGACGCAATACTGATTAAATTATGTACAATAGGAAAACTGCGGGACCAACTATATATATATATATATGAAATGTCCGGATGGACATCTCATGAAATAAGAGGCTGGAAAATAATAAAATCAGCTTCAGGAACAAACTAATTTATTAAACAGTAAAGCAACACATCTTACTCGCTTCAAGCCAGTCCAACGTCTACCACAAAGAGCGCCAAAATAGCATTAGGTCAGAGAGGTTGCCAGAATTGGCGGAGGAAGTTAGTATGTGGGAAGGCGAAGCGTGTACGCCAAGACTAGACGGAGGGGTTACCAGGCCAGAGATGATGTACAGAATGGGCGATTATAGGTAGTTAGTGATATTATCACATATATATATATATATATATATATATATATATATATATATATATATATATATAACGAAAAACGGGTGCTTGAACTTACGAATACCTTTAACTTTGTAGAGGAGATGCGACACGACAGTAGAGACGTAGCCCTAGTGGTAATACTTCTAGTAAACCGGTACAGGAGATGGATTTACACATACACACTTGAGAAAAGAACAGGAACAAGATGAACACTTGAAATATTTTATTCCATGGAACCAAACTTCAGGACATCAGAGAAGATACACAGCTATACATAGTCGAACGATTGGCACAAGCTGACGACGTGATGTTTGACAATAACGTCAACGGACAGCACATAGCTGCCCAGGCTTGAGTATCGAATACGATTACATCCAAAAATATTTTGGAGCAGTACGCGGACAGCGAGCAAGGAAGTCATGAAACAGCGCCAAGGAAGTAGAGAGAGCGAAAATGCTCCGTCTCACCTTTTTACGCTGAGTAACTTCTGATTTTGCCGCTAAGCTTAGAATTCTTTTAATTGGTTGACCCCGATCACGTGGTATTTCTTCGAAGGGGGATCGAGATCACGGAAGTCTAAAAATAACTTTCCGGCGCATGCGTTAAAGAGAACATGAGGTAATTCAGATTTTCGATTTCGGTTTTGAAATAGGGCTGGGCTTTATTGTGGAAAATTAAGATAGGGTTAGATATAAGACAATATTAGTGGGGTGTTATTATTACATATATATATATATATATATATATATATAACCTTTGAAAATTCAAAATTATATAAAAGCCACATAATATTAAAAAAACAAACTAAAAAGCTTATAAAAACCAGACCTTGAATGTTTTGAAAAAAAAATACATTAGTATTTCCTTAATTTACCACGAAAATACACCAAGAAAATCGCCATAAAAAGTACAAAAACAAAAAACGAAAACTTTAGTGGGATACCTTTTTATAAACTTCAAGGCGGCTCTTTAAGCACTTACACGTATAATTAAACTCCACTCCGTAAAATTCCGCGACGCATTACTCAGTAACCTTAGATCTTCGACTTAAACTCCCAAGCTTTAAACCACAGGATGGCCTGTCACTTCCAGTCGCGAATGCCATTTCTCACAGGATATCTAAATTATGTGCGTATTACTGGCCTGCACGGGAGAGGCTCGAGATCCTGTGATGTAGTAGGAGTTGTGCTGGGCAGAGGCATTAGGATGCCCGCGAGCCGTGACGGATGTGGAAGTGAAATGCACGTCATCGTCGTAAATGTAGATTTAAGATGGTGATGTGTGGGAAAAAAAATATGGAGGGAAATATTAGATGTAAGATTGCTGAGTGTAATTTAATATTTTTAGAAGCTGCTGAGTAGTAAATATTTAAGAAAAGAATATTTCAGGCTATTTTAATGACTTTTGTAAACATATGAAGTTGATAAATCACATGCTTTGGTAGTTCTGACATTTGATAACTTGCCCTCGTTTAGCGAGAGAAAACACGTTGTTCTTTCTAATGCCCCCTAGTCGGAATTCTATTGCCCCCTAGGCCAGCGGGCTTATGGGAGCGACTCCGGTTTATAACGGCACCACAAGTGATAGAGTCAGATTTAGCCAAGTGCCACCTCAATATTGACCGAGTAACCTCAGAAGCGACATCTGGGGAGATCGTACTCTATCCCACCCTATCTGACCTCATAGAGCGACTTTCCAATCTACGAATTTAACATGCCCATATCCCGCCTAGACACGGAGGTATTTTATAGCGCTTGTAGGGATTCGATCTTCACAACCTCAGCAGCGAATGTCGACAAGCTAACGCTAGGTTACCTACAGCCCGTAAGAAAACCTTTGAACGAGATGTGACCAGCGCCAGAGGGCGGGACGACCGTACTGACGACCGTAGTGCGACATCCAACTATAACCAGAAGGGGGACGGGGCAGGGGGTGAGCTCCCTCCTATATACTTCAAAGAATAACATGCCCAAATGCGTTGTATAAAAATTTTATCACTTACGTAACTACCATTTGTCACAAATTCTGGTGAAAAATTTTGAGCACATGATGATGAAAAACAAGCATGAAACCCAGGTCAAAGGCTACCTGTGCGCTAGAGACTGTTTTTAGTTAATTTTTGACTTCAGTTCATCAACAGGAAAATTATATTTTATCCAACTGTATTATATGATGAGGATGCTATTTCAGTATATTTTATACCACTAATTCAGTAAAGATTATATATATAAGGGTATATATATTAGGTTAGTCTTTATTGAAATTTTTATCCTATATTCAGGCACTTTACTTGAAACTATATAGAAGTATATATATAATATATATATATATATATATATATATATATATATATATATATATCTCACATACTTATCTCATAGAAGGATTTTCGGCCTGCAGATTTACCGTTTCCATATCCGCCCCAGGCGAGAAGGTATTTACCGGTGTTTGTCGGGATTCGATCCGAACAACCTGAGTGCCGATAGCTGACGCGCTACCGGTAGTCTACCTCGGTTCCTGACAAATTATTGTTCTTGTTGTTGTTCCTAATGCTCCTTAGCCGGATGTACCAGAACAGGATATAGGATTCGGTCTCTATAGTACAGTTCGGGTTTTATAATAGCACCACAAGGATCAGTGTTCTACTTGGCTAGGTTCCCCCTCACATTTGACAGAGCATCCTCAGGGGTGACATCTGGGGGGATCGTACCCTCGCCCACCTTCTCTGACCTCATAGAGGGACTTTTCGGGCTACGGATTAAACGTGCCCATATCCGGCCTAGAAACGAAGTGACCAATTATTAAAATGTATAAATCATTTGCGAACACCCCATTTTAACATAAAATAATTTCTTCCAGTCAACAGGTTTTTTAGCCCGTCTCGGTAACATAAAACATTCCTGAATTACGTCACAAATGCGGCCGAGCTCCGTAACTTGAACCGAACAGTCGGCTTTAAACCACTAGCAGAAGCTGTCACATTCGATAAGGAATATCATTTCTCACTGGAACCGTAAATTATGTGCGCACCGACTGACACAGCTCGGGATTTCGGAATCTCTGATATTTGGGTTCCGCTTGCAATGGTTTATAGCGTCATGTAGAACGGTAATAACGAATATCTGCGCAGGAAATATGAAATTATATTTAAGGCGGTGTCATCTGTTGACATCGGTGATGGGTCAGAAAAAATGCATTGAATACCAGTACTGAGCTGTGAGTCGCATATTATTCAATTCTGTATTGAAAGGTAGATGTTAATTTAAAGGAAGGCTTAGCTTTTTAAAACTTTTCAGCTGATAATTTTATTTCATGACGTAAAATTATTGATGCCTTATGCTAGAAATTTAAATTGCTTTTTGACACTGCGTACAAAGATAGAACCATATTTCTAGAATAATTAATTATCCAAAATTATCTGTAGTAATAACCTGCTTTAGGTTTAAACTTTATCTTACGGGGCCCATTTTACTGATTCCCTCTTTAGAACGGAAAATTTCATACCCCCTTTTGTAAGAACGACCATTTAGGGGGTTAAATATATATGTATGTATGTATGTATATATGCATGTATGTGAATATATACATACATACATACATACATATATACATATACATATATATATATATATATATATATATATATATATATATATATATATATATATATACACAGTGGCTCCCAAAAGTGTTCGTACACTTACGAATTTCAATGAAATAGGGGTCTATCCTTTAATTAAGAGGAATATTTCAGAATGGGTATTTGATAATAAGATCTATAATCTATTCTTAACAAAACTACATGAAATATTTTGAAACCATAGTAAAAGTTTATTTTTAAGAAACCAATAATCAAAAAGTAACAAAAACTTTATCTCACAAAAGTCATCGTACACTGGGATATTTTCGGATAAATTCATAATTAAAATTATCGTCTGGCGCTTTATTTTTATTTTTGAATTGTGGTGGCATTTAAAATATCGTTTGGCTTTAATTTTTGCTTGCCTACTCCGTAATATTCTATTTATTATTTAAAAATGTCTCGTAGTCGTAAAGAAACAACATTCTACTGTGCAGTATGTGAAAAAACGCTTTAAAGAAGAAAATCGGATCGAAAACAAGGTAAGAAAAGGCCGTCCGGCAAAGTTAACAAAACGTGATCAGAGATTTATAATAAACTTGAATATAATATAGAAAATTTGTGAAAAATTCACGTTTGAGTGCTGTAAAAGTTTCTGAAGAATTCAATGAAACATTTTCTACTTCAATTTCACCTGAAATTTTTTGACGAGTTCTCAGAACAGCTGGATTACATGGGCGTTCTGCCCATAGATAATTTTTTGTGAGTGAGAAAAACAGAAAGTTTAGGCTTCCCTTCGCACTATCAATGATAAATAAGCCCCAAACCTATTGGAATAATGTCTTATTTGCCGATGAACATTTCTGGTGCTGATGGGCGTATAATTGTATGGAGAAGAAAAAAATGAGGAACTTAATCCCAAGAATTTAGTAGGAACAGTTAAGCATGCCAGTGGAGGTATCCTTGTGTGGGGATGCATGTCAGCATCAGGACTAAGAAATTTGGTATTTATTGATGGCATAATGAATCATGCTGTTTTTATAAATATATTAAGAGACAATTTAAAATTATAACCTCAAAATTTGGGTATTGGAAACAGCTTTGTTTTTTTATCAAGATAACGATCCTAAGCACACGGCTCTCAACGTTCGCCTCTGGTGTCTCTATAATTGTCCACAAGTTTTCAAAACACCACCTCAATCGCCAGATTTAAACCCAATAGAACATATTTGGAGAGAACTGGAGGTTCGAGTACGAAAACACGACATTCACACGAAAAAAGAACTAAAAACAATTATGATGGAAGAATGGATGAACATTGATGCAAAAATTCTAAAATAACTAAAGCAATCTATTCCCAGACGTTTAAAAGCTGTTGTGGATGCTAAAGGATATCCTACTAACTATTAATTTAACGAAAAATTAGAATATTTACTATATGTAGTGATTTTTTACAAGTGTACGATGACTTTTGTGAGATAAAGGTTTTGTTACTTTTTAATTATTGGTTTCTTAAAATTAAAGTTTTACTATGTTATCAAAATATTTCATGTAGTTTTGTTAAGAATAGATTATAGATCTTATTATTAAATACCCATTCTGAAATATTCATTTTAATCAATGGATAGACCCCTATTTCATATAAAATCATAAGTGTACGAACACTTTTGGGAGCCATTATATATATACACTGCTGGCACACTGTAAATGCGACACCCTGACGGAAACATGCAAATAACATGAAATTTACAACATGCATTAGCGGAGGTGAGATATGCAAATGATTAAAATTTCAGCGCAGACGCACATCACGCGCGCCTGTGGCGCCACTTCAAAGCGCTATTTAAGGTTTGGAGATTTCGACGATTTCAAGTTCGGCAATTGTGTTTTTCTTGTGGTTTTTTCAAAAAAACGATCAATTATGCCTCGTCGAAAACAGCGATCATCTTTTGTTCAAGTATCCGAGTTCGACAGAGGGAGGATAGTGGCCTACCGAGATTGTGGATTATCTTTCAGGGAAATCGGTAGTCGTGTTGGATGAAACCAAACAACTGTAATGCGGAAATGTGATCGTTGGATGCAGAAGGGTACGACGGACCCGCGTGTTCGATCGCATCCACCTCAGCGCACCACTTCACGTGATGACAGGCAAAATGTGCGCATGGCAGTGACGGATCGCTCAGTCACATCACGAACCATAGCACAGCACATGCAGTCTGTAACGCATCATCCAGTGTCTGCGCGTACCATTCGACGCCGTTTACAGCAGAGTGGTCTGTCCTCAAGACGCCCATTGCTTTGTCTACCCTTGACGCAGAACCACAGACGTCTCCGCCGCCAATGGTGCGATGACAGAAGGATGTGGACGGCAGAATGGAATGAAATTGTCTTTACTGACGAGTAACGCTTCTGTCTGCAACACCACGATGGTCGCATTCGACTCTGGAGACACCGTGAAGAGAGGATGCTGAACAGCTGCGTTATGCATTGCCACACTGGTCTTGCACCGGGTATTATGGTATGGGGCGGTATTGGATATCACTCTCGCACACCTCTAGTACGCATTGCCGGTACTTTAAACAGCCAGCGCTACATCTCCGAGGTGTTGGAGCCAGTTGTCCTTCCTTACATTCAGGGCTTGCCCACAGCCATATTTCAACAGGATAATGCGCGACCACACGTGGCACGCATTGTCCAACGGTTCTTCGTCAATCGCCAGATTGAATTGCTTCCCTGGCCGCCTCGCTCTCCGGATCTTTCGCCGATAGAAAACATGTGGTCCATGGTTGCTCTACGATTGACCCAGATTCCATCCCCAGCTGCCACAGCAGATCAACTTTGGCAACGTGTGGAAGCTGCTTGGTCTGCTGTACCCCAAGAACTCATCCAAAGTCTCTTTGAATCAATGCCGAGGCGTGTGGCAGCGGTTATCTCCAACAATGGCGGCTACTCTGGCTACTGATTTTGGCAGGAACCACACTTCACAGAAGTCTATAAATTTAATCATTTGATACTTGGTCAACATGTTATCTACAAAATAAATTTTGTTGTGATATCTCTTGTCTTGCTTGGTGTTGCAATTTGGGTGGCCAGCAGTGTATATATATATATATATATATATATATATATATATATATATATATATATACATGTTGCAATACTTTTCCTATTGCTATCAATATTGTCAATCAAATCCGAACCTATTATTTGTTTTCCCCGCGGTGCTTCTTTTCCAATCCCTCGTAAATTAGTAGTGCGACCATTCGTGTGAACAGTCACATAACAACCGAGACCTGTTGACTTCAGGGAGAAAGTGAACTCGATCCCGACAGTAAAAAAAAGAAACCCTAGGTGACATTTTAAGTAATTCAATGAAAACATAACAATTATTTACAGAACTACACAATTTTAACAAATTTACAGGCACATACGAAAATATGCTGCTACCAGCTAGGAAAACATTGGACCGACTGACAGAAATCGTTTCTCAGCAAGCAGAGTTCAGATTGTGTCGGCACGAACGCTAATAGTTTTTTCCGTCCACTGAGTCAGAGTTTTAGGGATTGCTTCTTGCGATCCCGGCGGCTGATCGCAAGACCACTTTACTCTGTTAGAGCATCATGAGAGTTTTTGCGTAATGATGCCCTGTTTAAACCAGTTGGTTATAGTATAAAGTTGATAATTCCCATTTTCTCTAAAAATAACCCCTTTTAAAGTTTCTTACGGTTTGCCCCCATAATAAATCCTTTACACACACATATATATATATATATATATATATATACACACAAACAGATAGAGAGAGAGAGAGAGATCAATTTTTCCCCCATATCATTTAAATTTTAGAATAATATTTGCATTTTTTTATTAAATCAAAAAATACCCCAAGGTTTCAAATTTCTTTCTCTAATAGAGAGTACAATTTTTAAAAAAATCTTTCAGTGGAATTCGGACACATTTTCTCCATTAACATTAAGTTGAGCGATTCCAATAGGGTTAGTACCCAACAGCCTTAATTAGTACAATAATATAACACTTTTACCATATTCACCGTGCTAGACGTCATCGACTATATTCAAACCAAATATCAAAATAAATGAATTGCTAACAGAACGCCAAAAGAAAGTTACGGGCCAGAAGTTTACGTGGCAGTACTGCTGGTTTGACTTACTGTTCGTGAGTATAAAAGTATATTGTTCTTGAAAGCTGTGTTTATACATTCCGTACAAGTAGTACGCATGCTTATTGTTGTAAAAGCCAATTATATGTGCAACGAATTCAATAAACATTGTTTCATGTATAAACTGTGTTTGCTTCAAATTCAAATAGAGTGCCACTTCAAATTATATACACCCAAGTCTGGGTAGAAGTGAGCAATAGAAACTCTATACTGGCGCCCGAAATTATATATACCCTGGTAGTTAGCGTTACATTTGTAACGAACAACATAATTGAAATTAAAAACTGTGTACTGTGAACTTATATTGATAAATTTGTTGCAAGTACTTATATACTATTTAAAAAAATGAGTGTTGTAGAACAAAATCCTGCTGGAAATTTTCCTCGGGTAATTATGGTTCAGTATTTTGCGCCATTCGAAGCCACCTTCAATGGCGGCCCCTCAAGCCAATTCCTAAAGAAAATTGAGCATTACTTTCAGCAACAATGCACCCCAGAGGGGGATAAACTTAAAATTGCTCTAGCCGCTTTAAGAGGTAGTGCATTTCAGTGGTACACATGCATGAAAAGCAGTAATCTGATTTTTGACTATTCGTCATTCAAGCAACAGTTTCTTAGCGTTTTTCCAAAGACCTTTAATCAAAGTGAAATTGAAGCGGAAATTTATTCGCTAAGGCAACGTGAAGGTCAGTCTGCATTAGATTTTGCTATGGAAAAGATTTCCAAGTGTGAGGAATATTTAGAAGGGGTGACGGAAGCGAAAATCTTAAAAATAGTTATCCAACGTTTGAAGCCAAGTGTTCAAGATTTTTTAGATAATCAAACAATTACAAGCAAGGTTACCCTCCTTCAAGCTTTAGCTAAATATGACAATAGACATTTCTTCAATACCCCTCACCGTCATTCAGGTACGAGAAGTTTTATACAGCCGCGCCAAAATTTTTCTCGAGTTTCAAACCAGCAGCGTAAGCAGTACCGCAGGCAAAATAATAGAAGCGCACGGCGTTATAATGAAATTAGTGCACTTAAAGAAAATATGCAAGCACCTTACTTGCACTGGCAAGTTGATTCACATGATATGGTTCAACCTGTTGAAACTGTGTGGTCAAATGTATTATTTTGTCCGAGTAGTAATCATTATTTTGAGAATAGTGAAAGTCAGGGTATTTTTGTGGCTTATAAAGAAAGTGAGTTTAGCTGGAATAATGCGGTAATTCCAGTACAAATTTCTGAAAATAGGGCCGATACTAATGCTAGTGGTTTAGAAAATAAATCATCGGACACTTCTATTAATGCTATACCTGATATTATTAATGCTATACCTGATATTATTGATGCTATACCTGATATTTTAGATGATATTCACACATCTGTTAATAAAGGAAATTTAGTAGATGACGAAGTATGCGTTACGGAAGTTAGTGAATACTTATTAGTTGACGACAATAAAAATTCTTTAAACGATAGTAGGAATTCGCTAGGTAATGATGATATTATTTCAAGTTCCCATCCGAATGAGGATTGTGTAGGCCAGGTTGATAATATGGTTTTAAATAAAGTACATGAAAACCAGACTGAGAATCAGGATGAAAAGTTGACACAGAGTTATACTATAGGTAGTTTAGCTGATGCTTCGGAAGTTATAGAGAAAGTTTGCAATAAAACGCACGAGTACGAAAAGCTTAATCTTCCTAAAACTGAAGCAGTGTTAAAGAATTTAAATGATAACGATTCTGATGTCGCAAGTTTCAAAGAAACTTTTTCGTCAAAAGAGGATAAAACTAAAGTTAAGGGGGATAAAAAACGTGAAAAAGCGCCTTCAGGTTCCAGCATTAAAATTTCTAATACTGAAGTAATTAAGGAGGTAAAAAAGAAGTCGTATAAGCACAAATACGAAAAGCAGAGTCAGGTTGTTGAAAAAATAGAATCTGCATTAAAATCTAATGTCTATACTCTAAAAGGTACGGAGAAAAGTAAAGTGTGCACTACAAAACCTCCATCTAAGGATGAACGTGGCACACATAAGGTACACAAGGTTATAAAAAGGAAGAATGACAATTTTAAAGCTCCTTTGCATAAGCACAGGGAACGCAAGATATCAGCCGCCCAGCAAGGTTGGCCTCCTCCCAAGAGACCTCCTGTCCATCGTCAAGCCGGACCAGCGCCTCAGGACCAACGACCTGCTGCACGAAGGATGACCACACGGTCAACGGACCCCTTTACTAGGACTGCGACCATCAAGAGAGGTTCCACGGATTGGACAGACTGGTGCAAGGAAGTTGCTGCATTCATGAGGAACAAGTCTTGTATCAATTCTCTTATTCTAACTCCCACCCTTTAATAAAACCGAACCAAATTGGTTTGAAGTTAACCATTGTATATACTGTGTAAACATTTTGAGGGGAAGGAGTGAGCCACTGAAAAAAAACGGCATACTGTTGTCTTATAAATTTTTGAAGGGGACATGTAGTGACTAGGAAAAAAATACATACTGCACAATATACCAATTAACCACTAATGTACTAACTTCACAAAAAATAATACATGTACATTATAAATTGGGGGAGAGCAGATACAGTCAAGAAATGTCATGCTGTGCAATTGTGTTGTCACTTTTAATTAAAATAGATATTTTAGAGCGCAGTTGGCAGCCCAGTATCCGCAACTCTGCAAATCCACTGTTTGATGGTGTCACCTGGACCCTTCGGGGTTAGTTTTGTAAAATGGTAGTAGCGTTTTTCCTCCACACAACGTGTGGAAGGTTTTTTTGGCTTTGCCACCCATTATGTAAAAAGTCAGACCAGCACGCGTTTTCAATTAGTTAACTGAAGCCGTTCAGACCTCAGTTACCTAATTTTTTTTTTCGAGGGAGGCCAGTGTAAGGTATACACAAGATTCGATTCACAAGAATCGAACTTTTGAATTAATGAATTAAAGAAGCTGCTTCAGATATGCTAATTTCGGCATACGCTCTTAGTATAAATACCACGCAGCGTCATTAAGAAAAAAGAAGGGAGGTTGTTAAGGTTGAAAAGGTGTTATCCAGCGCTAGAGCTTAGCGGGCCAGAAGTTTACGTGGCAGTACTGCTGGTTTGACTTACTGTTCGTGAGTATAAAAATATATTGTTCTTGAAAGCTGTGTTTATACATTCCGTACAAGTAGTACGCATGCTTATTGCTGTAAAAGCCAATTATATGTGCAACGAATTCAATAAACATTGTTTCATGTATAAACTGTGTTTGCTTCAAATTCAAATAGAGTGCCACTTCAAATTATATACACCCAAGTCTGGGTAGAAGTGAGCAATAGAAACTCTATAACGTTGTGAAACGAAAGACTAAATCAAGGAAAGAAAAATATTCTGAAATTCCAGTTATCTTAAATTTTGTACGAAGATTTCAGTACTTTACTTCTTTTATTTAAAAAAATATATTCTTCTGACACACACATACACACACACTATATATATATATATATATATATATATATATATATATATATATATATATATATATATATATATATATATATATATATACCGGGTGGCCGTAATTAAACTGACAGTGCTCACAGCACAGTGTTCTGAAGCGCGATCTATTTGCGAGAATGACGCCACATTTTGTAGGAAGATTAAACAAGACGGGGGACGAAGGATTCCTCAAAAAATAAATTAGTTCCAAAAGTCACCGCTAGGGGAATATTTGGTGCTGTGTAATAGAAAATAGAGTGTTAACAAATGCCTCCACCTCCATTCTGGCAAGAAAGGTGAGAGCAAAAGTCAATCGCTTATCATGGTCGGGGTACAGTAACTCCTGTACACGGCTGATCTTGTACGGATAGAAGTTGATAATCTTTCGTAAGATTTTCCATACCGTACTGTAAGGCATATCCATATTCCGAGCTAATCCACGAGCGCTAGAGGTGGCAGCAATATTGTCTGGTCCTCTGTCGACAATCGCCGTGGCAACTGCTTCGATTGTATCCTGTGGTACAGGTTTTCGTCCTTTGCCTGACTGAACCTTCAGAGAACCTGTTTTCTCAAACTTAGCCCATTAACTGACACAGGTCCGTTACCTTTACGCATTTTTTTGTGCGTTCAAAAAGCACGAAGAGCGGCTGACGCGTTGCACTGGTTGAGGTAAAGGAATTTGACCAGTAACGCACGCTCGACTAAAGAAGGAGACATTGCACATAAACTTTCAATCCGATTGATTCGAAATGTAACACATTGCCTTTTAAAACCCAAGCATCTGGTATTTTCCAATGGATGCAACGTGAAATTTGAATAAAGAACTTCTTCTTCTGCTCAGCGTACGTGATATTGCATATCACGAGACTTTATATCGGTGTTTATGTAGATTTTACGCTTTTTTAAAAGTGTTGCCATATTGCACTTGAACTAAATAAGAAAATGTGCATAATAAAAGGTAATTTTATTCCGTATTAATTTGCATTTGTTAACACTCTATTTTCTATTACACAGCGCCAAATATTCCCCTAGCGGTGACTTTTGGAACTAATTTATTTTTTCGCGGAATCCTTCGTCCCCCGTATTGTTTAATCTTCCTACAAAATGTGGCGTCATTCTCGCAAATGGATCGCGCTGCAGAACACTGTGAGCACTGTCAGTTTAATTATGGCCACCCGGTATATATATATATATATATACATATTGTTCTGTTTTCTGTGTTCGATGGGATTGAATAAATTCTTTTCAGAAACTGCACAAATAAAAAAATTTATTATTCTCCAAATTCTTCAGGCGCATACACAAATACTAACATAAAACACGTATCAACAGTCTTCTATACAACAGAATACTCTAAAAACACAAGTCAGGATAACAGAGTCTTCAATATATATATATATATATATATATATACAGCGTTAGCGAGAAATAAGTAGAGGGCTATAGAATTTGTTTTATTGGCCAAAAAAGATAAAATTTTAATTACAGGTAATTCAAATGATGCGCTTGACATTTATTTTTTTAAAAAGTACAATATTCTGCCGATAGGTGGAGCTGTAATACACATACAAACATTTAATATGCTTTATAAATGTTAAATACTAATAAAAATGTAGCATTACAAGTGCTCGATATGTCCCCCTTCATTTTCAACAATGGCCTCTAATCGCAGAACCATATTTTCCAGAGCTGACCGAAGTGAGTCTGCCGGAAAATCAAGAACATGGCGCCGAATGCTGTCCGTCAGATCTGGCACAGATGCTACCCTTTTACGATAGATATTGTCCTTCAGGAAACCCCACAACCAAATGTTGCAGGGTGTGATATCCGGCGAACGAGGAGGCCATGCTGTAGGGAAATGATGGCTGATAATCAGTATATCTGTGAAATGCTGTCTTAGCACGAAATGCTGTGTTAGCAATTCCTCTACACGACGATCAATGTGAGGAGGTGCGTCATACTGCATGAAAAGGATGTCCTGAAGGCATCCACGCTGTTGAAGTTGTGGGCTTACAAAATCCCTCAGCATATCTGGGTACCGTTGTCCTGTGACGGAACAGGTTTGGATTCCCCTTGCAGTTATCTCTTCGAAAATACGACTCAATCATAAAAATGGCCGTAAAACCACACCATACTGTCACTTTTTTAGGATGCAAGGGTATTTCCTGGATAGCGTGAAGGTTTTCCGCTGCCCGAATTCCACAATTGTGGGTGTTAACTTGCCCATTGAGTCTAAAGTGGGCTTCGTCAGTCCACAGAATGTTCCATGGCCAAATGACGTCAACCACCACTGTAGCAAGGAACTGAAGTGCAAAAGTTTTACGAACGTCTGCAACAGGTGCACAGGCTTCATTTTGTAGGGATAAAAATACAAAATCCGCCGTAAGATTTTTCGCACAGTGGATTACGGCATATCCAATAGACGGGAAACAACTGGCACACTTACACTACCATCCGGCGACTGACTGCTGGCTGCAACGATCGCGGTAGCCCTATTTTCGACGCTAGAAGACTGGATTTGCTTTCGTCCTCTATCCGGAAGAATGCCGAGTTGCCCAGTTCTTTCAAATTTCTGTATCATCCTGCGTAGAGCACATGGAGACAATAAACCTCTTCGTATCTGCTTCATAAGGCGGAATTCTTTTACAGCTGTAACGGAGTTCTGCTGGTTCTGGAAGAAAAAAAAAATTCCATTAGCGCTTTTTTTTCCAACGTAGGCATGATGTGCAGAGATGTAAATAATGCTCGTACAGAATCCGCCTTCTTTTTATCCACAGAATAATGCTAATAGGCATACGCTTTAAAGGAAATGATTTTTCACATTTTCAATATATGCAAATAAATACCATTTGTGGTACAGCGCCACCTATCGGTGGAATTTTGTACTATTTAATTTTATTTAATAAATGTCAAGCGCATCATGTAAATTATCTGCAGTTCAAATTTTAATTCATTTGGACCAATAGAACGTATCCTAGAGCCCTCTGAAGTGGGATACTTATTTCTTGCTATCCCTGTATGTATATGTGTATATATATATATATATATATATATATATATATATATGTGTGTGTATATATATGTGTATATATATGTATATATATATATATATATATATATATATATATATATATATATATATGTGTGTGTGTGTGTGTTTGTTTATATATATATATATTTATTTATTTATTTATTTATATGTCTGAACTTAGTTGGGAAAGGAATAATTAATTAAAATTTAAGAGGGGATTGGGAATTAAATAATTTTCGCGGCGTAATTCGTCTCTAGTTTTCATATTTCAAGACGCGTTCCGCGCGAATCGGGAAAGGAAAATTCCCCTTTTCATTATATAATCTTGGTGCGGCTGTGGTCAGGCGTTCGAAGAGAGAAACTATTACATAATTCAGACATGGACAGGATTTCTAGATTGGGCTCTGCGCATGTGCAGGGAGAGTTGGCTTGCGGAGTGACAGCGAATTTTAGGAGAACGCGGGATTTAATCGTTGCTGGCGGACGTGCGTTAGCCGGGTCCACAATTTGAAAATGGCGAGCACTGAAACATGCAGATTTGGAGAGGTGGTCTATATGAAATTGAACTGAATAAACTAAACTTGATTTAGACGATGCTGAGTACTTTTTGAGTGTATGTCTTGCCTTCCCTCGATGCCATGGACTGTAAAACAAGAAGACCGCAAACGATATTTTATAGCAGGCAACGCGTGTCAGGAGTCGACAGTGAAAAAATCTTTAGGGGACTCAAACAACCCATTTTGGATAGCACAAAATTGCGAAGTTTAACAATAAAAAATCACAACGAACTTATCAAGTAACTTTTGTATAAAAAAACTTACAGAGACAAAAAATGGCATCGAAAACAGTAGAAAAAGACTTAGCAACGACAATACATCTAGATGATAGTTTAATAAACCAAAATATGGCTCACGATGAAGAATCAAATAATCCAAATGAAACAGTAAACGAAGAAAATGGAAACGACGAGAAAAAGAAAACAGTTTGCGCAGAGAGTATTCGAAAAGAAACAAGATTGAGAGGGCAAATGTTGGAAAGAAAAAGGACTGATATAACATTAGCGATACGACATTTCGACAACAGCAGTATCAAAATATATTTGAATGGTTCAATTTATTTAAGGAGCGTTGCGCCACATTTGAATTAAATGAGAAATGTCAAAAAGAAAATTGAATGCGCTACGTAAGTCAAGAAATTCAAGAAATCATCATATCAACAGAATTATATAAAGAAGATTACGCAGTTATAAAAAAAACAGCTGCTATCCATTTTTTCACAGAGCCGAGAACAACTACATATTCAATTTAGACAGCTACAATTACAGGAAAATGGAGATCTCTTCAAATATTTTAAAGAAAAACTAGAATTGGGAAAAAAAACTCCAAAAAGACGATACAGAAATAGTAGAGATTCTCACACTAGACTCGCCGCATCACATGAGGACATTACTTTCGCTGCAGGAAATCTGGCTGGAAAAGGCCAAAAAGATTCATCTACTGAATTCGACGACGGATATCAGTGAGCAGAGAAGTGAACACTTCAATTCATAAACAAGAAGACAACCTTTTTATAATCAGCAAACAAATTATCAACAGTTACATGATGCAGATGACCCAGGGAACTGGACACATAGGCATTCACATCGTTTTCAGGACAGACAAGAAAACCATGATAGAAGAAACCTAATTCCTGAGGACAGGTACACTTCAACTGATCATCGACAATCACACAGACGGAGCTTTAACAACACCTACCAAAGGACAGACAACCCACATGGAGACCAGCGGTGACTATTAATCCCAGCTCGGATGAGTGATAACCATTTTCATTGCCTCTTGGATACAGGCTCAACAATTACTTTAATATCAGAGACATTGTTTAAATCAATACAGAACTTTAAAAAATTAAACTTAGATAATATTGTTTTAAATCAGACTGAGAGTCAAGTAACTGTTACAAATTTAATAACAACATATGTTGAGATAGGAAATGTAATAAGAGAAATTAAAATTTTAATTATAAAAAGTAAATTACCATATTTATTACTAAGCTTAGAACATATGAGATTATTTAAATTAAATATTGATTTAAGAAATTTAAAGGTATTCCAATTTAATAAAGAAATAAAACTGTGTAATGATAATAATTTTGTGAATCCATATCCATTGAATGTTCAAAGAGAAAAATTTGAAAATTATTGTGGTAACATGTATAATGGAAAAAGACATTATAAAAATAATGATATGTGCTATTTTAAAAAGGTAAACAAAAATGTATATGAAAATAGAAATCATTTTAATGATTGGAATGTGAATGGTAATAGAAAGTTTTATAAAGGTAAAAATTTTGTTAAGAGAAACTATTTCAGAAATGATCACACTCTTGAGCATTACAAAGGGACTGTTTATAAAAATTATGTAAATAATAATGTGAATAATGTTTTTCCAAATGACTATGAAACCCTGAATTTTGACAATAACCAAAGAATGAGACACTCAAATGTAAATAATGAGAATTTAGATAATATGAATATTGATTGTGAGATTCAAAATTTTCAAGAGACAACAGGTATCCCCGATGATACATTGAATTCTCTGTTTAAAGAGCCCGGTGATGTTTTGGACTTTGTGACACCAGAACAAATACCCTAGGACTGGCCCCGATTAGAAAACATTTTAGAAGCTTTCGGACATATCTTTGCAAAAAATAAATATGATGTTGGCAAAATAAAATTAGAACCCCAAAAGATACGTTTAACTTCAGAGCTCCTAATTGCACAAAGGCCATATCGTACATCCCAAACTGAAAATGCTGAAATAAAAAGACAAATAGACGAATTGTAAAATGCAGGTTTTATTAAGCCCTCACACTCTCCAATTAGCGCCCCAGTAACTTTAGTAAATAATAAAGGACAAGGAAAAACAAGGCTCTGCATAGAGTATAGAAAATTAAATGTAATTACAAAAACTGATTCTGATCCCATACCACGAATTGATGACTTATTGGATCAACTAGACCATTCAAATTATTTTTCATCTTTAGATTTAACTTCAGGATATTGGCATATAGAAATACACGAACGTGACACTGAAGAGTTGCCATTCACAACTAATTTTGGACTTTATGAATGGAAAAGACTAACATTTGGACGGAAAAATGCACCAAGTATCTTCCAGAGGGCAATAAGACAAATTCTAAATAAATACCAAATCGACTATGCCTTGAACTATTTTGATGACATAATAATCTTTTCCAAAACCTTTGATGAACACATAAAACATTTAGAGGAAATTTTTAAAATTTGTCAAAAAGAAAATATCAAATTAAACCAATCAAAATGCCGGTTTGCTAAGTAAGAAATAAAATTTTTAGGATATGAAATTTCACAAGGAAAATATTCACCCCATAATGTAAACATTGAAACAATAAAAAAATTACTACCACCGAAAAATGTTAAGGAATTGCAAAGATTTTTAGGCTCAATAAATGTTTATCAAAAATTTATACAAGACTATGGAAAATTAAGACTTCCACTAAACAAATTCTTCAAAAAGGATGTAAAATGGGATTGGCCCCAAGAATGTCAAAATTCATATCAGAGACTAAAAGATGAATTAATTTCTAAACCAAGTTTAACTCTATTTAGCCCAAATTATCCATGCCACCTTTTTGTCGATGCTAGTCAAGAAGCAGTTGCTGCTGTCTTAAAACAAAAGCACCCTGATGGTCAACTACACCGAATCACTTTTCATTCCAGACAATTAAAAACACGAAAGAAACTATGCTATTACTGAACTTGAGTGTTTAGCAATAATTGATTCTATTGATAAATACCATTGTTACTTACATGGAAAGAAATTCACAATTCATTCGGATCATTCAGCCTTGCAATGGCTCAAAAATGTTAAAAATTTAACTGGACGACTGTTTAGATGGTCTTTAAAACTCTCCATGTATGATTATGAGATAGTACTCATAAAAGGTAAATATAATTATGAAGCTGATATGCTATCAAGAAATCCTATAAGCCACTTTGTATCCCAATATTGTTATTTTTTAAGCACAGCTGAAATTATTCAAGGACAATTAAATGATAATTTAAACAATGTAAAGCACAAGAAATATAATGGAGTTTTAACAGTGAAAAAGAAAAATCTAGTCAAAATTATAGTTCCGCCATCATTAAGACTAATATTAATAACCGCTGCACATGAAAAATTTGGACACCCAGGTGTGAAAAAAATGTTACAATTAATTTCCCCTATTTACTATTGGCAAGATATAGTAATAGTTATTTCAAATTTTGTTCGTTGTTGTGAAACATGTCAGAAAAACAAGAAATCGACTCAGAAAAAATTCGGACTGATGGAGCAGGTGCCAGTTGCCCATGAACCATTTGACCTAATTTCAGTTGATACAATTGGAGGTTTTAATTACTATAACTCAACAAAAAATATCTTCATCTGGTGATTGATTATGCGACAAGATATATTTGGACTTTTCCTTCTAAGAGTGTGACAAGTGAGACATATACTAACTGCTTAAAGCAAATTTTCAAAATTAAAGTTCCCAAACAAATATTAAGTGACAGAAATGCTGCATTCACTTCCTCCAGGTTTAAAAAATTCTTAAAACACCACAATTCAAAACAATTACTTACGACAGCCAATTGTCCTCAGTGTAACGGAAAAAAAGGAAGATGTAATCAAACCATAGTTGAAAAATTAAGATGTAAAGTAAATAATTCTTCGAAAAAAATTCCATGGACAAAAATTTTAGAGCAAGTAACTTCTGAATATAATAACCATCCCCATAGTGTAACTGGATTCCCCCCGAATTACCTTTCATTTGGACTTTTACCATATGACTCACCATTGCCTAAAAGAACTTCCTAAAATTATCCACCAGTTGAAGATGCAAGAAAGATTGCAGTGCAAAGAACCCTTCAGCACCATAAAATTAATAAACAGAGATATGATAGACATTTTATACGGTCAAATTTTAAAATTGGTGACTAAGTAATGTTGGAAGAATTTAAATACCCAAATTCAAGAAAACTAGATCCACCTTATTTAGGCCCTTATAAAATTTTAAGCCAACTTTCTAATGTTAATTTTGAAATTGACAAAGCAAACCAATACACTGGGAAACATAGTGAAATTGTGCATTCAACCAGGTTAAGGCATTTTCATCCACATATTAGTTTAAATTAAAATAATTTTGTGTCATGCACAATTTTCTTGGGGAGAGGGGGGGAAATAAGAAAAGATTTTGGTACGAATTACAAGTGAAAAATTGAAATTATAAAACTATGAATGTTAATGAGTAAATAAAATGATAAAATTGGAATTGATGATATTGTGAAATTAAACTAGAATATGATTTGTATTGAATTTATTCGTTTTTAACAATTGTGTGTTTTGAATTGAAATTTAGTAACTAATGAAAGAACTGTGTGGCTAAACTTAATTGTTCGATTATTTTGAAATGTTACCATTTTTGCAATGTTTTGGTTTGAATAATGTGCTGAACTGTGTTTACATTTTCCCGAATACGACCAAACTTCCTATCTCAGAGATCCATTTCTTAATTCATTTTATATGTTGGGTGCCTAACACCCTTTTGAGTCCATTTAGGTGGTAAAACTTTCTGTGTTGTCTTAAATAAAAATTTAAAAAAAACTATCCTCATTTAAACTTTCTTTTAGAGAACTATTGGATGTGATGTTTTGGATCTTCTGAGCCAAAAACCGAATGTGACACCCCTACTTCTTTCATCTTTCAGTAAATTTTCTCCTTATCGAATACTCTATCCTATCACCCACCTCTGCGCGTTGGAAGTCATCCCACCTGTTTAGAATCCTTTTTAAAATTTTTTTGTTTGTTTTGCTTCAACTATTCAGTCACTTGAAGTGCTGAAAAATAACTACTTGAACCAATGACTAATACAGGCCTTGGGATGACCGCTCCTTTTGCCCTCCCAGTTCCTATTCATACTTCCTCAGGCATGACAAGCACCCACTTTTCCTGTTTCTCCATCTTAGTTCTTGACAAGGTGTTGTTTTGGCAGTCATGTCCTGTGGGAGAATTACGGTTGGTCCACTGTACGGTCACAAACACTATACGCAAACAACTACACACCCCTTCACTTATAGTAATAAAATTATTAAGAATTTGAACCCAGGGAAGTGTGGGGAACACACATACCAACACACGAACACTCCCCACATATTTTTGCCAAAGTCATTGTTGTGGTTAAGACTGTGTGAAATCTTTTGAACCTGCTCTTCTCTGACCCAACTATGCACAACTACTCAAAAACTATAAGGTGTTTTAACATAATGAATTTATCATTGTGAAATATTAAATTGAATGAAGTGGAAATTTTAAAATATTTTGATAAATTTGAATTGTTGATTATGTTATAAAAGAAAAAATATTTTCAACTATAAATAATATGTTGAAATATTTTGAATTTCATATGTAATATAAGTCGAAGGTATAAAAGAGCTCTAAAAAGATAAACTGTATTGGAATTGATGTTAAAATAAATTTATGATGTTCGGTGATTAAAAGAAATGAGAAAAATAATCCCATGGGAAAATGATAAAGATTTATATTCTTTCAATTATTAATATGCTATGCCTCTGAGTATGTTTACAGGGTCGTCAGTGAATAGTGGAAGCTTCCAGAAATACTTGAATTTGTTTATATGTAACAGAGTTTTCGATCCAAGTTACTTTTCATTTCTGTTTATTTTATATATGTACCTGGTGATATTTTTGTTTACCTGTATGAGTGTATTTTATGTAAATAATTCATATGGAATTGTTATAATATTGAGTGGATAAAAATGTAAGAACTTTCAAATTAACTTATCACTCAGGAATAGAGGAAATGTATGATAAAGCCTGGACTTTATTTAGTGACTCTAACAGTTCCATATTGATGGATGATAGAGCTTAATTTAGTATTTTAAAGATGTTCCTAGAAAAGATTTTTAAAGGTGATATTTTGTAAAAATGATACTTCAATTACAGTGATATGCCTAAGGGGATATTTTAATGTTCTAATTGTTTGTTCATAATTTCTTGGGTACCCATTTTCCATTTTCTATTATAAGAAGTTAATATTGTCTATAAAACATATGGTAAAAATTGTTTTGATGTAAATTGTATATTTTAAAACCACTGCTCCAAGTCTTACAGAACAGAAATAAATAATCCAGGGGTTGTTAAGGGAACATTTGATTTTAAATAATGGGGTTTTCACTGAGATTTTTGTTGTGTGGGAGACGTCCCCACTCAACATTTTTCCAGTTGGCTGATTTGATTGTTTTGCTCTTCTGGAGTCTTGCCACATAGAATTAGCTACTCCTTGTGTGAACGCCTTCAGGGGGACGGGGGGAGTTGTCAGAACTTAGTTGGGAATAGAATAATTAATTTAAATTTAAAAGGGAACTGGGAATTTAATTATTTTCGTGGCGTAATTCGCCTCTAGTTTTCATATTTCATGACGCTCTCCGCGCGATTTGGGAAAGGGAAATTCCCCTTTTCATTATATAATCTTGGCGCGACTGTGGTCAGGCATTCGAAGAGAGAAACTATTACGTAATTGAGACTTAGAGAGGATGTCTAGATTGGTCTCTGCGCATGTGCAAGGAGAGTTGGCGCACGGAGTGACCGCGAATTTTAAGAGAACGCGGGATTTAATAGTTGATGTTGGACGTGCGTTAGCCGGGTCCACAATTTGAAATTGGCGAGCGCTGAAACGTGCAGATTTGGAGAGATGGTCTATATGAAATTGAACTGAATAAACTCTACTTGATTTAGACGATGCTGAGTACTTTTTGAGTCTATGCCTTCCCTCGATGCTATTGACTGTAAAACAAGAAGACTGCAAACGATATTTTATAGCAGGCAAAGCCAACGTCTATCAGGAGTCGACAGTGACAAAATCTACAGGGGACTATAACAAACCCATTTTGGATAGCACAAAGGTGAGAAGTTTAACAATAAAAAATCACATCGAAGTTATCAAGTAACTTTTGTATAAAAAAACTTACAGAGACAGAAAATTGGCATCGAAAACAGAAGAAAAAGACTTAGCAACGACAAAAGTCTAGATGATAGTTTAATAAACCAAAATATGGCTCACGAGGAAGAAACAAAGTATCCAAAGAAACAAAAAGAGACATCACTCCATTCGCTTGTCACTCACTCATATCTTTGAGTAACACTGGCCGTAGTGGCCAGTGTTACTCAAAGTGTACCAAAAACAGTTTTTCATATTAAATTTGCTCAGAAATTTAGGGATTAATATACAAGTAAGTGCGGTTCCAAATCTAAGTTCGGAAGAAGAGTTCGGTTAAACAGAAGAAATTATGAAATGGAAGTTCGTTTTACCGTTACGTGTATCGTGCTACCCTAGTGCGTTTGATAACCCCTTACGCACGGTAGATGTTTCACTTGAAATGCATTAACGACATCCCCCCTCCCAAATTTCTTATTATCGGCCACGTCTGCGGATGAATATTATATTTATAGACTATACCTTCCAAAATCACATGCAATTCGAAGATCGAAGACCTAAACTCCAAAGATACTATTGTCTGTTTCGATAAGGGATAGCATTTCTCATTGCAGGGCATGAATTATGCGAGCGTAAATGACAACCTTTGTTCGTATTTGGAATCCTATAATGCAGCTGCTACATGCAGGAACTCTAAGTCACGTAATAACGTGGGTATCTTATAGCGTGGCCCGATGCATTAGGAATTAGGATTTCGAAAACACACACACGCATCTCGCGCATCTTCATATGGGTTAAATAGGGGAATCTTGGGGTGGTTCATCTTTGAGAGCGGTCGTTAAGGAGACTGATGCTATGTTTTGTGAGGGTTTGGCATACAGTTAGAGTCAATCTTTAGCAAATTATAGCCCTATACACAGATGGTATAGGAAATGTATTAATGAGGATCGCTTATTAAATAGCAGTTACTATAAATAATAATAGAAATTAATATAGACCATTATTAATTATTAATAGATTATTTTCTATCATTAATGATATTTTTATTAATAGAAAAAATATGATTTATTTCAGAAATTATCATATTAATAGCTCAGGACACGATGGCAATGCATTATTTTAATACTTTTAGCCATCTTTAAGGATATTTGAATTCATTTTCAGTTAATTTTGTTTTGTAGACTGGTGCAGGCATCTATCGGCTGAAACACGAACGAAAAGTTAAATGCAAGTTAAGTTCCAATTAACTTCATTTTCTTTCAAGTTGATGGGATAATTCATCAAAAAGATTTTTAAAAAGTATTTATTAATACATAGAATTGTAAAGTTTATATGATTCAACAGAAAATTTAAAAACATGGTGCATAAAAAGTTCTTTTTATCTTGTAATTATTATCTTATTAATAGGAATTTTTTATCATTAATGATAGAAATTATTATTTTAATAATATAATCTGTTATTATAATGCTAAAAATTGTTACCATTAATAAATATTATAACATTAATTATTTTTTTCATTAATAATAGAAATTATTTTAATAATATTAATTATTACCTTAATATAAAAAATTACTATTGTTATTAATAGAAATTATTAACTCATCTATAGAAAATCTCCATATAGGTTAACTGAGGGATGTTCCTTTTTGAGAGCGATATGTAAAGAAACTGGATGCTATACTTTGTGAGGGGCAGGCATTCAGATGTCGTCAATCTTTAGCAAATTATAGCACTAAACACAGCTGATATAGGAAATGTAATAAGATCGCTTTTAAAATATAAATTATTATCATTAACAATAGAAATTGCAGATTTGTGACGTTAAATTCTCTAACTCTAAAATTTCATAACAACCACCTTTGCGGAATGAAAATCGAACTCATGACCTCTGACCTCAAGGATAATGTACTGACTCCTAAACCCTCCCGACACAGCAAGGGAGCTTCATCTTACTAAATTCCTCCTATTAAAATTCCGTGGAACCACATCCAATCTTGTTAAGACGTCCGCGCATGCGCGTCGAAGAGCTGCGAAAAGTTCCGAACTTCGCTTTCGTCTTCGAACTGTATATTTCGTAGTGAAGAGGTGCGTGCAATTGTGTGAATAGTGTTTATTGTCAACATACATTATATTAATTAAATAGTTGATGAACTCATCATCATGCTTTTTGAAGGTGGACTACTGAAAAAGTCGCTCGTCTACCCCACCAAGAACATCAGGTGAGCATGTATTTTGAATTCAAAGTTGTTGATATCGCTATAACATCAATATAAAGTTGTTGGTATTGAATTTATCTCGATATCGTATTCCTATAAATTAAAAGGACATTTGCCATACAACTGCTAATTCAGGTGATTATACATTTGGAATTTAAAGTTGTTGGTCTGGTCATCAGGGGAACATACCTTTTCAATTTAAAATTGTTGCTATTGTCATCAGGTGAGCTTGCCTTTGAATTTAAAGTTGTTGATATTACTATAACATAAATATAAAGTTGTTTTTATTGATGTTATCACTATAACGTCAATATAAAGTTGTTGTTATTGATGTTATCACTATAACACCAATATAAAGTTGTTGGTACTGATGTTATGTTGGTACATCCCAGTTGTTGGTACTGATGATATGTTAAGAGAGTCCACCTAGCAGAATCATTGTTGTTGGGGAATATATTATGACTGTTTCCTTAGCTGATGCCATGGAGTTGCCGAATATACTTTGAGTGTCAACGTAGCAAAGTCAATAAAGGTATGGATTTTTTGTAAGAATCCCCCTAGTAGACCGATTGGAATTACAGAATCTATAATGAGTGTTTCCATAGCAGAAGATATAATGAGTGTTTCCATACCTGAAGCTATGGGTATATGAAATCTAGTATGTGTTCCCCATAGCAAAGCCTGTGGAATTATGGAATCTATAATGAGTGTTTCCATAGCAGAAGATATAATGAGTGTTTCCATAGCTGAAGCTATGGGTATATGAAATCTAGTATGTGTTCCCCATAGCAAAGCCTGTGGAATTATGGAATCTATAATGAGTGTTTCCATAGCAGAAGATATAATGAGTGTTTCCATAGCTGAAGCTATGGGTATATGAAATCTAGTATGTGTTCCCCATAGCAAAGCCTGTGGAATTATGGAATCTATAATGAGTGTTTCCATAGCAGAAGATATAATGAGTGTTTCCATAGCTGAAGCTATGGGTATATGAAATCTGGTATGTGTTCCCCATTGCAAAGCCTATGGAATTATGGAATCTATAATGAGTGTTTCCATAGCAGAAGCAATGAGGCTATGGAATCTATTATGAGTGCCCATAGCAGAGACTATTGAATTATGTAATATGCGATGAGTGTTTCCATAGCGAATCAATGGGGCTGTGGAATCTATTATGAAAGTCCCATAGCATAGCCTAAGGAATTATGGAATCTATAATGAGTGTTTCCAAATCTGAAGCAACGGGGCTATGGAATTTATTATGAGTGCCCCATCTCAGAGTCTTTGGAATTATGGAATATATGATGAGTTTATCCGTAGCTGAAGCAATGGAGTTATGGAATCTGGTATGAGTGCCCCATAGATAAGCCATTGACTGTAAAATGGGTAATAATGGCTAATAGAAGTTTTATTGCGAAAATATATACCTAGTAAAAATAAAAAAAGGGGGGGGGGGCTGTACCAACACATCACTTTAAAATCCAAACTCTGATATCTGAACTCTAAGATGTCATTGTCTATTTCGATAACAAATACCATGTGTCATGCAGAGGATGGACTTGGCTTGCATAAATGCTAACATCTGACGATATTCAAAATGCTATAATATAGTAGCTGAAACGGGTGGGGAACACTGTCCCTAATGAAATAACGCGGGCGATCTCATAGCGTGCCGTGATGCATTATGTATAAGGATTTCGAAAGCACACACTTGCGTCATTAGGAAGGTTAAATATCTAAGTTAACGTTGAGGACACGGCCGTGCTATATTGGCACTGGGTAATAGCACAGGAGACAATCTTTTGCGAATTATGGCATCAGACACAGGTAATTAACGGCAGATATTTAATCGGGTTAGTGTATGTTATGGTACATTATGCTTTTAATTAAAATACTTTGAATGTAAGAGAGTTGGTCAGGGACAGTTTCGGCATTTTGCGAAATGTCTAGCTATATATTTAAGGGGAAAGCTGAATTTATTTGTATGTTATTAGTTAAAGTAAAGCTATCGTTTTTTCTGTATAAAAGGAAACTTAGTAGATTTGTTAGTATGTTTTTTCCTTTTGAAAGTAAGGTAATAATTTACGTCTTAAGAAGTCAAAAATATTCTAAAATAGGAATTTAAATTTCTAAAAAAACTGTACTTAAATTTTGGACAAGAAAATAATACATGAAAAATCATAAGTTTTGTTTAAAATGCATTAACTGCGCATAAAAGATATGTTGTATTAGTGTGTCTTACGCCAACTGGCCGGAAAATTCCAGACCAGGTATATAGATGTCTTCGGCCCCGGTTTTAAATGGTAACACAAGGGCCGGAGCCCGGCTTGACCAAGTACCTACTTTCAACCCCAACAAACCTCCCAAAAGGACTTACCGGCCTACAGTTATAATGTACCCATACCCGGTTTAGACACCAAACCAAGGTATTCAGTGGTGCTTTTCGAGATTCGATCCGAATACCCTTAATTCTGCATATATATATATATATATATACAGTGAATCCTCGATCGATCCTTCACCAAATCATCGTCTTCCCGCATGTGTCGTTTAATTATTCCTGTCCCGATGATATTATTTCTTTGTAATGTTCCCGCATGTAGCTTTCGGTGCAATCGGTTCTCTCAAAAAAGTTAGATCGAGGTACCACTGTGTGTCTGTGTATATATATATATATATATATATATATATATATATATATATATGACAGGCTTGAAACAAGTTTTGACTTTGGTGGTATTCCGCCTGAAAGATCGCGCTACAGATGGCTCTGAGTAGTGTCAGTTTAAAAAAATTCCCCCTGTGTTTATATATATATATATATATATATATATGTGTGTGTGTGTGTGTGTGTGTATGCATTTGTATGTAAATATATGTATATGCATGTATGTGTGTGTTTATAAGTGTATATGTATGTATATGGTATGATATGGATATGGAAATGAATAATTTACACTTCATAAAAAATTATTTCAACCCAACGTTACTTTTATTTGGAAATTAAGGTATAAATGGGAGCATAAGTAGGATCGGGAATTCCTGGAAAATAAATCTCGATTTTTTAAAATTTGAGCCATTTTTTTTTACTTGGAACAAAGGCAACAACAGATGATTTACCTATGATGGCATTTAGAGTCCCGTAATAAAGTTGTGACCGTTGGGAACTCACATAATAACGTGGGTATCTCGAAGCATTGCATTATGCATTAGGTTTTCTTAAACCCAGACGCACATATCTTCATAAAGGTTAAATAAGGGGTAGTTGTGAGGTTTCTCCCAGAAGGCCGACGGGAAAGTTTAGGAGGCTGCCATGTTTTGACACTAGTATATTGTTTAGGTCACTAACTGCAGGAAACTGCTGTTTATATCAAGGTATATTATGGTTTAACTAAAATGATTGCTTGAGTACAGAAAGTCGTTCGCACTTCATGGAAGCGATTTTGTGATTTATTTTTGTTGTTGCATTGGAAAAAAAATTTGGCAAAGTCAGAATAATCGTCTGCTACTGTTTTTTTATGGGAATGTAAAATAAAAGTTTTATTTTGAAAATGGCTCCTAAAATTCATAGATGACTCGAAGGTTACGTAACTGCGCTTAACGAGGAGAAATATTCGTATCAACAAATTATAAAGCGGTGAAACAATCGTGGTTATGGTATTAAATAAATAGGTATTTACAATACGGTAAATTTGAAAGGAAAAAAAGTCTAACTTAGAGTAAAAATGAAAACATGACCGCGAAACCTCCTACTAAGACTGTTTGAACGCAGGTAAACATCAAGAAAGGAAAATCTCTGATCCTAAAAGAAAATTCGCCGACCCAAAGATCCATTGCATAGAAACTAGGAATGTCTTCTGGCACTGTAAGTAAAATCATTCTTAAAGATTTGAAGTTGAAAAGATGTTTAAACCTAAAGTTCATCTGCTCTTGCTAAACCATATTTCTGAAAGAAATACAAATTGTAGTAAATTAGATGAAAAACACCTAGCTGCTGAAAATTGGAAATTTGTGGTAACACTCGATGAGGCAGGAATGTACTATTTAAGTGACTGTACTAAAAAAAAATCAAATTTCTATTGGTCAACTGACGGGAATGACCGTACGAAATGGCTTCATCAGTGTACAGAAAAGTTCCCAAAGGGATTCATGATAGTTGCAGGATTTTGTTACAATGGCAAATTAAAAATCAATAAAGTCTCAACTAAAGCCAGAATTAATTCACTCTACTATCAGCAGAATATTTTTGAACCAATTTTTGATGAAGAAATACCGGTCTTATATGGGAAGGATATTGATAAAGTTCAGCTTCATATGCGCAAACCCTCTAGTCATACCTTTAAATCAACCGCCGTTTATTTAACAAAGAAAGAATCAGAGACAGGAATAAAGTGTATTCCGTTTAATGAAATACCTGTAAAATCATCTGACGCTTCTCCAATGGCCTTGGGAAAACGGCATCCAAGGAAACTGAACGGATTTTTGAAAACGGTCTAAATGGGGATAGGGTAAAATTGACATGACAGTGCTAAGAAAAAGTTTACTTTCATGGAAAATTCGAGCTATAGCTATTGTCAAGAATCATCGCTATGAGATAGAAGGAAATCGCAGGAAAAATTACGGCATTTATGCATAAAACTAACTATCCAAATCGTTTCCATAAAGTGCGAAAGACCTTCTGTACTCTGTTTATCTCAGAGTTTGTAGCAGTTAAAATACAGAAAAATCCCTTAAAATTCATTATTTTTTGGAATTCCTACCTATTTATACTATAAACTAATTTATCTGTAATCTCATAGTAGGAGATGAGGGAGCGTAATCTGCTCCGTTTATAAATTTTTGTTGGTTATGCCACTTGACCGACAGCAACATCAGATCAAGTCCCGAAGGCTATGGGAAATGAAGGTGTGGCTCCTGTTTTGAATTAGCACCACAAGGGTCGGAGTCCGACTTGGCTAAATCACAGGTCCCGTAATTTTGAACCGAGTCAAGTGACGAGACCGGATCACTTGACCCCGCACCTCCAGAGGTAAATTTGAGAAATTGGAGGACATTGCAGCCATGCCCTATTTAACGTGCCCCGGCCATTATTAGTGAACAAGGTGGTGGATTTGAAGCGACGAGCATCGAACCAGAACATTCACGTAACTGGTACGCTGCTCTTGTCAACTGGGCCACTGCGCCCATATAAACATTTATAGAGAATAGCTCACTTCTACCCAGACTTGGGTGTATATAATTTGAAGTGGAACTCTAAATGAATTTGATATAAACACAGTTTATACATGAAACAATATTTATTGAATTTGTTGCACATATAGAATTTGCTTTTACAGCAATAAGCATAGGTACTACTTGTACGGAAGATATATTAGCATTCAATAAAAATACACTTTGCATTACTCACAACCTAGAGAGTCAAACCAGCAGTTCTGCTACGTAAACTTTGGGCCTGCTAAGCACAAGCGCCGGTTAACACCTGGAGCTGCTTACCTCGTAGCTCCCTTAACTCGCTTATCTATCAACCTTAACAAAACCTTCTCACTTAATCAAGCTGCTTGGTATTTATACCAAGCGCGTATGCCGAAATTAGCATATCTCAAGCAGCTTCTTTAATTCATTCACTCAAAAGTTCGATTCTTGTGAATCGAATCTTATGTATACCTTACACATTTGTAGATAAAGTATGCAAGATTTTAAGTTATTTTTGAGTCACATTTTGTTATAGGAAGTTTTGAGTAAAGAGAAACGATAAAAAAATTAATTTTGAGAAAACGCAAAAAATGATTTTTTAAACACATTTCTTACTTTAAAAAAAAATATTTTCGCACGAAAATCCACCAGATTTATAAATTCAAGCAGAGTTAGAATGATAAAAGATTAGGCTTTAATATTATTGAAAAAAAAATCGAATTTTTGACCGAAAATGCCGTTTTTAAATGTAGAGTTTTTAAAAGTAAATCCTTTGGCGATTTCTAACAATGGAAACATTACTCCTGCCTGAATTTCCTTAATCACACCTAAAGTAAGACTTATCGGGAAACCGATTTGCACACTATCATTAAAAATGAAGATTTTGCCAACAGGAGACCATGCGTCACACAGAGCTTGAATTATACCGGAACAGATGATTTAACTTTGGTGGTATTTAGAATCCCATAATATAACTGTGACGGTTGGGAACTCTAACTCGATTAGTAGCATGGATATCCAAAAGCATTCCGTGATACGTTTTATTGTATTAAAATTGCTAAAGCCTAGGCACACGGATCTTCATACAGGTTAAAAATGGGATATTTGAGAATTTGAGTGTTTAGAAAGCTGTCATGTTTTGACTCTGGAATATTGTTTATGTTGCTATTTCCAGTAAACGGCTGTTTATATCAAAGTACGTTTATTATGCTTTAACTAAAAATATACCTTCAGTATATGACAGATTAGAAGCTATTATTTCCGAATTATAGAAAATAACTGTATAACAGCAAAATTTTGTTAGTTTTTTTCCCTAAATTGCGTACAGTCTACAGGAAAGAACTAAATAACATAAAAACGGATTTTTTTACCACGTTTTTATTAACTTGCTTTCTTGTTTGTGTGTGTGTTTGTCTGGTACAAATATTGCAATCGATTTTTAACTAACTTCTCGACTAGCTAGACATTTGAAACTTTTAGAATAGCTCATAACACGATGACAATGCATTATTTTAATACTTTTAGCCATCTTTATTCCATATTTCAAAATCCATTTCGTAAAAATACGAGTAGCGTCTGGAGCCAAAAGTAACTGCGCTACAGGCGCCATCTATTAACGTAATAGTGAACCTATTAACGCAATAGCGAAATTATTCGGGTAATGTGTTCATATATGTTATTCCATAAATAAATGTTTGAAAATTTCTTATAATTGCTCTCTTTATTACGCATTTCAGCATTTTCTTTCAAGTTGATGGGATAATTCATCAAAAACAATTTTTAAAAAGTACACTCATGGACAAAAAAATTAGCGCACCAAGAAGGAGTCGTTAAAATGAAACGAAATTTTACACACGTAATGACTACTTTGATATAAGTAAATGATAAGAAAATCAAAGAAAAAGGATAATTTATTTCAGAGAAAAAGGCAAAAGAACGGAGGAGTTAATACTCCGTTCGACACCCTCTAGCGCGAATGCACGATGCGATACGATCGGGCATTGAGTCATACAAGTTCTGTATGATGTCTTGAGACATTTCGTTCCATATTTGCTGTAACCTTGCCTCTAGTTCGTTCAAACTCGTGGGATGCCCAACTCGTCGTCCCAAATGATCCCAGATATGCTCGATTGGAGACAAATCTGGGGATCGGGCAGACCAAGGAAGGGTAGTAACAGTGCGGAGATAGTCTTGTGACACCCTTGCCGTATGAGGCCGAGCATTGTCTTGTTGAAAAATGGCCCCTTTGAGCCTTTGTATGAGTGGCAACACATGTGGTTGCAGGATTTCATGAACATACCGCTGGGCTGTCATGGTGCCACGGAACAATACTAGAAGGGGTGACCGTGTATTGTAGGCAATGGCACACCATACCATCACACCAGCTGTGGGAGCGATGTGTCGCTGTACAGCAAAGGCAGGATTGAAGCGTTCACCACGGGCTCTCCACACACGAACACGATTGGCATCACTGCCGAGATTGAATCTGGATTCGTCGCTAAAGACGACCTGGTTCCATTCCGCTGCAGTCCAGTTTCCTCGTGCGCGGCAAAACTCCAAACGGAGGCGTCGATGGGTTGGCGTCAAGGGCAGCACACGTAATGGGCGCCGCGATACCAACTGTCCTTCAGCCAGGCGCCTTCGTATGGTTCGAGAAGACACAGAGGCCCCTAGTGAAGGTGCTACCTGTGCCTGGATGGCGGCCGATGAAGCAGTTGGCTGTACGCGTGCATTTCTTACGATGTGGCGGTCTTCTCGACGACTGGTCTGTCTAGGGCGTCCTGAGCCTGGTCTTCGTGTACATGACATCTCTCGGGTCCACTGGTCCCAACACCTCCTCACGACACAATCAGAGCGGCCTAATTGACGAGCTACTCGCCTAGCTGACCACCCAGCTTCCATCATCCCAACGATTCTCCCCCTCTCAAACTGCGACAACTGCTTATATTGTCTTCGAACACGGCGTAATGGCATGTCTATCTCAGCTCTTCCTTTGTAAATGATTCAGCACACTCAAACAAGCTTTGGTTACCTGTTTTATACTCCACAGAGTACGATGTTCAACGCCCTCTACCGGCTATACGTAATGCGCAATCACGCTGCATTTCTAATCATTTGCATATCTCCCCGACATGTACCTTCATTGCAAGTTTCATTACGATCCCGCAATTATTTCTTGGTGCGCTAATTTTTTTGTCCATGAGTGTATTTATTAATACATAGAATTGTCATGTTTATATGATTCAACAGAAAATTTAAAAACATGGTATATAAAATGTCTTTTTATCTTGTAATTATTGCTCTATTGAATTCACAGATTCTGCATAAAATAACTTTATAACATATAGGGTAGGTGTCCCAAATATCGCCTACTCTAATACTTTTTCGGCATTTCATCCATTTTTGGATTTTTGATTAGACTGGAAACTCAAAGAACATCACTAAGAACTATTTCCTTTGGTATCCTGATTTCAACCAGTTCCAAAACCACTACCATTTTAAATCATGTAGCTGAATTGGGAAAACTGAAATTTCCAGTGAAACCCAGAGCGGTTTCTAATATCGCCTACCTCTGTAAATATTACCGCCTACAGGGCAAAATTAGGAGCACCTGTTAAAAGGCGTTGCTAGAAAAATAATAGCACCTCTGAATTCTCTGTTTAATGCACTTTCAAATGGTATAAGCAAAATTAGAATTTGGATGCGGCTACCTGGTCATTCACTGGATTGTTTGGAGCCAAAATTTACGAAGACAACAGCCAAAACAACTTCAGACGCCATATAGTTTCTGTTGTCAGTGATAAGAGCTTTGTTGCTATAGTGCCGATGTCAGTACAAACCCAGAACTAAGAAGTTACAGCATTTTCTCATACTTAGCGCGAATCGTACTTTGGAAACACGAGTAGGCGATATTAGGCACAGGGGCAAAATTTGGGACACCCACCTAATATTTGTTAATTTTGCTGCAATGATTTTGCATCGAATACATTCTCTAAGGAAAAAATAAATTACTTCGAATTTTTCTCTATCTATAATATTAGGTAGGATAAAGGATAGTTATGTGTGACATGGAACTCGACTTTGTAAATATTTTCATTAATATACTGTTTTGTCTCTAAAAAATATATTTTCTAATCTCATAGTCTCGATACAGCATTAATTCGGTTCCATGCATATTTAAGTGTATCTGTTTTATTATGTAAGTCCTAAAATGTATGTGTGCTTAAAATCATGCCTATGGTTTTTTTTTGTACCGGTTTCCCGAAGAAAGGAATGTTCCTCCCGGAGGCAATTTAGCGTAGCCTGTAACAAGGTCATGTGTACAGAAGGAAAAATGACTTGTCACTCTCTCGGCAGTAAGGGGTCTAAGCTTCCCCATAGCAACGGCCTAGCAACATCTTTCAGCCAATGATAGCTGAAAGGTGTTGATTGTTAGAGGACATTGTCTGACCTCTGCTTTTTCCGGTACTGAAAATTTTGTAACGTTTTTTTGGTCAGTTGAAGAAAAAGCAGCGACTGAAAAGGACCTCGTGGTTGTCCGATCTTCAGCAATTCGCCATTTTTCTACATGTGTCAGAATGTTTTTCTAAAATTAATAATTTTGTAAAAAAAAGCCACTATACGAAATTCTAATTATTACATGTTCTTACTTCACTTAGTATTATATACATAGGATGGAACTTTAATAGTGGCACCTAGGTATGTACAAATGATACAGAAGAGATATAGGAGTGAAACTGTTATAGCCCTTCAAAGTAGTAACCAGCATTGTTTAGCACCCGTTGCTAACGTTGTGGATACTGCAGGATGCCGTTGGCAGCACCTGAATTGTTGATCCTTCGAATGGAGCGGTCTACATTCTGCAGAATACCTGGTGGAATCCACGGAACAGTTCCTTTATCTTGGGTATGAGATCAAAGTCACAGACTTAAGTCCGGGGAATATGGGGGAATGGTAGAGCACTTCCCAGTTCCAGAGACAAATACATCTGCCACAGTGTGCCCACAAGCATTTTCCTTCCATCAGTGCGATACAACAAATTATTTCGTAGTATAGACCGGTAACTAAAACATGGCTGTGTTCATCATGTCACTGTGCAGGCGTGTAATGTTTGGATGTTTGGGGGAGAGTTCATTCGCTCTGAGGTAGGGCAGGTACAGGTGGTTATCAAAATAATGGAAACACCTATAAATATTAGTGGTATTCAGGAAAGTTCGTATTCCTTAAAATGCAAGTATGGTCCCCGGTATTTTCTATAGAATATAGTTTATATATTATTCTACAGTCAGGTAGCAGTAATAAAGCTATGGGCATTGTGGTTTTGGGGGGATAACGTAAGACGTTAAACCTTGCAGACCTTGCAGAGAGGGCAAATTGTTGGAGCGCTTCAAATAGGAATATCTCTTGCTGCAACCACCTGGGTTTTGGGTGTTTCTAGAACTATGGCATAGAATGTCATGGCAGCATACAGAATGCACGGATAAACATCGTCTGCGAAACAGACTAGAGAAAAAAAGGGAGACCTGAGTGAAAGAGATGAACGGGAATTAAAGCGGATTGTGACTTATAAAAATAAAACAGGGCGCGGTAGCCCAGTTGGCAAGAGCAGCGGGCCAGTGATCTGAACGTCCCTGGTTCGATGCTTGTCGCTGCAAATCTACCGCCGTGTTCACTATTGATGGCCGGGACACGTAAAATAGGGCATAGCTACAATGCCCTCCAAGTTCTCAAATTCACCTCTGGAGGTGCAGGGTCAAGTTTTCCGGTCTCGTCACTTGACTCGGTGCAAAATTACGGGACCGGTCATTTAGCCAAGTCGGACTCCGACCCTTGTGGTGCTAATTTAAAACAGGAACCGCACCTTCATCTCCCATAGCCTTTGGGACTTGATCTGATGTCTACTGTCGGTCAAGGGGCATAAGCAACATCAGCAACAAAAATAAAACAACTGCAACCAAATTGACCATACAGCTCGATCTGCATCTACAGCCTCCCTTATCAGCCATTATAGGTAGGAGGGAACTTCACAAACAAAACATTTACGGATGAGTAACAATTCCCAAGCGACTTGCAACAGATGTGAATACAAAACGTCATCCACCATTGTGCCACGAGCACAAACCTAGTCAAGTGACACGTGAAAGAATGTCGTGTGGTCAGAATAATCATCGGCCCCATTGTTCTCCACAAAAGGACACGCGCGCACTATGGGAAAACAACGAAATAAATATATGATCCTGATTGTCTCGTGGGAACTATCAATCATGGAGACGGATCGAACATGGTTTGTGAGGCTATCTAATGGTTTTCAAGAAGTCGCATTGTATCCCTAAAAGGGAGATACACTGGGAAGGACGATGTGGAACTTTTTGCCAACCAGGTTCATCCTATGATGCAAACATTGTTTCCCGTTGGAGAGGCTGTTTCCCAGGATGATAAAGCTCCTGTCCTTACAGCCAGTTTTCTCATTTTGTGGCTTGAGTAACATGAAAACAGAGCCAAACATGTTACCTAACCCCCACGGTCCCCCGATTTCAATATCATTGAACACTTTTAGAGAATAGATCCAAGTGCAGATATCCACCAACACCAACTTTACATTAACTTTCACGATTTCTCTATGACGAGTGGTATAATACTCCTTAACCACTATTCATGTCTTGTACGAATCTGTTCCCAGGCGAATTCAGGCTGCATTCCATGCAAAAAATGACCCTACTCCATACTAATAAAGTATTTCAAATTATTTCTTGGTGTTTCCATTATTTTGATAACCACCTGTATGTGATGTACATGTGGTATAAGCTACTTTCATGGGTTCTGCTGCGTGGGTGCTCTACAACAGTGTTGCACTATTAAAGTTTCATCCCTCGTATATATTAAAAAACAATTTCTTAAAAAAATTATATATATATATATATATATATATATCAAAACAATAATTAAATAATTTACAGGGGGGCTTCAGGGTATTTAATTTCGTAGCGTAAAGCGCCACTATTTTCATAGTATATCGAAACGTGCCACGAATTAGGGGAATTCCCTTTTTGAACAAACAAAGAGAGAGTCCATTAATAGCATCAAACGTGACTCCGTCTCTGGATCCATCTTCGGTGCAGACGTCACGCGCATGCACTATAGCATTAGACGACTTGAAAAAATAGAGTTTTAAGGCAGAGCGGGATGGATTTTCAATCGGGGTGGTCACGCGTCTCGAGGATCCAGATGACGGCTTGGCAGGTAATTAATAAATTGAATCGGGGTAGGTTAACATTCTGAAATAAACTCTTAAGTGTCATTAATTTGTAGTTCTTTACCAAAGCATTTAATCACTGACTGCTATATCATTAATAATTATTTAGGAATATGTTAAGATGGAGTAACGTGAGATAAGCCGACATAATGAAGCTGGGTAAGAACAAGCTTCGTGTCATATATATATATATATATATATATATATATATATATATATATATATATATATATATATATATATATATATATATATATATATATACTTATATATATACTTTCCCTATTATATAATTTTCTCTATTATACAGGGTGTACAGAATTACACGTTCCTACTTTAAAATTGTCTACAACCGAAACTATTGTTCAGAAAGTTATGAAATTTTGTGTAGGACATATTGAAGGGATGGGAATTTGTTTGCGCGAATAAAAAAATAGTTCAAATTTTCACCACCAGAGGGCGTTTTTGATGAATTACACATTTAGCCAACATTTACTAAAGTTAAAAAAAATTATTACAACAAGACATTTTCAACATGACGGCCATCATTTTCAGTTACCATTTGAAATCGTCAGATAGCATGTTCGACAGTTGACCGCAGTGTGTCCGGGGAAATTGCTGAGAACAGGCCGTGAAATGCTGTCTTTCAGATCAGGTATAGTTCTTGGTTTATCAAGACTGACTAGATGTTTCACATGTCCCCAAAAACCAAAAGTCGCATGGGTTGGGATCTGAGGAAAACAATTTTACTAATAAATCTCGATCTGGTAATCGTAACGATGACATTCATATTAGCAATAGCAAGCACGCTGAAAACAAAATCTGCATGAAAGTTTTTAGGTTTTACAACAGCTTCTGCTCTACGTCGACAAAAATATATATCAATTTGCATATTTGTTCCTTCTTCGTTCCTTCAAATCTTTTGTCTAAAAATTAGTTATCGAACAAGTTTCCGATCGACTTTCCAATCACTTTAAAGATGGTAAAATTTAATGAGTATGAGTTATTGTGTTAGGGTGACCTATGGATATACAGATGGTGAAATATTAAGTAAAAAACCAGTCGTAAATGTGAAATTCATCAAAAAACGACCTCTGGTGGTGAAACTTTGAACTATTTTTTTATTCGCTCATAGAAATTCCCATCCCTTCATTCATTATGACCTACACAAAATTTCAGAACTTTCTAAACAATAGTTTCGACTGTAGACAACTTTAAAGTAGGGACGATTAATTCTGGACTCCCTGTATATCTACCCTATAAAGATATTATATATATATATATATATATAATACCTTATATATATATATATAGGTACTTGTAGATAGATCGTCAGTAACAGTCCAGCAGAACAAAATGCTCTCGAAAGTGTTTAAAAGTTCATCATTTGCAGATATGAAACAAAGGCGACTAAACTCCATCCTAAAATGCGTTAATCACACCTAAAGTCTTATCATGACATTGATTTGCACACTTTCATTAAAACTGAAGATTTCACCTACAGGAGTTCTGGCGTTGACACTCCAAGACGCGGTTTTCCATTTAGATAAGAAAGCCCATGCGTCCCGCATAGCTTGAATTATACCGGAACAGATGATTTACCTTTGATGGCATTTAGAATCCCATAATATAGTTGTGACGGTTGGGAACTCTAACTCGCATAATAACGTGGGTATCGTAAAGCATTCCGCGATGCATTATGTATCACGATTTCTAAAGCCCAGACGCACAGATCTTCATGTAGGTTAAATAAGGGGTATTTGGGAAGTTCGTCCCGGAAGGCGGACGTGTATGTTTCAGGAGGCAGCCATGTTTTGGATATGGAATATTGTTGAGGTTGATAATTCTCCAGTAAACAGTCGTATAAGGCAGTGGTGTGCAAACTGGGTCGCAAAGAAAATTGGATTGGTAGCAGATAGTTAGAAGTAAATTTATATTATATTGAATTATTTAATTTAAACAATCGGCCACTCCTTTCAACAACGTCATACCTCAATAATTACTAGATAAAAAGAACTTTTTATATCCCATGTTTTTGAATTGTCTGTTGAACCATATAAATTTGACAATTCTATGCATTAATAAATACTTTTTTTTTAATTTTTTGAAGAATTATCCCATCAACTTGAAAGAAAATGAAGTTAATTGGAAGTTAACTTGCGTTTAACTTTTCGTTCCAGTCCCGGTCGATAGATGTCTACACCAGTCTACAAAACAAAATTAACTGAAAATAACTGAAAATTAATTTAATTCTGCTTAAAGATGGTTAAAAGTATTAAATAATGCTTTCTCATTGTCTTCTGAGCTATTCTAAAAGTTTCAAATGTCTAGCTAGTCGGGAAGTAAGTTAAAAATCGATTGCAAGATTTGGACTGGACAAACACACAAACACACAAACAAACAAGAAAGCGAGTTAATAAAAACACGTAAAATATCATCAATTTTTAGTTATGCCTGTTTTCAGAATGCCCTGAAGGAGTAGTATATCCCTGCACGATCGTCATATCTCACCGCTCAATATTTAGCCGCTAGAGAGCAGAATTAATATTTATTTTTAATGCATTTTATTCTACTACTGACTTCATCTCCTAAAAAATCATGTTTTTTGAGATATGACGTTGCTGAAAGGAGTGAGCGAAATAGGCTTTGCATTATTTATAATTACATATTTTTAATATTTTTATCTACGCAGCAAACGTCCCACTCGTGTGCCTTTTCTGACCAAGCGTCATCGCCAACTGCGCCTGCGCTGGGCCCGGGAACATCGCGACTGGTCCATGGATCAGTGGGAGAGAGTTGCCTGGTCAGATGAATCACGGTTTGTCATTCATCACGCCGATGGCCGTGTCAGGATACGCCGTCATCCAGGCGAACTGTTGCTCCCTCAATGTACAGTAGGTCATACACAGGCCGGTGATGTCAGTATTATGCTTTGGAGGACGTTCTCTTGGGCGTCTCTGGGACCCGTGGTTGTGGTAGAGCAGACCATGAATGCTACAGGGTATCTGAACATCACTGCGGACCAGTTGCACCCTTACATGGCCTCTGTTTTTCCAGCTGGAAATGGAATGTTCCAACAGGATAACGCCCCGTGTCACAAGGCTAAAATTGTGTTGGAGTGGTTCCAGGAACATGATGCTGAATTCCAGTTAATGTCCTGGCCGCCTAACTCACCGGATCTCAATCCGATAGAACACATTTGGGATGTCATGGGACGGCAGCTCAGAGTTCAAAGACCACCAATTTGCAATATCTCGGATTTGCGTGACCGTTGCTTAAACATCTGGTACAATCTGTCTCCGGCCATCTACCAAGGACTTGTGGCATCCATGCCAAGGCGGGGGGAAGCTGTGTTGCGCGCTAAAGGTGGGCCAACTCGTTATTGACAGGTGGTCATAATGTTTTCGCTCTTGAGTGTATATATTTTTATACATACACATATTAATAATTAAACATGATGTTTTAGTCACATGAGATTTGCCAAAAACGATTGCGGAATGTAATCAAGACATTTTTTTAGTGTTAATATGCAAAGTAAATATATACCCGAAATTCACTAATTTTTAAAATAGTTTGTCAAAATTAGCTTATTTCTTTCTTCTATTTCTTCGTTAACCTTTTGTTAATTGGAAAAAAATTACGACCGAAAAATCTTAATTGGGATTTATTGTGAAGTGGGTCATGATCGTATAGTTAACAACCTTAAGTATATGCAAAGACATGTATATGCAAAGACATGTATATTAAGTATATGCAACAATTTCTTTCAATTAAGAAGAATACATATCTTTGTGGGGTTGGAGAGTGTATTGCATAAAAGAGGTTATGCCTATTTATTTCAGCATATCAGACACGTGTTACTTCATCGTATAAATGCATCAGGATTAAAAAAAAGGATATCAAACTCTTTAGACGCCCCCGTTCTGGTAGAATAACGTAATACAATTGGTTTGCTTCCTCTGCGGCGATAAAATGAACAAAAGAACTTCGCCAAATATGCCAAGGGATTGAAACTTTTAAGGGGACAGTGGACTTTCAAAATTGTGAAATTTGTCCGAAAATTCGATTTTTTTTAATTTTAAAATTAAACACGAACAAACGGACCCTCGGCTGGGTATTCAGGAATTACTCCAGCGACTGGTTATTTGTAGTACATTCGTTAATGGCTAAACGCCGGGTAACTTTATAGTTTCGAATCCTTTATTGAATTGAATTGAATTGGGCTTGTTGCGGGCCATTGGTACAGCGCGCTCGTTTTCGGTGCTGAGGGTGCTCAGATCGAATCCTGGCGTTGCGCCACGAAAAATCCCTCCGTTCGTGTCGTCCCTTCATAGGGGGTGATGCTGTCCGCCTATATGGTGCCCCCACAATAAAATGGGCAGTAAAATTGCGGCGTATTATAGGAGAATGTTTGACGACAAGTGCCTCCGCATTGGGGAAATTTTTTTTATTGAATTGTGAAACTACGGACGTGTAGCTATGTGTTGCAAAAAGAATTTTAAATTTCTGTGATTACATTCCTAGTTATAGGCATGTGTATTTAATTTAGATATTATGTGGTTTCTAACAGCAATAACTTTAAATGTGTTTTTCTCAAAATAAAAATTTTCATGTCATACGAATATTCAAACTGCTCCAGGCGCATTTCTAATTATCGTATTTCTATGAAATTTAAGTTTTATATACTTAACTGCATATATAAAATAAATCTTATTGAAAAAATTATGCTTCGTAGCTCAGAATTTCTAAATTTTGTACATGATAAGATGATTTAGAGGTATTTTGCGTCATAAAAAGGGTGTTTTCCCTATTATTATTTTTTGTCTTTATATATTTAATGAATGCTTAAAATAAGCACTAAGTTTCAGTGTTAGTTCTATAAGGTATCCTGTAAATAAAAATTACCATATTATATGCAAAAGAAATGCGCATGGAACTTTTTAATTAGGCCAATTTTTGACATAATTAATAATTCATAATTCATAAATTATTAATTTAATCTTTAAATTTTAACCACTTTTAGATATCTGTGGTAATAATCACATATTCAAATTTCAAGCAAATCCATTCAAAACAAAAAAAGTTAGGTTTGAAGGTCCACTGTCCCCTTAACTACACAAAAGGCGGTGGAAAGAAATGGTGAAAAACGTATATTAAATAAGTAAATTTCAAAATTGTTTAACTTTATGCCACAGGGGTCGAGTGGTTTGTCCGACCTATCCGACGTGCGAAGAGGCATGGTTACTGGAGTTCGCCTAGCTGGAGCGTCCGTGTAAATAATAGCCGACCTTGTAGGTGTCTCAAGGGCCACTGTAGTACGAATTATGACACCGTACACAAAACTGGGACAGGTGTTCTCTGCGAAGCAAACAGAACAGTGGGCGAAAAGTCGAATTTGACAGACCGGGATAGACGAGTGTTGAAGAGGATATTAGCCCGAAAACTTAAGACTACACTGTCACACTGTCCATGTTGCGACCATTTATGGCAGAGTGACTATTCCAAAGCCATTAGTATCACCTAGGAATGCTATTTAGCGACGACAGTGGTGCCTAGACCACCAAAACTGGACACAACAGAAATGGGAACATGCCATCTGGTCTGACGAATGCTCATTTGCATTATTTCAGACCACCGGACGTGTGTTCGATGGGCGAACATCGGCAGAAGCATTTCATGTTGATTCTCTAGTTTCTACCTTGAAGCATGGAAGGGGCTCTGTCACGGTATGGGGCCCGATATCATGGCGTGGCGTGGCTTGGGGACACTTTTAGACATTAGGGGGAAGATCGCAAGCAAGCGTTATCTCAGTATTCTTGCAGATCATTTCCATCCTATGCTTCAGATTTTGTTTCCAGGAGAACGTCCTGTGCTCCAGGATGACAATGCCACTGTCCACACGGCCCGCTGTGTTCATACATGGTTAGATGAACATAATGATTGAGAGGAACATCTCATGTGGTGTCCTCCTCACCTTGGTCTCATCATCTTTGATCATTTGTGGGGTTTTTTAGGGAACGTCCGTGCTTGGTTTTCTCTATGACGCACACTACCTGAGCACGATACCGCTTTGCGCAAGGAATGGGGATGAATTCCCTTGATCTTTGTGTAAGACATTTATTTATCAATCCCACGTCGAATGCAAGCTGAAATTAAGGCCAATGGTGGTCCAAACCCTACAAATAAACAATTTGCACTCTTTCACATGTATGTATATTATTTTGTCCGGAACCTGTATATATATATATATATATATATATATGCACTGCTGGTCATTAAAATTGCAACACCGGGCGAAAAGCAAAACTTTACTTATTGTATGTATACAGCATAGTAGGAAGGGATCATGAATAAATTTTTAGGCAGTTTGGAGGTATACAGGGTCCGAAATTAGTATACACAGCTGCCGCCTCTGGTAGATAAAACGGCTGTAGCCAGGTTAGGCATCGAGTCGAACTGGGCTTGGATGACAGATACGGGCAAAGTCATTCCATGCTGCTTCATGTCTATGCCCCACTTCATCAATCGTTGTGGCTGGAGAGAGGTATCGGCCCAGACACTCAGCAACCCATGACCAGATGTTTTCATCGGGTTAGAGATCTGGAGAACGTGCTGGCCAAGGCAACAGTTGAACAACCTCTGTGTCGAGGTAGGTCAGGATACGACGGGCCACATGCGGTCTTGCGTTATATTGTTGAAAGATGACATCTCCAAGGTCTCGAAGATAGGGCACAGCCACCGGGCTTAAGATCTGAGAAATGTAACGCTGGCTGTTAATGACGCGAACAAGAGGTTTTTGTGTCGTGTATCCAATGGCTGTCCGTACCATCACACCAGATGCAGGGCCCGTATGACGATATCGAATTAAGCAGGTCACTTGCGTTCTTCTCTGTGCTTCCAGACAAGATACGCCCATCATGATGCTGCACGTAGAACCGGGACTCGTCTGAAACGACGACGTGGTGCGACTCCTGCATCCAGGTTTGTCGTTGGGCGCACCACTGTCCCTCACCTCTGCAGTGTTAAGGGAAGCCGCAATAATGGCAGCCGTGCAGACAGTCCGTGCTGATCCAGAAGTCGTCGCACTGTCCGTGCGGATACTTGTCGCACTGCAAACAAGCCCTGAATTTCTGTTGAGATCCTTCATGGCTTTCAGTATGACCATCCTCAACCCTTCTATTCCACATTCGCATGACAGTCGTTGGATTCCGACCAATTCGAGTAGCATTATCTCGGAACGCTAAAATGCACACTCGATAGGTCACGATCCTGCTGCTATCGAATTCTGACACCTGCTGATAACCGTTTCTCCTTCTTATACGAGGCATAACACGATTTTCTCACAAACAACCAGCGTTGAAATGCGATTTCCGAATGAGAAACCCACTGCGTAACTTTCCTTTTGTACAGAGTTTGAGATGCCGTTTCTCCCTCCTGCGTCGTTCGATTGTGCTTTAATGCTAATCATTTGCGTATCCCAGCATCTTCTTACTTTCATGCGAATTTGACGTTTGCATCATCCCTCCTTCATGGTGTTGCAATTTTATGGCCAGCAGTGTATATATACAATGGGATATAACTAAATAACATCATTGAGTTTGTTAATTTTCTTCTGCTAAATTGTGTACAATATTATTTCAAGATTGTCGGTAGTAACTTAATACTACCAGATATTTACTTCGATATTTTTTTCCTTCGGAAAGTAACGTATAAAATGGACCTTAAATAGACATAAACAATGCATAATAAAATATATTAAAGTTCTAAAAAAGAGCATGTTTTTCAAACGGAAAAATCGACTGGAAATCCTGATATCAAAACTTATCCCTTAAAACGTATTCACTGCGTCTAAAAGAAGTTTTGTCATGAAACAGATTTTTACACTAACATTAAACATAGAAACGCTATTGACCAAAGCATCTGGAATTCTAATTTATAGGATTTAAACTAAGATCCGATTGTCTGTTTCGGTTAGGAATACCATCTGTCATGCAAAGGGTGAATTACTCTCGCATAATTGACTACCTTTGTTTTTATCTGGAATCCTTAGAATGCCTTAGCAACGGGAGGGCTCTTCATATGGGTTTAATATGGGATCGCTGCGATGTGCAGTCTAGTAAGTGAAGGTTAAGGAGACTGTTATGGTTTGCGCAATCTCCAGTAAATTATGCTGCGAGACACATGTGATTAACGACGTTTATTTTACCTGGATAGAGAACATTAATTTCATTAGGATTATAGTTAAAACATAGTTTAACTATTAGGGAATACCTGGCGATTATATTCCACATGGTGGGGAGTGGTTAGTTATGCATGTAACGCACAAATTGGCGTACAGTTTGTATGTGCTGTATTTGATTTAAAAAAATGGCACGCATTTAAAAAAAAATCAAATACAGCAAAACTTTCTCAGTGTCAGAAATTTGGTGATATTTTAGAATTACCTGATGATTAAAACATTAATCAAGGGATGGAATCCGTTTTAGTTACGTGCCACCTTAACTTTAACCGTGCACCCCCAAGGATGAGAACTGGGGGACATCGTACCCTCTCCCACCCTCTTTGACCTCGTAGAGGGACTTTACAGTCTACGGACTTACCGTGCACATATACGGCCTAGACACGAAGGCATTTTTAATGGCGATTGTCGGAATTCGAAACAGTTTCCTGTACCGACTGTCTCCAGTGATTGAAGGAACCCTGTATCCTACGATGAGAGTGCCCCAGTTTCCTGTACTGATAGTCTACAATGATTGAAGAAACACTGTACCCTACGAAGAGAGTGCTCCAGTTTCTTGTATTGAGTGCTTACGACGATTGAAGGAGCCCTGTACCCCACGATGTATGTGCCCCAGTCCAGTGCGGTGAGAGTACAACAGAATTTGTCATTGCGAGTGCCAGATGCCCATAAAAGTGGTCCAGTAATCTCCTGTAGAAGTCCGTCCTTTTGTTTCCTCTTCATATTTTACCGCAATTGCTTCTCATAGCGTAGCCGTCAATAAACTAATATAGAGCGCGATGATGAAGTAATTTGATAATGGAAGTTAGCGGATAAAAAATGATAATTCGTAAAGGCGAGTTAGTTGGTATAATGTGATGAATTAAGTATGAGTACATATTAGTTATTTGAATAAGAATATAATGTGAATTTGAATTGATGCTAATGAGTATATGAGGTTGAAGAAATATGTTGTAATAAGTAATGATAATTTGAGATGAGTATAGAATGTTTAATGAGATTTAGTAGGAGATTGAATGTATCAGTATTATGTGTTTAATAATCAATAAATTAATTTGTCATTTTAAACCAGAGTTGTTTTCCATCATTTGCAGTCACAATGAATTTTTTAGTCGACACGCAATGTACTAACCACATCTTTTCTATCATTAACCATAAATCATACTAAATATAACCAATCAGTTAATTCAAAATAAAAATTAATATTTATTTATATACTTAAACCTGTCATTGTATACTTAAACCTGCCATTATTCACTGTCACAATGACGACTTTCACACTCGTCATCAGTTGACTCGCATCGTGTTATATAAAAAATATATGGTATAGTTGAGGATTATCTCTTTGATATCTCAGTTTGTGTAACTTTCAAACGCTGCTAAATCTTGGAAATTAAAGGAAAGTAAATTGGCAAGGATGCTTGAAGGTGTTTGGAATCGGCTTTAAGCTGTAGGTCCCTGTTTAATGAGACCATGTGTAGAAAAATTTGACCATAGTGTTCTAAACCAACTAATCTACATGCGTGCTCACCAGCTGTTTCGTGCCTATATGTTTTGTGTTTCTCTATGTCAAAGTTGTTTTAACAGAACAATTAATATTTTACAGTAAATGATTCGATTTCTTCTGCATTTGAGATTTACATACTAACAAAATTATGCGATTTGGTTAATTAAATTTAAATTTACTGCAGTAGTAAAGTGCTGTCATTCTCCAGAGGAGTTCAGCATGCAATTTAACGACCGTGATCCGACATCAAATATACGTTTGAGGTTTTTATTTCCTATTTTTGCGGTTTTAAGTCCCTATTTTAATCCCCTTATATTTTTAATTTTTTCTTACTGAGTACCTAGGGCATTAAAGGAAACACAATGCAAAATTTAAGTTTTCCAGCATTTATGGTTGCAGAAATACAGTAATCAGTGAGTGTGTGAGGGGAATTTGGTTTATATATACACACTATATACCAATAACTATTTCGACATCTGCGATAAAAAATAAAAACAAAATTTATTCATATTAAATAATTGGTAGAGACTCCATGAGAGGCAATTACAGCCTTTCCCCAAGTCCTTGTATGACGACCAGTTGTATTTTCTCCCACTCGGCTTGGAGAAGACATGTAAGTTCCTTCTTCGACTTTGGACGGTTGTTGCACCACTTAATTCAGGGATACAACTCGTCCCAAAGGTTCTCGATAGGGTTCACGTCTGGGCTCTGGGCAGGCCAGTCCAATTCGTTAACCTCATTGTCACCATGCCAATCCATTGTGGACCTCGCAACATGGCAGCTGGCGTTGTTGTCCTGGAAGTAACATGTGTCCAGTCCACAAAACTACCACAATGTATGAAGCACACTGTCAGCCAAAACAGTGCAGTAGACGTCGGCATTGAGATTACCATGAATTGAGACCAAGGGTCTCAGTTCATACCGGGAGGAACACCCGCTGACAATAATTTCACCACTGCCGAACTTTACTGTGGGCACAGTGCGTTCTGACAAGAGGCGTTCTCTAGACAGTCTCCAGACCCAGACCCTGCCATCCGAACTGTAGAGGGTGAACCTGTTAGATATATGTGTGTTTTCCTTAAAGAACGAGAAACTGTCACATGCCACACCAGATGGCACCACTTGTTTAGAATTAATGTAATTCTACTGTTGTTCAATGTAGCGTGTTGTCTTGTGTCATGCTTAAGATATTAATGTAAAAGATGCTTATTAAAACTTAAACTTAAATTACTTAGCCTCAGCTCTTTATCATCCAAATCATGATTCTCTACAACTCCATTGCTCTGCTGTGATGATAGCGCTGACATGCTACATAGAATAAGGTAAGCGTATTTTTGCCTCACTTTGATTCGCGAGTGATTTATCCTACAAAGATTATGACACTGAAGGATCTCACAGCGGCAATTAATTTGTAGTGCAAAAACTGATAACAAAATGGATCTTAAAGATAACTATCTTGTTGAAAAACTGAACTCTAATAATTATGCAAACTGGAAGTTCAAAACCGAAATGGTTCTCATTAAAGAAGACCTTTATGTTCTCGTTACTGTTGAACCACCCGAGCCAAAAACACCAGCATGGTTAAAACAGGATCAGAAAGCTAGAGTGCTGATAAATTTGTCGATTGAAGACAGCCAAATTATGCATGTAAAATATTTTTCGACAGCAAAAGAAACTTGGGATGCATTAAAAAAAGTGCATGAAAGATCTAATCTAACAAGTAAATTATTTCTACTTAGAAAGTTATACAGCACGAAATTAGAAGAAGGTGGAAACGAAAATAATCACATTTGTAATTTAATGGAAATAATTGATAAGCTACGTGCTATCGGAGAAAACATTTACGAATCTCACATTTCTGCTTTACCTTTGTGTTCACTCCCTCAGAGCTATGATAATTTAATAACTGCTCTAGAAGCAAGACCAGAAAACGAACTGAGTGTAGATTTTATTAGAGGAAAAATTATCGATGAATATAACCGTAGAATTGAAACAGGTCAAAGCGATATCTCAAATAGAGTGTTTAAAATCCAAACCAAAGGTACAGCACCAAATCGCGAAAATAAATTTTGCTCCTTTTGTCATAAGAAGAATCACATGAGATCAGAATATTATCACTTGAAAAATAAAAATTGTAATCCTCCCACATTTCAAAACAAAAATAAGACTAAAATGAAACAGCATAATGCGTCGATTTGTTTTGAGACTAAAACGAAAGCTATTAACGGTATAGTTGAATACACACATTCCTGCTCCTTCATTGCGAATAAAAAGAAAATAAAGCAGAAGCTCATCATTGACTCAGGAAGTAGCTGTCACGATAGGGAATATTTCGTAGAGTTAAAACCTCAGAACCAAAATTCGGTGATCGTTGCAAATGGAAACACTTTAAAATCTCAGGGAATAGGAGATGTATTTTTTCGAACTTTGACTTCTAATGGAAATATTAATGATGTACGATTGCGCGATGTTTTATATGTACCAGAAATAGAAACAAATTTGATTTCTGTTAGAAAAGCTGCTGAAAACGGATGCAGTGTAATTTTTGAGAAAAATAAATGCTAAAAACAGCAAGGGGGAAAAACCTACTTATAAGGGAAAATAAATGATTCTCTATATGAGGTCATTTTAAAAGAACCAGAAACCGAAACCGAAACCCCTGCTCTAATAGCACATCATTGTAAAAATAAAAACTGTATAGATCTTTGGCACAAACGCCTAGGACATAAAAATTACAGTTCAATTACACAGTTAATTTCCGAAAATTTGGCAAACGGTATAAAAATAGATAAATGCAAGCATGAAACCGTGTGTGAAATTTGCATAAAAGCAAAATTAACTAATCAACCATACTCAAAAACAACTACGTACAGAGCGCATAAACCTCTAGAACTCGTACATTCTGATGTTTGCGGTCCATTTCAAAATTCGACTGGCGGAAAATCCAATTTTCCCGCCAATCGAATTTTCTATTGACGATTATAGCAGGTTCACTATAATTTACTTGATCGCTAAGAAAAACGAAGTATTCTCAAAATTGAAGGAATACATTGCAATGACGAAGAACAAATTTGGATGAAAAATACAAACCCTTAGAACTGACAACGGGGGCGAGTATGTTAGCAATGAGATGGAAAATTACTTAACCGAACAGGGAATACACCATCAATTGACTGTGCCTTACTATCCTTCCCAAAATGGGGTTGCAGAACGAAAAAATAGAACTTTAACTCAAATGACTAGGTGCATGATCCTAGAAGTTGGGTTACCACATAAATTTTGGGGTGAAGCCATCTGCACAGCAACTTACTTGCAGAACCGGCTCCCAACCAAATCAAATGAGAAAACACCTTACGAAATCTGGACGAACTGCAAACCAGATTTATCCCATATTAAAGTTTTTGGATGTAGAGCTTACGCTTATAGACAAGAACAGAAACGCTCAAAACTCGACGATAAAGCCGTTGAAGGTATTTTCTTGGGTTATGATAACAGAAGTAGGGGTTATAGAATTTATACAGGGGATAATAATGTGGTGATAAGCAGAACAGTGAAGTTCATTGAAAATTCTCTTCCATATGCTTGTAAAGAAGGAAAAATACCTTGGAACCAGGAAGAAGAAACAAAACAGCTAGTTGAGTTAGAATTCAAACATGAAGAAGAGCACAATAAAAATGAAATCGAAAACGAAAGTAATTCGCAGATACTAACCAATCAACCTAGAAGATCAGATAGAGAAACAAAATGAATACCTCCTGAGAGATTTGCCTTTTATGCAAACCCGGGAAGAATTAACGAACCAAAAGACTGGAACAATATCGAGGAAATGGAAAATCCATATGAAAAACAAAAATGGATAGATGCAACAAAAGAAGAGATGAAGTCCCTCCGTAAGAACCAAACTTGGGAATTAGTCACACCACCTCCAGGAAAAAAGCTTATTGCATGCAGATGGACATTCAAAGCTAAATATAACTCCGAAGGATATATCGAACGGTATAAAGCAAGATTAGTCGCAAAAGGTTTTTCACAGAAATTCGGATCAGATTGCAACGAAACCTTTGCTCATGTGGTCACATATACGACAATGCGGTCATTCTTAGCTAATGCTGCATACAAAAATCTAAATGTAAAGCATATCGATATAAAAACTGCTTTCCTGCACGGGAATTTAGAAGAACATGTTTACATGTCACAACCAGAAGGTTACATTGAAGCGGGTAAAGAACAGAAATTCTGCAAATTAATTAAAGCAATCTACTGATTAAAACAAGCCGCAAGAGCCTGGCATATTAGAATTGGGGAATCATTATCGAAATGTGGTTTCGAACAAAGTAAAACAGACCCATGCTTATTTAAAATGGCAAGAGATGGAAACACTATGCACATAATTGTCTATGTAGATGACTTACTCATAGCAGGACATACAGGAGATATCAGAGAAATTGTTAACAAGCTGGAAAAAGAGTACGAATTGAAGGATCTTGGTGAAGCAACTTATTATTCAGGAATAAATATCGAAAGGTTCAAAGAAGGAAATTTTACTTTTCTTATTCTTAAGTCAGAAAAAATAAGATAGAAGAAATCATCGAAAAATTTAACCTCAAGGATGCCAAACCAACCAATACTCCAATGGACCCGAATTATCTGAGACAAGAAGGAGATTAAGATCAGATGCCAAACAATACCAAGTATAGGCAAGCAGTAGGGGGTTTGTTATACGTTGCCACAGTATCAAGACCCGATATTGCTGCAGCCGTCAACATTTTGAGTAGAAGGAATGAGAAACCAAGAGATAGAGATTTGGATGCTGTGAAACGGATAATAAGATATCTCAAAACAACTAAAGATTTAAAACTAGTTATTAGCAAGGATAAAGAACCAATGTTAACTGTTTTTTGTGATGCTAATTAGGCTAACGACAAGTTAGACAGGTCAACTAGTGGGAATTTATTTAAACTCGGTGAAAGTCCGATACAATGGCTCTCGAAACGTCAAAACTGTGTAGCACTCTCGTCCACAGAAGCTGAATATGTTTCAGCGGCTAATGCTGCGCAAGAAGTTATATGGCTGATCAATCTAACCAAAGATCAGGACATACCACAAGCTTTACTGATAATAATTTTTGAAGATAACCAGTCGTGCATCAAGGTTTCACAATCTGATAAACATCATTCAAGAACAAAGCACATTGATGTAAAATTTCATCATTTAAGACAACTTAAGGAAGCTGGTACTATTTATTTAGAATTTTGCCAAAGCGAAGATATGACAGCTGACATCCTGACCAAGCCATTGCCACGTCCTGATTTTTAACGTCACCGAACTAATCTACATTTAGAGACAGTTTCTTTTTCAGAAAACAAGTAGAGGTGTTAGATATATGTGTGTTTTCCTTAAAGAACGAGAAACTGTCACATGCCACACCAGATGGCACCACTTGTTCAGAATTAAAGTAATTCCACTGTTGTTCAATGTCGCGTGTTGTCTTGTGTTGTGATTAAGATATTAATGTAAAAGATGCTTATTAAAACTTAAACTTAAATTACTTAGCCTCAGCTCTTTATCATCCAAATCATGATTCTCTACAACTCCATTGCTCTGCTGTGATGATAGCGCTGACGTGCTACATAGAATAAGGTAAGCGTATTTTTGCCTTCCTTTCATTCGCGAGTGATTTATCCAACAGAACCTTGATACGTAGATCCAGAAAACTCGTTACCACTGATATACGGTCCACTTTCGGAGTGCTTTTCACCACATTAACCGAGCAGCGCGGTTGAACTTTGTGGTCAAAGACTTATGCGCGGCAGCACGACTATTAAAACCAAGCAGATGTACTTTCTTACGGATGGGATTAAGCGAAACAACACTCCCGGATGCCTGTTGAAACTCCTATAGTATGTGGGCCATAGGTTGGGTACGGTTCTTTCCAATTTCTCTGGACAGCACCCGTCGGTTTCTATCTCCTAGTTTCATGTGTCTGCCGACAGGAGGCACATTCCAACAATCAACGCTCTCCTTCCACTTCTAAATCACATAGGCCACTGTCGATTTTGGGTAATTCAGCTCGCTACATAAGTCCCTTAAGGATCGGCCATTTCTAAGATACCTGACGATTACACCTTTCTCGAAATCAGATATCTCTGCATTTCGTGTTATCTTGAGAGCGACTAATGACAATGTTGTTTCCTACACAATATTTAACAGTGGAGGCCAAGACATACATCAGGACCGGAAATATCGTCATTTCCATGTGTCTCCAAATACTTATTGATAGATAGTATATATATATATATATATATATATATATATATATGTATGTGCGTGTGTGTGTGTGTACGTATGTATAACTATTTCGATTTGCATTAACAATATTGTTCCTTTTGAGAAATTTAGAAAACATTACCTCTTTATATCAAATTTAAATTTTTTCTCAATTTTCGCCCTAACTATAACAAAATAGTTTTAGTTAACTTTATCAAACAGTCCGTAGGACGTTCCACAAAGCAGAAATTCGTCTGCGCGTTTTAACTGAACCGTCTGGGGCGTTGTCATTCCCGATAAGGAATGCAATTTCTCACGCATTGCGTTTAAGTTATCTGAGAACTAAATGCTCGCTTTTACTAGTTAATAGAACGCCGGCAGGGAGATAATAGTTTGGGCTGATTGTGACCAAGTCTTGGACGAAGTATTTATCAATTCTAAGCGTGAATAATTATTTCTAACGCTTCTCATAACCTCGCTTGTTATGAGAAGCGTTTTGTATAGCAATCCAAAGAGCACACCGACCCACAAAAACAAAGGCTATCTTGGTACAATTGCAGTATTTTTCGGACGATAAGTCACACCTCAAATTTATGGGATGATTTTTCGAAAAGAATACTTTGTATTTTGTTAGGCATATAAAGATATTTTCAATTTCTTACCCAATAAAGATAAAAATACATATAATAAACATAATAAATAATCTATATTAATATATGTATATATATATATATATGTATATATATATATATATATATATATATATGTGTGTGTGTGTGTGTGTGTGTGTGTGTGTGTGTGTGTGTTTGTTTGCGCGAGGATTTTTTTTTGAGAGGTTAGAATTTAAGGGGGCAAAAAGGAGGCTTTCAGAGCAGATCTGATTTTTAAGGCTTCAAATGTCAGTATTATTCAAATTTCATAAGACAAGCGCGAGTAGGCGAGAGGTGAACGAGAGGAGCTATTAATAGAATTGACCAGTCTTGAAGAAATTGGCGGGAAAGGACTACGTTCAAAATTGGTGAGCTCAGCTTAAAAAGTTCTCGAACAATCTAGATGCGGTTAGCGCGCGTTATTTCGATGTAGTGGAAAAAGAATAAGTAGACCGGGGAATACAAACGATTATGGTGGACACTTATTGAAGCGTTCCGTAAGTTTGAGATGGCCGGCGGCCGTATTTCAATAGTAACTTGGAGAGGTGGTATTAACGTGATGGAAGAAAAAATAAATAATTAAAGAGATAATTGTGGGATTATTTAGCGTACGAGGTGCTGTACCACAAAGCTGCGAACTGGATATTTTTTGTAAAAGAGTGGATGTGCTTCAATCCATGTCATATATATATATATATATATATATATATATATATATATATATATATATATATATATATATATATATACATATATATATATATATAAGTCATGGTTTTTAGGGACTAGGATAACTAAATGGACTTCTAAATGGGGGAAGGGTTTCAGAGAAAATCGGATAAAAAACGAAAATGGGAGGGAATTTGAGCAAATAATGAAGATTAGTGTGTTTCGAGATCAACAGATGACAGCACTTGCTTGGCTTCGAATAATATTTTTATCACCGGGAGTGAGAGTTACAACAGATTGTTGGCAATGACGTAGGTTTTTGGTGTGTAAGCTAAGAAGCTTCCAGAGAATCCGAATTCAAGCTCAGCAGTTTTCTGTAGGCATGCTTGGGGGACAGATAACAAAGGCAGAGACATGTAGGACTTCAAACGGGAAAGATGTATGCCTTCGCGTCGCTTGGTGCTATTGAATTGTAAACTGTGATGAATAGCGAAATAATTTAAATATTAACGGAACTTTAGGATTTGTGAGTTGAATAGAAAACTATTAGTATCGAATAATGGAGTCGGAATCATTTATGTGAATGAATAAAGATGATTAAAAGGTTAACGAACTTATTATTTCACTCGGATCTCCACTGCAAATAATATATATATATATATATATATATATATATATATATATTACATACAGGGTGGTTATTGTAGTAAAGCGCTTTTAAATAAAAAGCTAGCTTTATTACATGTTTGCGATAAAGTTCGGAATCAAACTGAACGCCAGCAGTAATTATAGAATAGAGTGGAGTTATTTGGGACATAGCCCGTGCGAGACAGCGTTATGAGCTTTGAAGATGGGAAGGTCTGAGATGGAGACACAGATTAGATGACGGAGCCGAAAGGTGACGTTATGGCACAAAAGCCTTTTATGTTAAATTTATGGTAGGACAGATTGGAAAGTGGCCATGTGCAAACCTTGGGTGGTCCAAAAGGACAGGCAGTGAGGGCGTGATGTTTTTGAGTTCAGAAGCCAATGAAAAAGTGTGAAGGGAGAATAGCGAATGAAAAGATTACGGTGTTCGGAATGGCTGATGAAGATGAGAAGGTGGAGTCGGGTGTAAAAGGGGATTAAAATAAAATATATAGAGGAGATCTTGTAAGAAAAAGAGAGAAGAAATCTTGATCGGGGAAGCTGTAGGACCCCATCTCCAGCACGACTTAAAAGTTTACTTTAAGTGGACCTGAGGGTTCGATCGAAAACCGTTCCGGCGACTGTGTGAGTAGAGAGAAAAGCTCCCCAGATTTCATACGATAACTTGTAGAAAACGAATGCTTTGACTACGTAAAATAGAGAGGTCCGCACTCGAATCGCAGCAGAGACGAAGAGACCCAGCTCTCGTGCCACATCCGAGAAGCGATCCCCAATGCGAACGAAATAGTGAAGATACACGACGAGGAGAGCCCATCACCTGTTCCATGACGAGATGAGATCCCCATCTCGAGCGAAATAGTGAATTTACACGTCAAGGAGAGACCGACTACGATACCAACTAAGATAAATTGATCCCTCATCTTGAAAGAAGTTGAGACAGCCCCCTGCCCAGTGGAGCAGTGTGACCCCGAATCCTCGGCGAGGCGAGAAGGCCAAAATAGCAAACTGGTTAGATGAAAAGAATTTGGGGTGAGTGCTAAATCTAAATTTGATTTGTTCAGTTCCTGTTTGGGCTAGGTAAATCAAATTTTTCGAAACGGATGAGTTTTAAGTGAGAAAGTACCTTAGTGTTGAACTAATAGATAAGTTTATTTGTTTTCTACTCGGGACGCTCCCTATCCTTTGCAAAGTAGTAGAAAGTAAGGTTTGTGAGAGATAAAGATATTGTGCCTAATTTTTGAAAATGAAAGATTCTTTTTTATACTTGTAAATATTAAGTATGTAAATAAACTAAATTTTGTTATGTTAAAATCTATTAGTTTGGCTACATTAAAAGTTTGTAGTGTTCAATTACATGATCTAAAATTGAGAATAGTTTATTTGCTTTTTTTTTGTTTGCTAAATTTTGACATCCAGAGCTTTGGGTTGTACTCAACAAGATAATTAATAAACACAACGCACCCAAATAAATTCTAAAAAAAAAAAAATAATTTTGTACTAACCAAAATAATTTACGATACACGCCCAACCAACTAAAGCTGGATGTAGCAACGCATTTTAAATTGTAATTTTGTTTAGGTTAATGTTTCTTAAGGGTATGTGTCGTGGATTACAACATATAAAAAAATAGAAAAGGTGCAGACAAACCAATTAACAAATGGGACGGAAAATGAAACAGTGAAATGACGCCAGACGATACTAGAAGAATGTCGTGGGGATATGGTATGTTAAAAGTTCGAAAAGTGCAGACAAGCCAATTAAATCGGACAAACGGGGGTAAGATGAAAAAATTGAAATGGCGCCTGTTATACAAAAGACCGGATGAAGAAGAAGGAATTGAAAACCAACAGTTAAGAGACGAAACAGCGAGGGGGCTACATAGAGGGGACATCGAGATGAAAAGGGAATTGTTGGCAAAGAGAAGATGACCCCACACATAGGAGATGTTCTGGGAAAACATGATCCATAGAAAGGCAGGGGTGAGTCGAAGGCGGAATTGTTTTAATATGAAACGCCCCTCACTCTGGGTGGTTTAAAGAAATAATTAGGTGGTAAAAATTAGCGAATCGAAGTGGAAGTGAGAGAAAAGGTTGAATGTGAGTGACGAATGAAAAAAATAGAGAGAGTGAGAATATTAAAAAAAAAGATATGATTGATTTTGGTGCTGAGACTCAGCACACAGATATAGAGTAGTAGTCTCGTAAGCGAGAAGTTTAAAAAGAGTATATGGGAGATTGCTCCCAGACTTAGCGCATCGCTATAAGCCTGCAAGCCAAGGATGAGAGGAGAATAGATGAATAGTGGAGCCGAGAGAGATTGCCTGACCCCTGCAAGCTAGCGATGAGATGAGCATAGAGGAGCGTCGGAGCCACGATAGATTACCTGACCCCTGCAAGCTAACGATGAGAGGAGAATAGTTGAGCTGCGGAACCAAGATAGATTGCCTGACCCCCACAAGCCAAAGATTGAGAACCGATACTGCCGTTAAAGCCCGCTTCTTCCCGCGCCATATAGCGATTCTGATGACTGCGTTCCCAAGCGAAAGAGAATCCTGATGAAAGATATCCCAATCGATGCACGTGAATATGCCGGCGAATGTTTCCCTTCTGCAGTCTGCAAAAATGGAGGTAACCTTTCATTACCTATTGCCAAAAGTCAATAAATCCCCGAATCCTATAATATAGGCTAAAGTTAAGAAATAATATATATTGCGTACTGAAATGAAATCAATTTAAATAAGTGAAATGGTACAATTAAATAATACCTTGATATAATGAGTGTTTCTTTAGGTTGATAATTATCAGTAATATAATTGAATGTGTACTAATATATGTGTTATGTTAATAAATTAATGTATTGTTTAGAATTCAGAGTAATGGTATCATTGCCTACTACTATACTAAATCACGACCACCCAATCAAACCCTACCACAGTATGCATAATGTTAAACCCGTGTAACAAAAGGTTAAGTTTGATTCCGACCCTTATTGCGTTTAACAATATTTCATACAGCGCCATTTCCCCCCAGGAGGTGAGTTTTTGAACTTTTTTTGGCGGAAAAGAAATTCCCATGACCTCCTTTAAACTATTACCAAGTTTGATAACATTTGGTCCAGTATTTTTCCTTTTATGACCATTTCAAAGTGGAAGTTTATTTATAACCACCCTGTATATTCATATAAAATAAAATATTTATTTTATTTTAATGTTACCTTCGGGCCATAAGATGCTCCCCAATTTTAAGTAAATTTTTTATGTAAAAATATGCGTCTTATGGTCCAAAAAATACGTTTAATCAGATTTGATGACATTCATCGTACGGTAGAGCATAATCGAATTAAAATATAAGGTATATATAATGGTACGATGATTTCGAAAAGAAAAAAAGGAAATCGTAACGATATACACACTGTATAAATTGAACGGTCCGAAATTTTTACTTTAAAGGCTTACTTTTTATGTAGCATGGGTATACATCAGACGTATTTGGATAAATGAAATGATTAAATATATATTTGCGGTTCTCTTATGTAGTGAAGGGGATCCGTATAAAATAGCATTATCTTTTAATATAAATTTTTAGGTAAGTGCTAGCGTTCAAGATAAATGATAATTTCTGTTTGCTTATTATAACATATTCGCATGAAAGATAGATTTCTAATGTAGTAAGACCATACAATGTATTATGCTTACGGAGGTAAACTGAATGTAAGTCAGTATCTTTAAGTATACATTTTAACAATACATTATAGGTATACATTATAAGAATACATTATATGTATACATAAGAATTATTATTTGTAATAATTGTTATTTGTAATAATTGTCATGCACTCCCTGTCTAGGCACGTTAAATCAGTAAACATGAAAGACCCTCTATGAGGTCAGAGAGGGTTGGAGAGGGTACGATCGCCCCAGATGTCACATCCGGGGGTACTCGCTCAAAATTGAGGTGGAAACTAGCTAAGACGGTCTCCGACCCTTGTTGTGCTATATAAACCGGAGCCGCACACTTTAGAACGAAGCCTATATAGACCTGCTCTGAAACTTCCAGCCAGGTTGCATTAGAAACAACAACAACAACACAGTCATGCACAAGTCATATTATTTATTGGTAGGGGATGGCAATTAAAAAGCAGTGTTTGAAAGTAAAGCTCAACAACTGCATTACTCGCGTGTAATTTAACTGAATATCAGTTACTGGATATAACAATATCCAAAGACGCTTGTTGAATTAAATCAACTGAAGCGATAGAATGCGTTTGGTTGAGTCGTGACATCAATGAACAACTGATGAGGAAGAATTCAGTTATCCATTAAGGGCATGTTCACATAGAATCCGCCAGTGTCAGTGTTACGGGTATTGAAATATATTTAACTAATTACAAACCTCCAAACGATTAGCCACGAAATTTTTAAAGTCTGTGATTGGATTAAATTAAGTCAATGCGAGTAACGCTGAGGGTTACTGACGCAGTGGGAACAAGTCTTTATTAATCGACAGGATCGTCAGCCATCCGTTGATCACTTTTTTTAGATAAGTTAAGATTAACCTTTTCCTTACGGAGTGGGATAGCATGTATCCCAAGAATACGAGCACTAGAATGAATGTAGTATGTAATATATGTACATAATATATATACATAATATATATTATACATACATACATACATACATACATACATACATACGTACATACATACATATAAAAACACATCTATTAAAAGAACGATGATATGATGCAGTATCTACAGATGAAGAAACTTGTGATAAAAACTAGATAGTCGGCTCCACAGCACTTGACTGCTGTTTATCCACGCGCGCCCTGCTTCCCACTGCACGTGTGTCTCCTTCACGAGAACTCAAGGTCACTTCGTTCTTCTACTCCACTAGCACGGACGTTGTTAAGGCGTATCTACACACAAGCGAATCAGCTCCCCCCCGTCGCCTCTTGACACATTTTTGTTTCGATTAGTCACCCCCCAACGTGGGGGAAGAATTTCGTGGCTTTGATCATTCGTCTAAAACCGCTCTCCGGGTTGGTCTCAGGCGAATCATGAAAGGCGCGAGGGACGCCATAAAACCTCCTCTCGGCGACGGGACCAAAAAATCACTGCTTTCCCCTACACTTCGCTCTCTGTTTCGCGAATATTTGAATGCAGGGTCATCTCTTCTACGAGCGAGTGAGCGACTAGACTGAGTGCCAATCGAACTACCGGCCTTTTATACGAGAGCCAGGGATACGTCTGCTTGCCTCACACTCGGAGGCGTTCTTCTACTATTCCCACAGCGTAGTGTCAGAAGTGGGATTTGTCTTCTTCGCTTTCCACACACACATACATACATACATATTTATATTATATATATATTATATATATATATATATATATTATATATATATATATATATATATATATATATATATATATATATATATATATATATATATATATATATATATATATATATATATATATATATATATATATATATGTGTGTGTGTGTGTGTGTGTGTGTGTGTGTAAGTAATGCTAAATATGGAGGCTTCTTTTTTAGGAAAAATGGGAATTGGCAATTAAATATTATTTATTCGCGGAATATCGTCGGAAAAAGGAAGAGGGGTTTTTAGTAGCAAAAGTTACGAATTGGGGTCGCCACCTGACGGTTGGGAAAATAATTCAATTGCAGCGGATAGCATTATGTAACGAAGAAAGTTACAGAACATTCGATCTGACTAAGCAAAAAGTTTGAGCGGGAGAATGACAAAAGAAACTGCTTAGTCAGCAATTATTTTTCGATGGGGAAGGTTGTCGCGGCTGGCGGTCCTGGATGGAGTGGTCAGGCTGACCATCTCGGAGCTCTGGTACTATGACGTTCAATAAATATCCATTAAAAGATTAATTCGAAATCTATTGGGGTTTCCCCGAGTAGGTTCGAAATCCTGTCAACTAATGTTAAGCTTCCTTTTTACATTAATTTTAGTACTATAATATTGACGCTAAAGTTCAGTCGTGGCCCCAAAGATAGAAGATAGACGAATTAATCTTTTAATGGCTATTTATTGAACTTCATAGTACCAGAGCTCCGAGATGGTCGCCCTGACCACTCCACCCATGACCGCCAGCCGCGACAACCTTCCCCATCGAAAAATAATTTTAAACCAAACAAATGGTCAAATCAATGTGAAAGATGTAATAACTACTAATGTCAGGATTGGAAAAATTCAGAAAGGAATAAGCATATATGTTGTGGTAACAGAATTACCATATTTATTATTAGGTCTTGATTAAATAAGGATGTTTAATTTGGAAATAAATTTTAAAAATTTAAGGGTATATCAATGTAGAAATGAAATTGAATTATGTTGTGATTATAAATTTAAAAGTCCTAATGCATTTCATATGCAAAATTTTGATAATTGTGTTGAAAAATGTAATACTTATAATATGTGTAATGCTCAGAATTTAAGAAATTATGATAATGTTGGTGAAACTTTTAAGAGGTATAACAGTGTTAAAAATGGTCATTCACTTAAGCAGAAAACTGAAAATGAAAATGTTTGTTGTGACATTTTCAATGTAAACAGTGTTTTAAAAAATGATTGTGAAAAACTAAAAATTGACTTAAACCCTAATGTGAGAGAACGAAATATGACATGTGAGGATTTTGATATTGAAAATAGAACTGTAAAAAATTATGTTGAGTTTAAGGAGGAATCAGGCATCCCCGATGGTACTCTGAATGCTCTTTTTAAAATGCCAGGTGATGTTTTGGAAAGTTTGGCCCCAGAACAAATACCTGAGGACTGGTCAAATTTAGATAGCATTTTAGAGAAATTTGATAACATATTTTGAAGAGATATATTTAAGTTAGGGATAGTTTCATTCATTTAGGCTTTAATTTAATTTTGTTGATTTAGGGACTGCAGCTCTACTCAGCATTCTTTTCAAGCCACCGTCAGTTAGGTTTTGAATTTAATTATAGTTTTCTCTTCTGAAGACTTGCTGCAGAGAATTCGCGACTCTTTGTGTGCACGCCTTCAGAGGACGGGGGGGAGTTGTAATGCTAAATATGGGGGGGGGCTTTTGTTTGGGTAAAATGGGAATTGGCAATTAAATATTATTAATTCGCGGAATATCGTCAGAAAAAGGAAGAGGGGTTTTTAATAGCATAAGTTACCAACAGGAGTCGCCACCTGACGCCGGACAGGAGTCGCCACCTTGGGAAGATTATTCAATTGCAACAGGTAGCATTATGTAACAAAGAAATTTACAGAACATTCGATCTGACTAAGCAAAAAGTTTGAGCGGGAGAATGACAAAAGAAACTAGATAGTCGGCAATTATTTTTCGATGGAAGGTTGTCGCGGCTGGCGGTCCTGGGTGGAATGGTTAGGGCGACCATCTCGGATTTCTGGTACTATGAAGTTCAATAAATAGCCATTAATAGATTAATTCGTCTATCTTCTATCTTTGGGGCCACGACTGAACTTTAGCGTCAATATTATAGTACTGAAATTAACGTAAAAAGGAAGCTTAACATACGTATGTATATATATATATATATATATAAATAGATAGATAGATAGATAGATAGGTAACCCCCTTAATGGCCGTTCTTAAGAGGGAATCGGAAAAATGGGCCCCGTCAGCTAAAGGTTAAACACACTGATTTTATATTAAAATAAAAAATTAATCCTTAACATAATTCTAAACATTCTTATTCGCTGTAAATAGTAGCATTCCAATTAATAATTATATATTTTTTAAATCCCGAGTAAAATCTGAATTATTTGCCCGCGATCTCCTCATTTGCAAACACCCCTCTTTAGAGGTCAGGTTTTTTTTCTGCCCTATTTTCACCCCATTCAAATCATAGTTTGCCCTCTCTCACTAACGCAACCGAACAATTAACCAAAAGTCCCAACAAATCCAGACCGCTAGTGGAGACAATCCTATCTGTCATTTCTAAAACAACCAGACCAAGTTAACTTCATACACAGCCGTCTTGTCTGCACCGATAAGCAAAGCAGTTAGTCCAGCACGCGAATTCTGAATTATCTCCAGCGCTGATGGCCGACTTTTGGCCGCACTCAGAAATCCCGCCTATACGCCCATTTACGCTGCTTTTAAGTTGGCACGTACGACATGAATGTGCCTAGAGAGTGTAACTTCGTAATGAACGTGCGTTCGGAGCCGAGATTGTGACGTCATCGCGCAGAGTTGTGCGGTGTTTTGGGATAAGCGATGTGAGGCGTTTTGATGCTTGCGTTCGTGCTTTGTTTTGGACCGAAACTGGACCACTTGTCAGCCGTTTTTCATAAACTGTGAACAATTCAAGCTCGATTTAACGTATCACATAAAAGGCTTATTTTAACGTAGCTTCATTGAGTACGTCGATCTGTTAGCCATTAAACAATAACAGGAAATAAGAAACTCTCAAAAAATACCTTTGACTCGACCATTTCCCTTGTTGATTAAGTATTTTTCCAAAACCTCCGAAAACTTCCCTCTATTTTTATCCGAATAGAAGAATTTTCATTTCCTCCATTTTTATTTTGCGAAGCTATGTAGAACCGCATTACCATGTTAACACGGTTTTTCTGGGAATAAAATTGTCTTTTGAATAAAAAAAAATCGTCTTTCAGCCTACGAATGGCCTGCTTTTCTACCATATGTGGACGACTAAGGAATAAAATACTGAAAAAAAATTCAGGTATTCTCTTCTAACGAAACTACTGCGGGTTTTTAACGTAGGATTATTTATAGTTGCTTACCTCTTTTGTATGTATATATGTATGTATGTGTTATGTATATATGTATCTATATATATATGCACGTTTGTATATATATATATGTAATGACACGGACGCGGGCCGAAGAATGAAGGGCTGAGTGGCATAGTTTTGATTATGATTCTTCTTGCTTCATCTAATTGAGGGTAAAATGGATGACTTCACCCGGCCGTGCATCACAAACGTTTTTAAAGCAGTTCATGCAATTCATCTCAACCCTCGGACACACAAATCATAACACAACTTTCTCGAACTACATGTTTATTAAATTCGCCGACCGCTCCGCCGGGTGTTTCGTAGCAGACAAAATATTACAGAGTGCATCCTAATTTTGGACGCTAGAACTTATATAAACTTCATTCCATCACGTGGCAAAAGGGCGTGATTTAATAGTTGATTGGTTTAAAGTTGGTGTTGATGTGCAGAACTGATCTAAATTTGTAGGGACGCCGCGCCGTGTTTATTTTCATTAAAAAGTCAGCCATCTTTAATAATATCGCCCGGGGTTTTACAAAGGCTATTACAATGAGGTTTCTATATAAGTTTTACTGGGACGACCATATTGGAATTTGGAATTATTTTTCGGAATTTAACACGAATGCCCAAAGGGAATTAAATAACTTAAGAGATTAAAAAGGGGTATGTAATTTTGAATACTAAATTGAAGAATTAATAGTTTTTAAATGTTAAGAGTGTTGAATTAAGAAATTACTAGTTTTTAAATATTATATATATATATATATATATGTGTGTGTGTGTGTGTGTAAAAAATTTGACGCATTTTGATACTTTTCTGTGTAACTGTTTACTGCTTGCCCAAGGGATACAGCCTGGGATTGGCGTGCTGACAAAATTATAACTCGCGACGCAAGACATCTGAAATTTTGATTTCCGGAGTACAGTTATGGAGGAACGAAAACATACGTTTAAATTGCCAAACTTGAAAAAGGCACAAAACCAAATATGTCAAAGCGATAACAATAGCACCCTAGTGCTAAAATTAGAAATTAAAATAAAATTTGGTCGCAATAAATATTCACCGACGTGTTATTAATTGAATTCTTTACTTTTCCCCAGGTAAAATACTGAAAAAAAAATTCGCCAATGCATCGATGATTTACTTCTTTTACTGGAAATTTTGCGAACTTTTAAAATTTTGTCTTGGAAATTTTGTGAAAAAGGCAGAAACGAAAACGTTTCAAAGGGTTAATAACGACTCCAGTTTCTTGCCCCAAATTCCCCAGTATATTTTAGAACATGTAGTAGGGCTAACATATTTAAAATATTCTTCATTAATTTCTACCTCCATAGAAGCCATAAAGCATGAAGCATGGGCTCGAGGTATCTTTCGATGCCGAGGGTGCTCTGATAGAAACCCGACAAGCGCCGTTAAATACCTCCGGGTCTAAGCCGGTAATGGGCACGTTAAATCCGTAGACCGGAAAGACCCTCTATGAGGTCAGAGTGGGTGGGTGGGGGAACGTTCCCCCCAGATGTCAACCCTGGGGGTGCTCGTTCAAATTTGCGGTGGTAAATGGCTAAATCGGACTCCGACCCATGTGATGTCATTATGAACCGGAGCCTTCAGCCTGCTGGCCTATATCGACCTGGTCTGGAATAAATTCCCGCCAGGGGGCATTAGAAACAGCAACAACAACAACATGAAATAAACACAAATGATGCCAAATTCAGGTAAAATTTATCTATAGTTCAAATTTGCTTTCCACTAGTTTCATGGTAAGTAATAGCAAACTACGTTGTTGTTGTTTCTAATGCCCCCTGACTGGAATTTCCAAGCCAGATCCATATAGGCTTCGTGGTGACGTTTACGGCTCCTGTTTATACTATAGAGCTCCACAAGTGTCGGTGTTCGTCTTAGCTAGTTGCCAACTCAATTTTGACTGAGCAACCTTAGCCCGTCTGCACACGGAGCAACTCAAAAGAAACTGATAACTGACTCAAATCACAAACCAGTCCGTGATGAGTCGCAACCTATGTAATTGAAAGGAGCCACGCACACGGCGCAACTGGTAACAAACCCGTCCGACGGGTTTGTAACGGACTGGTTTGTGATTTGAGTCAGTTATCAGTTTCTTTTGAGTTGCTCCGTGTGCAGACGGCCTTAGGGGAGACATCTGGGGGAGATCGTACCCTCTCAGACCTCATAGAGGAACTTTCCGGTCTACAGATTTAACGTGCCCATATCCGGCCTCGACGCGGATATATTTAAGGGTTTGGTTTGGAGCGCTATGGTCAACGTTTTCCTATACGAGGGCTAATTAGACCGGGACCTACAGTTTAAAGCCGATACCGAACGGCTACAAACATCCATGCCAACAGTGGGACTCGAACCCACAGGATCTGAACCGAATGTCAGAGCTCTAGCCATTCGGCCATCCATGTATTTAATGGAGCGTGTCAGTTATCCACCTGAGCACCCTCAGCACCGAAAGCCAACGCGCTACCACAAGGTCACCTAGATCCCTAGGAAACTATGTAATAATATTTAATAAAATATTTCCCCTTATCAAGCACCATTTCCATTCTTGTACAACTCCATCTTAGTTATAAAAAAATGTCCCACAAAACAAATGTTTCATTACATAATTCTGCGTCTTTCCCAATTACAGTTACGGAAATGCAGGTAACATTAATCACAATAACCGTAAATAATTTTTCAGTTATTTCATTTCTGTTCCGATTTCGACAGAAAAATTGAAGGGATTTAACCGATAAAACCTTTTAATGTGACCGGAATTCTGGAAATTTAAGAGCGTCTTTTGTTAATCTGCGAGGGCTTGCTTTATTAACGTCGTTAGAGCCTTCATTACTTAGGAGATTTTATTTATTCTTAGTAATTCTAATTCATTTAAGGTCCTTAATATGATCCTATTAGAAATATTCATTCCATTATTTATTCTTGGATTGTGTTGTGTTACATTTTGGTAGAAAATTTCAAATATGCGCTTGCTTTACTTGTTATGATGTTTATACCGGAGAACTCTACTCTGAATGCTTTCCAATCACAGATTATCAAATGCATAGTTTTGAATACTGTTTATTGAATGTAATTGTAGACTTTTAAATAGAGAGAGCGTACTTTATAATGTACTTTTAGTGGTCATTGTTTTGAGCTCTGTGATTGGTTAAATTTTCTGACGCTGACACCGGATACATTGCAAACAAGGTCTTAAACATAAATTTCTTTCCTGAAGTCAATATTTTGGATGGCGTTAAATTATTGACAAAATTTAATTTTTTTTTTAAAAAGTGAATAAATGAAAAAGTTTTAGGAAAACACGCGTATTGCAATTAAAGATCTATTTTCAAGCGCAGAAAACAGAATGCGAAAATAAAATTTTCAACTGGGATTTTGTAGTGGGTGCGATATTCAATCATGAGTGAAATAGCTCTGTCCCATGTTCTAAATTTTCAACTGGGATTTTATAGTGCGCACAATGTTCAATCATGTGTGATATAGCTCTGTCCCATGTTCTAAATTTTCAACTGGGATTTTGTAGTGCGTACGATGTTCAGTCATGTGTGATATAGTTCTGTCCAATGTTTTAAATTTTCAACTAGGATTTTGTTTTGCGTACGATGTTCAATCCTGTGTGATATAGCTCTGTCCCGGGTTCTAAATTTTCATCTGTTATTTTGTATTCCGTACGAGGTTCAATCATGTGTGATATAGCTCTGTCCCATGTTCTAAATTTTCAACTGGGATTTTGTACTGCTTACGATGTTCAATCATGTGTGATACAGCTCTGTCCCATGTTCTAAAATTTCAGTTGGGATTGTGTAGTGTGTATGAGGTTCAATCATGTGGGATATAGCTTTGTCCTATGTTTTGAATTTCAACTGGAATTTTGTAGTGCGTACGATGTTTAATCATGTGTGATATAGCTCTGTCCCATGTTCTAAATTTTCAACTGGGATTTTGTACTGCGTACGAGGTTCAATCATGTGTGATATAGCTCTCTCCTATGTTCTAAATTTTCAACTGGGATTTTGTACTGCGTACGAGGTTCAATCTTGTGTGATCCAGCTCTGTCCCATGTTCTAAAATTTCAGTTGGGATTTTGTAGTGTGTATGAGGTTCAATCATGTGGGATATAGCTTTGTCCTATGTTTTCAATTTCAACTGGGATTTTGTAGTGCGTACGATGTTCAATCCTGTGTGATATAGCTCTGTCCCATGTTCTAAATTTTCAACTGGGATTTTGTACTGCGTACGAGGTTCAATCATGTGTGATATAGCTCTCTCCTATGTTCTAAATTTTCAACTGGGATTTTGTACTGCGTACGAGGTTCAATCTTGTGTGATCCAGCTCTGTCCCATGTTCTAAAATTTCAGTTGGGATTTTGTAGTGTGTATGAGGTTCAATCATGTGGGATATAGCTTTGTCCTATGTTTTCAATTTCAACTGGGATTTTGTAGTGCGTACGATGTTCAATCCTGTGTGATATAGCTCTGTCCCATGTTCTAAATTTTCAACTGGGATTTTGTACTGCGTACGAGGTTCAATCATGTGTGATATAGCTCTCTCCTATGTTCTAAATTTTCAACTGGGATTTTGTACTTCGTACGAGGTTCAATCTTGTGTGATATAGCTCTATCCTATGTTCCAAATTTCAACTCTGATTTTGTAGTGCTTACGATGTTCAATCATGTGTGGCCAAGACCATGGATGGCCAAGACTTTCCCTCAGCCTCTACAAATATTCTTATATGTGAACAGCAATAGGATTTTTAAAAAGCTCGTTCCCCTGGAAGTTTGCTGTGTATACATATTCGTATACGTGAACAGAGTTAATTATTTCTTTGGAATTGCAGCCCTTAGGATTGGAGGTTTACAATTTCCCTCAGCCTCTATAAGTATTCTTATATACGAACACTAGTTTTTTCAAAAGCTCGTGCCCCCTGTTTGTTTGATGTGAATCATTGTCGTAGAATGTCTGATTTAGAATTTGATGTTGTATAGCAATTGTAATGAAAAAATAGCGCTATTGAAATTTTCGTATATGTGAACAGCATTAATTCTTTCTTCACAATTGCAGCCCTTAGATTTGGAGCTTTGCAATTTTCCTCAGTCTCTATATATATTCTTAAATGTGAACAACACTAATTTTTTTTTAAAACAGCTCGTTTCCCTGGTAGTTTTATGTGACTCGTCGTTTATGAAAGAATTTGACTTTGTACATCAATTTTAAAGAAAAATACATCGCTGTTCACATACTCGTATATTTGAACAGCTCTAATTCTTTCTTTACGATTGTTACACAACGTTCAAATTCTAAATTAGATTTTCGTAAACAACGAGTCACAGGCAAACTACCAGGGGAACGAGCTTTTACGGCAAAGCTCACCTTTTTTTCCCGTATCTCATTTAAAATTTCTGTCATTCTACCGAAAATGCTACACAATTTAAAGTACAAATAATTTTTCCTTGTCTGCAGAAATGCAGCGTTCAACATTGAGTCTTAATTAGATTAAGGTTTCGACGGCGGACAAAACCCGAGAATTGCTGCCTCCCCCCCCCCCCTCTTCTAAGGCGGAATCACGAGAGTTTGTTCGTAAATGAATGTAATTAAAAATTTTCATCTTTTACGCTAAGTTGAAGTAAATATCGGCTTACATCTCTCGAGGAAAATTTCTCCCGATTACGTGGGTATTTGGTTTCCCGTTGTTTCAGCGGTAAAGAGTTTACACGCTCCAAATGCTTCATAATGCGTAAAAAATGCGTTTTAATTGGAGAGAATTAATCGACGATAGAGGATTACATATGTTTAGAGTGTTTTTTTTGTAGTTGTTGTTGCCCAAAAAATCGACGAGGTGCATCAAAACGATGAACATAACTTCTGTTTCGTGAAAATTCCTTCCTGTTTCTGTTTTAATTACGTATGATTCCATATTTTGATTTCCGCTCCTTAATTAGAAGTCTTGATTACATAATGTACAATTTAAGCCTCTTTTTTTCTCTAATAGTATAATGCCCTCTAGACCACTGATACAGCAAGCTGGGAAATTGTACGAAATCTCGTTAAAACTTTAATTGTCCCCAAAAAGTTGTACCGTGGTACGTTTGGAATCGGAATAATTTCGAATCGGTGGTTTATTTTCTGTTCGATCGGGAATGCATTATCCTGTATACTGTGTGCAGGTTTTCTGTAACGTTTCTATACTGCATAAGTATATATATATATATATATATATATATATATATATATATATATATATATATATATATATATATATATATATATATATATATGAACGGAGCTCCTAGAATTGTGATCGCTTGCTTCTTCTGGCTCTTCTTGTCTTGTCTGTTGTAGAAATCATGAGCATTCGTTTAAGTTGTAGGTTTTTAGAATGTTAAGATATTGAAATTTCCATGAAAAGGCAGGATGTACATGTAAGTGCGTCGAAGAGTAGGTCTCTATGAGTGGAACAGTAGGCGTTTACAGTGCTATGCGAGGGAATGTAGGTATTAATATCTCTATGCGTCGAAGAGTACGGATTAGTAATTGCTGTATGCGTCGAAGAGTAGCTGTATAGGTCTCTATGAGTGGAAGAGTAGGCGTTTACAGTTCTATGCGAGGGAATGTAGGTATTAATAGCTCTATGCGTTGAAGAGTACGTATTAGTAATTGCTGTATACGTCGATGAGTAGGTGTATAGGTCTCTATGAGTGGAAGAGTAGGCGTTTACAGTTCTATTCGAGGGAATGTAGGTATTTATAGCTCTATGTGTCGAAGAGCTCGCATTAGAAATTGCTGTATGCGTCGAAGAGTAGGCGTTTACAGGTCTATGAGGAGTTCTGTGAGGAGTTCTGTGAGAGTGTAGGTATTAATAGCTCTATGCGTCGAAGAGTAGGTGTTAATGGCTCTATGCATGGGGGAGTAAGCGTTTATAGCTCTATGAGAGGAAAAGTAGTTGTTTAGAGCTTTATTCGTGAGACTATACGTATCACTATCTCCATACGTGGAAAAATAGGTATTAATAGCTCTATGCAGGAAAGAGTATTTGTTTATAGCTTTGCGCATAGGACCTTAGGTATTTATAACTCTATTTGGAAAATTTAGACGTATGTTTCTATACGGAAAAGAATGTGTTCATAGCTCTATGAGTGGAAACGTAGGTGTTTATTGTTCTATATGTGGGTGAGTAAGCGTTTACAGCTCTATGCGTGAGAGAGTAGGCTTTTATAGCTCTATGTGTGGGAAAGTGGGGTTTAATAACTGTATACGAGGGCGTGTAGTTATTAATTACTGTAAACGTGGAAGAATTGGTTTATATAGCTATATTCGTGGGAAAATAATCGTTGATAACTCTTTATATAGCTCTATATATAGCTCTCTCTCTCTCTCTATATATATATATATATATATATATATATATGTAGGAAGGAGTTAGTACTCCTTCCTTTAGAAGTGAATCATTAGACTTAATTATTTTGAACATTTAATTAAACTAGACGATGTTTACAAGACAGGACTAACACTTAGTATGAAATTAAAAAAATAAACACAGAAGCATCAAAAGAGCTAAACATCGGGAGCTTGCAGAACAACACATCCGCTTAAAGTCCTTCGTGCCGCAGTAGTAGGAGTGGAAGTTGTAGTAATAGTTCAGTTGTGTTGCCAAACTCACTCTCACACGGCCGTTCTGACTTTCCAGACGTCCGCGGCTGGGTTGTAAACAATAATTCTGAAAAGATAAAAAAAAAAGAGCAGAAAAAGGAAAAATATTTCAAAAAATCAAGCAGTGTTCAACACAGTGGTATTGGTGTTCAGTTTCTGCACCACTGTTTCATTTTGTCCGCTGCAGTTGATGTTATGGTTGGACCATCGTGATGTCCTAACTTTCGAACTTCGTAACGATCGTTGGGGTTGATGTTCGTGATCTCATATGGTCCGAAGAACTTTGGTCGGAGCTTTAATCTGGTTCCAAATTGAGTTCGTTGTATTGCCACTTTGTCACCGATCTTGTATTTACAAGCCGGTTTACGCCGTTTGTTATATTGTCGTATGTTTTCTTCCTGTAAACGGAGGATATTTCGTTTAGCTTCGATACGTAACGCTTCTTTGTCATCAAGAATTCTTTGGTGGTGTTCCTCGTCAAGAAGATTTTTAATCTGTAGATCCTCTTGTTGTTTCATTTTAACACCAATTAAAAGTTGAAAGGGTGTGAATTTTGTACTGCGTGTGGTGGTACTATTTAAGATACGTTGTAATCTTGGGACATATTTAAACCATTTGTCAGGTTCATCTAGAGCTAACTTAGTTAAAACGGGAATAATTGTGCCATGAACACGCTCAACCTGACCGTTGCCACGTGGCACACCTGTTGCTATTGAAATGTGTTCAATTGACTGTTCCTGGCAGTAACTTTGAAATTCTGAAGATGTGAATGCGCTACCTTTGTCAGTAATGATTTTTGAAGGGTTGCCAAATGTAGTTTGTTGCAAGGATAATTTGTCTAAGGCATCTTTCGTAGAGGTGGACTTCACGGGATAGATCCATACAAATTTGGAAAAGGCATCAACTACTGTAAAAAGATACTTATAACATTTTTTTGTCGATGGTAAAGGTCCTAAAAAGTCGCAATGGTAACATTCAAGGGGTGCATCACCTTTTGGAATGGGGTGAAGGTATCCTTCTTGTTTTCCAGATTTTCGCGAGGACAAAATGCAAGGAATACAGTTCGAAATAATTTCTTGAACTAATTTCTTAAGTTGAGGAATGAAAAATTCACGAGAAACAATTAATTCGGTTTTTTGTGAAGCAAAATGACCTTGTGAATGGGCGTTTAGCACTATTTCTTTCTGCATCATTTGTGGTGCTACTAAAAGTTCGGCATCCTGATGAAGTTTATAAAGAATTCCGTTTTTAACAAAAAATTCATCAAAAGGTGTAGATTCAAGCATAGATTTAATTTGAGATATAAATTCATCCTGGTCTTGGGCATTTTTCACCTTTTGAGTGATATCATTTGAGGTAATTACAAGAATGGGGTTACGACTTAAAGCATCAACATGTTTCATCTGTCTACCGGGTCGATGACAAACTTCATAATCAAAGTCTTCTAACATCAATGCCCATCGAGCAATTTTAGCTGGTAGGTCTTTTTTGTGCATCGTTTTTTGGAAAGCATCACAATCGGTGATAATTTTAAATTTTGTTCCCAACAAGTAGTTTCGAAATTCTTTTAGCGCTTCAATAACGGCAAGAACTTCCAGTTCATAACTATGATATTTTTCTTGTTGAACTGTAGTTTTACGGCTAAAATAATGAATAGGATGAAACTGTCCATCATCGGATTGTTGCAAGAGCACAGCGCCAAAACCTAAGGAGCTGGCATCAGTGTGGAGTTCTAATGGGTATCCCTGTTGAAAAACATGAAGAACTGGGTTTTGTGAAAGAATGTTTTTAAGTTGTTGAAAAGCTGCTATTTGTTCAGAGTCAAAATTAAATTCTACATTATCCCGAAGGAGGTCACTTAATGGTCTAGCAATCAGCGCATAATTTGGAATGAACTTTCTGAAATAACTTGCTAATCCAAGAAAACTTTGAACTTGTTTAGGGGTTTGAGGTTGTGGGAAATTTTGAACAGCTTGTGTCTTGGTAGGTGAGGGTTTAACTACTCCATTTTCGATAATGTAACCAAGAAATTCTATCTTTCGCTGTAAAAATTGACACTTTTTAAAGTTCAATTCAAGGCCATAGTCTGCAGCTGTTTGGAGAACTAGGCGTAATTTTTGTAGACCTTCAACTTCATCATTAGATGGTATGAGAAGATCGTCCATGTAAACAATAAGAACATTGTCGCGAATGAGATTTCTAAAAACTGTGTAAACATATCGTTGGAAAACACTGGGACTGTTACATAAGCCAAATTGGACACGTAAAAATTCGTATTGTCCTTCATGAGTCACAAAAGAAGTATATTTAGTGCTATTAGGGTCCATAGGTACATGAAAGAAACCATTTTTGAGATCAAGTGAAGTGAACACCCGAGATTTTCCAAGTTTGTCTAAAGCTTCTTCGATGAGCGGTAAGGGAAATTTATCTTTTATCATTTTTCTATTCAATTTGCGGTAATCAACACAAAGTCTATAATCTCCACTTTTTTTCTTACATAGAACAATCGGTGCGGCATAATCGGAGCAACTTTCTTTAATAATTCCATCATTTAACCAATCTTGAATTTGGCTTTCTACAATTTTCTGTTCCGCGAAAGGGAGTCGTCGAGAACGTTGAGCTACAGGGATTTCATCTTGTAATAAAATAGTCATCTTAATTTCAGTGTCTTGAACTTTATGTGATTTGTAGGAAGTAACGATATTTTGAACTTCCTCACGAATTTCAGAATTCAAAATGTGTGAAAGATCAAATGGAAAAGCTTGATCATCAGAAACATTAGCAATATTAACGAAGGTGTTATTTTCAGGAGTTTTGCATAAACGAATACCGTCTTTATCAAATGTAAATTGGGTTTGCTGTAAAAAGTCGATTCCGATAATCACATCAAAAGGAATCAAGTCATCCTCTAGAACATGTATTTTAGCAGGTAAAGTAATGGTTTGAATTTCGATGGAATCCTGAAAGAATCCGATGCTGTGAACTTGGTTTTTGCCAATTCCTGAAAAGGGAATGTTGGTGGGCTGCAATGGTGGCGAACCAATTCTTCGATAGGTTTTCTCATTGATAAGGGTTGCCTGTGACCCAGTGTCACAGAGTGCTGTCAATTGAATTCCTGCAAGTTGAATGTCAACATGCATGGGATTTTTCGATGAAGTTTCAGGAGAAAGTGCATTTACAGTTTTATCAGAAATAGGTTTTTGAGAATCAGGTTTTGGTTTAGAATTTCGATAACTTTTAGGGCAATTAGCATGAACATGACCAAAACTTTTACATCCGTAGCATTGTTTACCATGTGACTTATTCAAACATTGGTTGCTTTTGTGACCTCTCAAGCCACAGGAAAAACATACTGGCTGTGTATTTGGGCTACGTGTATTATTGACTTTCACATTGAGGTAGGAAGCATCAATTTTTTTCTGATTATTTTGTCTGAAATTTTGTGATCTGTTAAAGATTTGTTCATAAATTTTCAACTTTTCCTTAAATTCAGGGACGGATTTACAACCGTAAAGAATAACTTTATTGTTTGTTGAATCAGGAATTCCGTTTATGACATACTCAAACAGAGAGGAGTCATCGAGAGAACCTTTGTGTGCCAAATCTCTCATAGCTAAGAAATATTCTTGTAGGGTTTCAAACGGTTTCATACGTCGAGATTCCATTAATTTATGTAACTGAATACCGTTAATTTTGTCCGAAAATTCGTCTAATAAATGGTGCTTCAATTGTTCCCAATTTGTAATTCCACGAATAGACCTAATTAAAGTTTGAGCGGGACCAGTTAAACATTTTCTAACAAAAGTAATTTGGTGAATTGGATTGTTTATCTGATATAAACAAAAAAGTTCTTCAACGTCAGATATAAAATTCTCAACACTGTAATTATCACGAGACGAGAAAGGTTTTATTAAATCAACAACGTCTTTCAGACTAAACAACTGGAAAGAGAGATTCGCAGTTTCAACTGAAGGCAATGAATTTTGATCTGATTCACCAACGGAAATGTGTGTATTTTGCTTATTCGAAGATTCTTTTGCGTCAATGGTGGGGGAAAAGGGAGATCTATTTTCCTCTATAACGCTGTTAGTTTGGGATGAACGTGCACCCGGAAGTGAGTCATCATTCACTTCGCATTCCGAAAGATCAGAAAATTCTGCTTTTAATAACGATAAATCACTAAGACTCATAAGAATGGTATTGGCACATTTGTCTGGGTCAGTTGAAAATTCTAAATGAAGTAGATTACAAATAGAAATCAAGTCTTTAAGTGAAAACTCTTTAAGTACTTTCTGTTTCGTTGTTTCTAACACGAATGGCTGTTTAAAACCTGTAAATTTACGTAATCTGGTACGATTTTGTCTGTCGCCGTCTGTACCAAAAATTAAACGATGTAGAACCTTTATTTGATTCGTACCACCAAATTTTAATGATTTTGCAATATTGGGGTAATCGTTGAGAGTAGCCATAACTATATACTAGGTTCAAACAATTATAGTACACAAATATACAAATATTCAAAACCAAAATCAATAATTATAATACGTAGTTACTCAAATTCAAAAGTAGAAAATAATATTTCAAATCGAAATTTTTTAAATACCAATTCAATAATAAAATATTGATTCTCAAAATATGCATCAAAATAAGTAATCTTTAAAACAGGTTTTGTTCAAGAAAACAAAATTATGAACTAAAATAAGCATCAAATATCAAATAATAAGTTCTTCAAAATAATTTCTCTGGTTGAAGAAAACAGATGACGTAAATTTAGATATGTATCAAGTTAGATATTACTTCAGCAAAATATTCATCAAATTAATCTTCAAAATAAATCACTGTTGAAGAAAATAGAGGATGTAAATGCAGCATCAAAATAATAGTTAAAGTTCTAATGTTAAAAGCATCAAAATTGGGAAATCGAAAGTATCAAAATTGTGAAATCGAAAGCATCAAAGCATTCTGCAAAATAAAAAATATTCTCGCAAGAAAACAGCAGAATTAAGTTCAACATCAAAGCGCATCAAATAAGCAAAGTTGTCATCAAATAAACATTCGCTTCGTCAAAATTATGCATCAAAATAATAATATAATAATCTTCAAAAGTATTCAATTCGCGATCTTTCAAAATATATATTATGTTGTGGTTTGTTCAAGGAAACAAGATTCTTCAAGTTAAATGTCGAAATTTTCATCAAATCATCAAATAATTTCATCGAAATAGAATTCTCTTCAAGAAAACAGAAGTGATAAATTCAACGTCAAAGACCATCAAAAGTGAATTTAGCATCAATTAAATTCCTGCATCAAAAGAACGTTGAAATATCTTTCAGTTTTCTTAAATCATCAATAAGTTGAGAATTCCCTTAATCATCAAAATTTTCTTGAACAAGCGTCAACGTATGCATCAAATAATTTTAATATGATCCAAGTTACTTACAATTCTGGTTTTGGTTCTCATCATCCCATCAGAGTATCATCAGAGTCCGTGGCACATCACTTTGGCTTTCGCTATCCAAATCCAAAATGACAGACAACAGTAATCCAGTCGAAATCAAGTCGAAATCAAGTCGTATCATCGAAAGAAAATAAATTTTTTTTTTTTTTAAGTTCAGCATGCTAGGGGTATTTTTCGAGTCCGAGGGCCGAGCACCCATGTAGGAAGGAGTTAGTACTCCTTCCTTTAGAAGTGAATCATTAGACTTAATTATTTTGAACATTTAATTAAACTAGACGATGTTTACAAGACAGGACTAACACTTAGTATGAAATTAAAAAAATAAACACAGAAGCATCAAAAGAGCTAAACATCGGGAGCTTGCAGAACAACACATCCGCTTAAAGTCCTTCGTGCCGCAGTAGTAGGAGTGGAAGTTGTAGTAATAGTTCAGTTGTGTTGCCAAACTCACTCTCACATATATATATATATATATATATATATATATATATATATATATATATATATATATATATATATATATATATATATATATATATTCATTCTTGGGCCCGTATTCTTGGGATACATGCTATCTCACCCAGTAAGGAAAAGGTTAATAGCTCTATGCAGGAAATCGTAGGTATTTATAGCTCTTCGCACAGGACCGAGGTATTAATAGCTCTATCTGTTAGACCATAGGTGTCTATATCTCTATGCAGGAAACCGTAGGTATTTATAGCTCTTCGCACAGGACCAAGGTATTAATAGCTCTAACTGTGAGACCATAGGTGTCTATATCTCTATGCAGGAAATCGTAGGTATTTATAGCTCTTCGCACAGGACCAAGGTATTAATAGCTCTATCTGTGAGACCATAGGTGTCTATATGCAGGAAACCGTAGGTATTTATAGCTCTTCGCACAGGACCAAGGTATTAATAGCTCTGTCTGTGAGACCATATGTGTCTATATCTCTATACAGGAAACCGTAGGTAATATAGGCCTATGCGAGGGAGAGTAGGTGTTTATCTGTATACATTGGAACACAGGTATTTAAACTGCAATTTGGGTTCTCATAGGTGTACAAATCTCTATTGGAACTTGGGTATTTTTAGTTTTATCCATGGATTCACAGGTGTCTGCTATTATTCTATGCGTGGGGCCGTAGGTGTTTATGTCTGTTATGGGACCATAGATGCCCCCTCGTTTAACTCACAGGCTTATGCCACTGATATCCCCCCCCCCTATGCGGGCTCATGTGGGGCTCTCTTTGGAAAATTCTAATTATTTTCTCATTTATTTGAAAGAATTTAACTATCGCCTATTGTGATCTGTCTGTAGAGATATTCACCTCCATTTCTAGCCTCTATTTCTCGAGCATTGGACTGAAATTGGTTGCTTTTATGCTGATTTTTAAATATGCGTGATTCACAAATTTAGGACCAAATCTTGAAGTTTATCACTGGCTTTCTTAATTTCCAGATATCTCCTCTGTAAATGTCGCCAAATTACTGAGTTCATCAAAAATCTTCACTTTAATACTTTGCATATATTAATTAACATTTCTCAGCGAAAAATGAGAGTTGCATTTGCTTTGCAGAATCGAGCTGTTCAATCGAATTTTATTTCCCCGGAATCTAATTAAAATTAATCTCGATGAAGATTGATTATTTTCGTTTCGAACAATGGCTGCACCCTGGACGAAAATCAGCAAGACTTAATTGGATAATGCCTCTCTCAACGTGATCAAAATCCGATGAAGCTCATTTGCTTCGTTCGTGCATTAATGCAATTAAAATTTTCGTATTTTAATGATCTTGAGAAAGGACATAATATCCGGTTGCTTGCTTCCAGGTAGACCATGTCTATTTAATTTATAAACAAAGTAATAAATAAATAAATATATATATAAATGTATTCGTGTAAGAAGTTATTGTTAGAAATTTAATTAGATATTTAGCTCTTTCTGTTATGGTTTTGATTGAATTAATTACGTCATGTGTTCCATCGCTGAAAGAAGCGTTTGCTGCCCTTGAAAAAGAAGCAAATGATCTGTTTTTTTAAAGGGAATTAAAATACTAAATACTAGTTAAAAGCCCGTCAAAATGACGGATAAAAACTAGTGTAAGATTATGTTTCATCAGGGATGGCCAACTCGCGGCACGCGTGCCACAGTGTGGCACGGCGGCGTTTTAACAGTGGCACGCTGAGACTTATTGAAAAATTAAGAAATTAAAAAAAATAATAATTTGTCAAAATCTGTAAAAACCCTACTCATACGCTACTGAAATTAATAGCGCTGGAATATATGCCCCTTTTAGCCTATAACAGCTACCCTATAACAGCGCACCTTTTATATATTTTTTGTATTTTGGAAAAGTTGGAAGTGGCACGCATAATATTTTTTTTGCAGATAGTGGCACTCTTCCCAAAAAGGTTGGCCACCCCTGTGTTAGACCCTTTTTAGGCAACGGTTAGATTCCGTTCATCATTTACCCCAAAAATGTGGAATCAACTATCTGCTCAAAATAATAAAAAAAGAACTTAACACAATTCCTGTTTCACAAACATTTTTTAATCTATCTATATATATATATATATATATATATATATATAACAGTTCCGTAACTGACTGACTGACATACAACGCACAGACCAAACCGCTGGACCTAAAGGGCTGAAATTTTGCATGGCGATTCTTCTTATAGTGTAGGGGTGCACTAAGAGAGAATTTTGAAAACTTCTCCTTAGATTTTTCAAAATTAAATTTTTAAGCTATTTTTGTAATATTCTTTAAAGTTTGCAATCAAAATAATAATCCGAGGGTTAGGAACTTTATATCAGGAGAAAGATCATAAAAATTCCTTTAAAATGAAAACTTTTTCGAATCTTTACCTCTGATGACTCGAAAAGAGACAGTTGCGAAAATGCGGGTGACAAGTCGTCTGCCATGAAGATCTCTTAGTAAAAATGCCGAGATCACGTGATCAGCAAACTAAACTTTTTCATTATTCGATTGAAGTGATATAAGTGCATAATGTAAGATGCGTTTATCTGAGTCAAATTTCATTAAAATCTAGAATTCCTCGGCTTTCAGATATTCTATTTTTGTGTGTCCGATTGCCTAATTATTCTGTAGTGGAAATAAATGGAGAGGTGACTAATTACATTCTTTAATTCAACAACCTCCATTTTCTGATTTTGGGTGAATATTCTTTAGTATGTTCTATTAGATTTGATTTGAATATTTTCTTCTACATTATTTTGTCTATAAAGATATCCTTTACGATTTTTTTTATAAATATCGTAAGGGGGTGCACTAAGTGTAGGGGTTTCGTTTTTTACATCAATTGTATACATTGATCGTTGTATGTATTATAAATATTATATATATAAATATATATATATATATATATATATATATATATATATATATATATATATACATATATATATATTTTGGCATTAATTACATACATTGACCGTTGAATTTAATTTGAATGTACTCCGCAACAAAGTACGGGTTTTCAGCTAGTAAACCCTATTTTGTGTAAAATCTTCTAAGTTTTTTTTTACCTATATCCCCTGTTTCATGCCACCGATGATTTTGATTATCCCGTCGGGCAGATCCCCGTACTTTTTTACATTGCTTCCCATAGATGGCCACGACTATAAAAACAGGATCAGAAAAATATATGCCAAAATTTTCAAATTATTGTTCTTGCGACGTATTGATTGTAATGGCAAATACGGGAAATATCAGCACACCAGGATCAAATTTTGATTGTTTATAATCTAGAATTTCAATTGAATGCCTTATTTGAATAGTGGTCCAACTCCATTCTTGTTTATTTTGAGATACAAAACCATAAATTTTAAGAAGTGCTGAGAAATGACTGCTAAAGTCTGATTTGTAATGCCCTCTGTTGGCAGCAGAAATAAGCTGGAGGTGTACCAGTTTAAAAATAAGATAGAATGGATTTGTATGAACATGAAAGTGAGTCTAACTCCATTTTTTTTAAAAATGGAGTTGGACCACTATTCAAATAAGGCCTTTAATTATTAGATCTGAGAAACAATTTAAAACTATTATTGAAATATTTTATAGCATGTTAATTATCATTAAAATGTTTCGTGAAATTAGAGTTTCCGTCTCTTTGCCCATTTTACAAATCAAGGGTTCTTGGTAGCCTTACGGTAGCGAGCTGGCTTTTGGAACTTAGGGTGCTCGAATCGAATCCCGGCACGCGCCGTTTGATACCTCAATGTCTAGGCCGGATATGGGCACAATAATTCAGTATACCTGAATGTCTCTCTATGAGATCGGACAGGATGGGAGAGGGTACGATCCACTCAGATGTCACTCCTGGGGGGGGGGAGGCAAAGTTGAAGTGGCAACTAGCTAAGACGAACTCCGACCATTGTGGAACTTTATATAAACTGGAACTGCACACTTCTGCCCGAATCCTATATGGACCTGGCCTGGAACCTCCACCAAGGGGCTTTAGAAACAATAACAAGTCAGGTAACAAACATGTTCAATAAAATGAATGAATTTTCAGTAGAATTTTCTTCACTTAACAAATGCCCATGAATTAATTGGGTTTTTCTTCGTTACATTCCTAATTTAAAACCAGAATGTGTCTTAGTAATGATGGGATATACATTCAGGCCTAAAGTAATGAAACGCGCTTGAACCATCCAACCAGAGTTTCCGTATATTTACCCATTTATAGAAATCAATATTTAATAAAATGAATGGACGTTCAGCAAAATATTTTTTCACTTAACAGATACCAACGAATAAATTGTATTTTTCTTCATTTCATTCCTGGTTTAAAACCCGGATGTGTTTTAGTACTGCATGGATATACATAAAGTTGTAAAGCAATGGAAGGTCAATGATCCATCTAACCAGAATTTTAATACTTTAAGCATTTTCAGAAATCAAACATGTTAGGCATAAATGAACGAATGTTCAGTAAATTTTTCTTCACTTAACAACAGTGATCAAATTGGGTTTTCAAATTACAATCCGAACTAAAATTTACAGCGTGTTTTAATATTGCTTGGATATACCCTGAAGTGCCAGAATAGAGTTAGACGGTCACATCCGAAATACGTAGCAACTCACAATTAATTATATATATATATATATATATATATAATTAATATATAATTAATATATATATATATGTCAAGGATTTAGTGGGAAAAGAATGATTATTCTAAATTTAAAGGGGGCTTGGGAATTAAATTATATTCGTGGCGTAATTCGCCTCTAATTGTTCGTATTTGAAGACGCGAATTGGGAAAAGGAAATTCACCTTTTCATTATATAATCTTGGCGCGCCTGTGGGTTCTGCGGTCGAGGAGGAAACATTTACATTTATCCTTGAAAGATGTCTGGTTTGGGCTCTGCGCATGTGCAGGGAGAGTTGGCGCGCGGAGATGCCCGCGAATTTTTGTCAGAACGCGGGAGTTAATCGTTGCTAGTGGACGCGTGTCAGCTGGGTCCACGATTTGAAAATGGCGAGCGCTCAAATATGCGCTACTTGGATCAGTGGTTGCTGGAAGATGAAATAAATGACTTGATTTTGCTGGAACTGTGCTTGTTTTTCGGATTTAGACTATTTACCACTCGCCACCAGTATTAACATGATGACTGCAAATTAATGTGAGAACAGGCAAACCACACGCCTGTCATATATATATATATATATATATATATATATATATATATATATATATATATGAGGCGGTGATACATTGCTGTAAGTCCAGAAGAGCAGAATTTGTTCCTTTTCACAGCGTTTCTGTGACGTACTTTCACGATGTAAGGACGCTGGCCCAGCGTTGATTCAACGTTACGGTGCTTATGTGGATGCGCGTGGGGAAATCCACATTTCTTAGTTTACATATAGAAGTCGAAGTCAGGATGTCCGTCGTAACTAATTTCTTCACTGGACTCGTCAATACATAAAACATATCTTTTCTTGCGCAATTCCCTTAATCTATCCCATAAATTCTCAGATCCGGAAAAACTGTAAATACTGTAAATATTTCTATCGTCGGCTTCAGTTTTGCTTTCATGTGTTGTGTGCAAAAAAATTGCGAACCATTTATTCCAATAACTATCATGGTACTTATATGTGCTGCGTAAGATTTCTTCAAAGTTCTCGGGAGATAAAATTCTTTTTATAAATTCTCGCCATTTTTCAAGAATAATATCTATAGCATACGTATGAGCAATTGCATACATTGCACAAACATCATAGATATTAAGATATCGGTAACATTGTCTCATTATCATGAGACAAAAAGTCTTCAAGTGTTTAAATTCTGATTTACTGATTTCTATAAATTCATGCTCCCTTTCTGTCATAGGTGTCTCTAACGTGCGTTGAAAATATTTGGAGAATTTGGACAATATTTGAACGAGGACGGAATCGAGGAGCAATTTACCTCTGCCTACCCCACTAGGGATGCGACATCGATGTCGATGTTTTCAAAACATCGATTTATTGAAGCCGATGTTTTTTTAACATCGATGTTTTGTGCTCGATGTTTTACGTTGTCTCGATTTTTTTTATTATGAAAAAGTACCATAATAAAAAAAATTACCACGTAGCATAATTTTCACACTCAGTAAATGTAAGTCTGAATTCTGAAAAGGACGAATACAAAAGGGGGAACGATTCCTTAGCAAACAGACAAATAGCAATCAACAACCAATGAACCAATCATAGCGCTTGGAATGTTTCTGACACACCAGAACCTTCCATTGGGTTTTATTTTACAAATAGTATATACACGAGAGCAGCCATTTAAATATTTGTTTTGTTCTTGTTTTATATAAGTTGACGTTAATATTATTAGTAAAATGCCTCCCAAAAGTACCGTTTGGAAATATTTTTGCAAAACCTCTGACAAATTGGCGAAATGCAATATTTGCCTGAAGTCCCTCAAAACTTCTGGCAATACCACGAATTTATCTGGACATTTGAAGGCAAAACATGGCGATATTTTCAACGAGAATTTTGAGTCATCAATGTAGCCCAACGCAAAAGAAATCAAGTCTTGGTCATTTGTGTCAGCCTAATCAGATTAAAATTAAATAACCCCCCCCCCCCTACGACTAACCGACGTAATATTAATGTTAGAGGTTACTACACCAGTTTAAAAAAATGGATGTTCTAAAACATCGATGTTTAAAAACATCGATGGTTTTTGGGCGATGTTTTATTAGCATCGATGATTTAATATTGAATATCGATGTTTCAAAACATCGATGTTTTGTTATCGATGTCGCATCACTATTCCCCAGGACGACCTACTATTTCTTCAAAAGATGAGTCAAGACGATTTTCTGCCTCAAGAAAAGGATGGGGTTCGATATGAATTCGCTCTGGAATGTTGCAGTAAAGATGTATAGTCAAAGTATCATCAGAAAGCAAATCAGATTGTTCTCTGAGTAGGGTCTCTCGGGCTACGAACTTGTCGATGCCAAATAACATTTTTTTACCTTCTTCAAGACAGCTCTGTGGTATTATGAACGACTGTGGAAATTTTTGATGTCCGGAAACATCTACAACCGACGTAACACAAGAAAAATCCAACTGCGGATAGAGACGTGACAAGTAAGACTTATCAGAAATTTGAAGGAAAACAGAAACATATCCCTTGTTTTTAATACTTTTGCCATTTGCATAAATTATAAGCGAAATAATGTCTCGGTAATTAAATTCGCCCATTACATAAGTACATATATGAGTAGTACATATACCAGGAATATGAACAACTTCATCACTAAAGTTGTTTATTTCGTGAAAAATATTTCTTTGATTGGTGGCATCAGCCGCTACAATAAATTCTGGTACTGAAGCAGTATTCATTTTGTTCAAATTTCTTTGACTTTTCTCTGATATAAACTATATCACATATAAATGTACATTTGATACTCACTAACGGTTATTCGGTAAGTTGAAAGTTGTTTTGTTTAAATTCTCTTTTGTTTAAATCAACAAAACAATATAAGAAAGGGTAGTAGCTGTCGTAGCTGATATAAACAAAACAATTTTGGAAAACTTTAAAAAATTCATATTCCTTTACATAGAAACAAATCGCTACATCATGAGGTAATTTAAAACTTCTTAAAGTGTTTATCTGTGATCAAACCATTCATTTACTATAATTACCGTTTCAAATGTGATTCTTACACAAATATAATTCATGAAATCACGAAATTTCTTTAATAACATACCATAAACAAAGGTTCATAATAATTATAATCAACAGTTCTTGAGACTCATTAGAAGAGTCACTCAAATCAGCAAATAATTTTTGGATACCGTTTAGATTCCAGTTCTTTGCTTAATTTATTAGAGAATTCTTCATAGACACAGAACTGTAGCTTGAAAACAATGATAAATGTTATTAAATCCAAATATTACCACTTCATTTCTTCAAAAGATAACGTATCGGGAGAATACAAGTATCAGATTGAAAAAAAATGGTTGAATATGAATGATTCGTTCAGAATGGTTCATTCCAGGAATCCTATAAAACAGTCTTGAATAACAGTTTTTCTTAGCATAGATATACTTTTATATCATCGCTGGCTAACAGCAAATATAGCAGAAAACTATAAACCCGAAGCATTGATTCTAAACTGAAAATAGTTAAATATTGTATCAAGTTTGTAATAAGTAATTGGTATAAAACTTACATAAATTCAAATACGGATTCATTGAATAGTTCACTGAAATGTATAAGCAGTATTCCTTCTCTGAACACTTCGATAAAACACACACCGATAAAATTCAAGTAAATGGAATTATGGAGCTGCTATACAGTCTTTCTGCAAATATATCACCATTCGATCTGGAATAGATCTTTTAAAACAGCATTACAAAATACTTCTCTGTCGCGGAGGTGCTTGAATATTCAAAACACTTGGATTTTTTATTTCAGCTTAGTTAAAGCTCAATGCTTTGCAAAGATTTGCGTAAAACCCGAATTAAATAAAGCGTTGAAAGTTATGCGTACGTATAGACCTGCAATTGCGATATGAACTGCCGAATCGATAGTGAAAGAGGGAGGAAAAGTTCATAGCTCAAATTTTAGAGATATCATGCCTTATGGTTATCTCTAAACTTTGTGTTTGTATCTTATCTCACTTTTCGAACAAGCGCAGTTGAGAAATTTATCAGTAAGTATAAATGAGATAAACTCTTTATTTTTTAAACGTATGTATTTTGAATTCTTTGCTTTTCAGTCACTTGAATATATACATCTAAGTAATTTGTTATGTTTGAATTTGTACTAAATGATCAACTAATCAGCTTAAGGCTGCTATGTACTAAGAAAAAAATTGGAATTTCCCTTTACCTCTTCTTGCAGACTCTTGTGTTGGGAGGAGTCCAGTTGACAGTTCGAGAATTCCCCCCCCCCTAGGATTGACATTTTGAAGGATTGTAATGGCTCTCTCTCTATAGGGGGGTTAAGCGCTGACCCCAAATTTTTTATTTAAAATGTATTTTTGTCAACTATTTACAGGTACATAAATGCTGATAATCAAATAAAATTGGTATTGTCAGATAGCCTGAGCTTTTCTGCAAAGCGCTCCAGGATTCATTTTGTAAATTTCGTCCACCGAAGGAATTTATGACCGTTTGAAACACACTATGCCAGATTTTCCCCCCAATAATTTAAATTTTAAAATATTAATTGCATTTTTTTAAAAAAACGAAAAATGTATACAAATGTAAAATTTCTTTCTCTATGACGGAGTACAATTTTTTTAAAAAAAACTTTGAATCCAAGTCGGCAATCCGTGGATAAATTTTCTCCATAGGTTAACATTGAGGTGAGCGAATCCAATGGGGTTAGTACATAGCAACCTTAAGAATTCGGCCATAGGAAAATTAGTTCAGTGTACTGTGTACTGACCTTACTGGATTTGCTCACCACTATGGAAACCAATGGAGAAAATGTGTTCAAGGATTCTCGATTTGGATTGAAAGATTTTCTTTTAAATTGTTTTCCGTAATATAAAAAGAAATTTTACACCTTGCGGCATTTTTTGTTTTTGAAAATAATTGCAACAAATTTTAAAATTTAAATTATTCGGGGGAAAAAAATCTGGTATAGGGTGTTCTAAACGCTCCTAAATTCCTTTGGTAGACGAAATTTATAAAATGCATCCTGTTGCAACGTATAGAAAAGATCGGGTTATCTGAAAATACCATTTTTGTTTGATTATCAGCATTTATGTAGCTGCTGATACATAAATTCTGATAGATAAGATATAAAGTGAATTAACTCTATATGTTAACTATCCTTAATAATCTAATAGTTACATATAGAGTTAACTTTGTCTCTAATAGTTAACTCTATACGTAACTATTAGAAATAAAGTTAACATATAGAATAGACACAACTTCTCTATATGTTAACTTTGAGTTGAGCGAATCCAATAAGGTTATTACACGACAGTCTTAAAGAGGTAATAAGGAAATCTGAGAAGATGAGGAAATTTGATCAACAAAACAGTCTGTGCGGTATGAGACATTACATATATACACTGAAGTGCCACTGAATTAGGGATAGCAAAGCCTATGCAAATTGTGTAGCGCTGCGCATCATGTATGCGCAAGTGAGGGCGCTGTGGTAACTGGATATATAGCGCGTACTATGGTTGTTCTGAATTAGTTGTTGGAATTGCCAGTATGGGTAAGCTGCCTGATTTAGACGCCTTTGAGCGCGGAAAAATCGTAGGTGCGCGACGCATGGGCCATTCAATTTTCGAAATCGTCCGACAGCTAGGATTTTCAAGGTCGACAGTGTCAAGAGTATAACAAGAATACATGGATGGTGGAAAAAAAAACTAGCGATCGGGCAAACTGCCTTGACAGTGCGTGGTGAGAGACGGCTCAGGCGTATTGTACGTAGCCAGCGAAGCCAAACATTAGCTCAAATTATCACGCAGTTTAATGATGGTGCCAGTCGTACAGTCAGTAAACGGACTGTGCAACGCTCGCTTCACCGTATGGGTTTCGGGAGCCGTCGACCTACGAGAGTACCATTGCTCTATACTCGCCATAGGGCTGCACGTCTTGCTTGGGCAAGAGAGCACGGAGACTGGAGTGTCGAGGACTGGAAACGAGTAGCATGGAGTGATGAGTCTCGATTCCGACTACTTAACGCCGACGGGAGGCTGAGAATATGGCGTCAGGCTCATGAAGCCATGGATCCTGCATGCCTGGCTGGAACTGTACAAGTGCATGATGGCTCAATCATGGTCTGGGGTGTTTTTTCATGGCACAGTTTGGGATCTTTGGTGCGTGTACCAACCTCCCTCAATGCAATTCGGTACGTAGAGTTGCTGGGTGATCACCTCCATCCGTTTATGCTGTTCTGTTATCCGCACGGTAATGGAGTTTTCCAGCAAGACAACTGTACCTCTCACAAGTCCCGGTTGATTACTGGCTGGTTGGATGAGCATTCCTCTGACTTCTCTGTCATGAATTGGCCACCTAGAAGCCCAGACTTAAATCTTATTGAACATCTTTGGGATGTTTTGGAACAAGGCGTGAAAGGCCATCACACAGCTCCAAAGAACCTTACTGAGTTATGGACAGCTTTAGCCAATATTTGGCAAGCCATTCCCGTGGAACGTTTCCAGAAACTTGTTGACTCTATGCCTCGTTGTGTGCTAGCCGTTATCAAGGGCAGAGGAGGCCCAACTCGTTACTAGGTAGGTGTCCCTAATTCAGTGGCGTCAGTGTATATATATATATATATATATATATATATATATATATATATATATATATATATGCAGAGAGAGAGAGGGGGGAACTTTTCTATGGCGGCCAGTAGATCATTGAAAAGAGTTCTCTTACATAGCACTTTGTCTATGGAATCTTTAATCGGATCTGATTAATATAGCTGAACACTATAGAGGGGTGACCGGCTACAGGTCTATCAATGTATATAATTATGTAAAACGTATTTTTTGGACCATAAGATTGAGCTTTTTACATAAAAAATTGAATTAAAATTGGGATGCGTGTTATGGTCATAAGGTAATAAAAAATAAATTGAAAAATTTATTATATATTTTATATATATTCTATATATATTACTTATTATACACATTTTTATATTATTTAAGTAAGAAAATGAAAATATCTTTTTATACTTCACAAAGTACAAATTATTCTTTTGGAAACATCCTCGCATATGTTTGACGTCGTATCATCAGTAGCATCTTATGGTCCGAAAAATACGGTACATAAACACTACCTACCTATAAGTATTTGGACACCTGTGATAGAAAAGAAAAACAAAATTTATTCATATTCAATTTTTGGTAGAGCCTCCAAGAGAGGCAATTACATCCTCAATCCTCCGAGCCATGTTTTCCACAAGTCCTTGTATGATGGCCAGTAGTATTTTTTACCACTCGGCTTGGAGAAGGCATGTACATTCTTTCGCCGATTTTGGATGGTTGTTGAACCCCAAATTCGGCGACCCAACTCGTTCCAGAGGTCCTCGATAGGGTTCCGGTCTGGGCTCAGGGCAGGCCAGTCCATACGGTTAACCCCATTCTCACCATTCCAATCCATGGTGTACCTCGCAACATAACATCTGGCGAAACACCCCCGATCATAATTCCACCTACGCCAAACATTACTGCAACACAGTGAACCTTCGTTGCTCCAGATAACTCATTTCCACTGATCTACTGTCCACTTTCGACGTGCTTTGCACCACATTAACCGAGAGGCGCGGTTGGACTTTGTGATCAAAGGCTTATGTGTTGCAGCACGACTATGAAAACCAAGCAGATAGGTTTTTTTATGGATGGTATTCATCGATAAAACACTATTGGATGCCTGTTGAATCTTCTGGGGCATATGAAACATCGATTGGGTAAGGTTCTTCCGAATTTCTTTGGACAGAACCCATCGGTCTCTATCTTACAGTTTCGTGGCTCTGCTGACTCGGGGCACTTTCCGACAATCACCGCTCACCTTCCACTTCTGAATCACATAGGCCACTGTCCATTTTGGGTAATTCAGCTCGCTAGATATGTCCCTTAAGGATAGGTAATTTCTGTGATACCCGAAGATTGCACCCTTCTAGAAATCAGGCAGCACTTCTTGGCATCTTGCATGCGACTAATGCCAGTGTTTTTTCCTACACGACATTTAACGGCGGAGGGCGTGACGTATATCAGGACCACAGATATCGTCATTTGCATGGGTGTCCAAATACTTATTGATAGATAGTGTATATATATATATATATATATATATATACAGACCTAGGGGCGTAAATTATATTTAAGTATACTCCATTAGGGTAAAATGAGTTAAAATATAGGTAAATTAGCGGTAAATGGTTATTAACTACTAGGAATTAACGATTAGTTAACATCGGAGCCAACATATGGCCGTAATTGTCTGTGAAAAGAATTAAGCAAAGCACAGACTTTGAGGGAATTGGTGCAGGAAATGACGTCAACAACGAAATTCCAGAATATTCGAAGTACAGGTAGAAAGCATGTGCTTTTTGGGTAACGCGCGAAGAGAATATGCAGATTAGTGTTTTTCGCCTTTGATATGGACGCGTGTCGTGGGCTGAGAGATGATGGGATATGGCGGATCTGATTGAGTTATAATTAATGTTAATAAAGAAAATCCTTAACTGTTTTTAAGTAGTTGTTATTTCCACCGGCCTATTCATAATGACTGCCATTCAGTGTAATTTGTTTAGGAAAAGAGTTATGTGGTAAGCTATGTTGTTTAGGTTAAGCTAATTTATGATTTGAATTTTGTATCGAAATAAATGTTAGGTTTTTTTTATTTTTGTAGGTTTTGATTTGTGATTTCCACGTAACAAATAACAGGTAGTAAACTGGGTTTTCTACACTACAATCCAAATTTACAATTGAACGTTTTCGCACAGCATGGATGCACATTAAGATGTAAAGTAACGAAACGAAAATGAACCATCTAACCAGACTTTTCTTGTCTTTAGCCATTTATAGAAATTGAATATTTCTTCAGTATATGTTCAGTAAAAGGAACATATACTGAACATATATTGAACGATACATTTCATTCAATATATGTCCAGTAAAATGAATGAACATTTTGTAAATTCTTCACGTAACAGACACCAGAGAGTAAATTGAGTTTTTCTACTCTACATTCCTAATTAAAAATCGGAATGTTTCGGTACTGCATGGATATACGTTAAGATGTAAAGTAACGAAACGTAAATGAACTATCAAACCAGACTTTCCTTTTCTTTAACCATTTATGGAAATGAAATTTATGTTCAGTATATGTTCAGTAAAATGAACATGTACTGAACATATATTGAATGATACAGTTGTTGTTGTTGTTGTTGACTTCTTCCCCTTGGTCCAGCCTCAGGCTACAAGGTCCATGAGCTCCATGGGCTCAAAGTCCATGAGGTCAAAAGACTTCAGAAAATCATAAACTAAAAGAGGACTGGAATAAAGGTCAATTTTGTCCAGACCAGCACAGTGCAAAATGTGGTCGGGAGCAGCCTGAGCAGAGTTACAGTTAGTGCACGTTAGATACGTCTTCTGCCCAAGTTCAAAAGTGAGACACCTGATGTGTTCACTTATGAGCCTACTTATGATGGACTGTATGGCTCTATCAGCCCAGATGGTAAGGGCACCACCAGGAGCCTGTCTATTAAACCAAGGGTGGGTCGGAGGAATATTCCATAGTCGCAGGTTTGAGGTTCTGATCTTGGAGCAAATTTCAGAGAAGGTCAAAAACCGATTTGAAATTGCGCCATCAGAAGCGCCTTTCTTGGCCAAATGATCAGCATTTTCATTGCCAAAGAGGTCAATGTGAGAGGGTATCCATTGAATGAAGATTTTACGCCGAAAAGAAAGTTGTTTAATTGTATTAAGTATAGAGACAGATGTCTTGTCGCCAACCTTATTCCAGTTACATAAGTGCTGGATGGCACTACGACTATCGGATAAGATTCAGATATTAGTGCCTCCTCAATGGCAATTGCCTCCTAAATGGCAGAGTGCCTCCTCAATGGCAATTAGCTCAGATCTAAATACAGAGCAGATATCTGGATTCTTGATCTTAAGTCTACTTGAAAAGTCAGGGGCCTTAATGAAGATTCCGCTACCACAAGAGCCGAGATCGTCTTTGCTGCCATCAGTATAAATCAGAATATCTGTGGCTGGGATTTGGTTAATGATTTCCAGAGCAAGTTGGCGTAGGTAATCAGGCAAGTCTTGCTTTTTGTTACTATGAGTTCTAAGATCAGGCTGAAAATGCACTCCAGGAAACCCTCCAAGGGGTTAAAGATTGTTCTCAAGGAGTGTTTCTCAACATCCTGATTTAATAATTCCATCAAGTGAATACGAGAAGATGGGCTGTCTCTTTTTAATCTTTGTCTGTTTGTCCAATTACCGAGATAATTTGCTGTGCGGTTATAAACGCCAAAACTGTAAAGCTTGTTAAAATATCTAGCCAGTAACACGTTTCTTCTCAACTTTAAAGGCTGGATATCGCATTCAAATAAAACCAAATCTGTGGGGCAGCTATGTCTCATGCCAGTAATAATGTGAGCAGCACTTGATTGAGCTCTCTCTAGTTTTGCAAAGTTAGTGGATGATGCACAGAAATAAATATGAGAGCCATATTCCAAAATAGGTCTTATCAAGGAGGTATATGTTAATCTAAGGGTATTGACATTTGCACCCCAATCTCTTCCAGCCATATATTTCAAAAGGTCTAGTCTCTTTCTTGATTTATTAACCAGATAATCTATATGTCTGTTACTCAGGATTTCTGGATCCAAACTGTATCCCAGATATTTTGGGTGTTTTATAATGAACGATACAGCTCATTCAATATATGTCCAGTAAAATGGATGAACATTTTGTAAATTCTTATTCGCGTAACAGACACCAGACAGGAAATTAAGTTTTTCTACACTACTTTCCTAATTTAAAATCGAAATGATTCAGTACTGCATGGATATATATAAAGATGTATAGTAACGAATTGTAAATGAACCATCAAACCTGACTTTCCTTGTTTTTAACCATTTATAGAAATTCAACATATGATCAGTATATGTTCAGTAAAATGAACATATACTGAACATATATTGAACGATACATTTCATTCAATATATGTTCAGTAAAATGAATGAGCATTCAGTAAACTCTTCTTCACGTAACAAAAACCACGGAGTAAATTGAGTTTTTCTGCACTACATTCCTAATTTAAAATCGAAATGTTTAAGTACTGCATGGATATACATTGAGATGTAAAGTAACGAAACGTATACAAACCATCAAGCCAGACATTCCTTGTCTTTAGCCATTTATAGAAATTCAACATATGTTTAGTATATGTTCAGTAAAATGAACATATACTGAACATATATTGAACGAAACATTTCATTCGGTATATGTTCAGCAAAATGAATGAAAATTCAGTTAATTCTTCTTCAAGTAACAAACACCATAGAATAAATTGAGATTTTACGAGTATACACTACATTCCTAATTTAAAACCGGAATGTTTTAGCACTGCATGAATATATATTATGATGTAAAATAACGAAACGTAAATGAACCATGAAACCAAACTTTCCTTGTCTTTAGCCATTTATAGAAATCCAACATTATGTTCAGAATATGTTCAGTAAAATGAACATATACTATACATACATTAAAAGATACATTTCATTCAATATATGTTTAGTAAAATGAATGATAATTCAGCAAATTATTCTTCTTGACGTAACAAACACCACGGAGTAAATTGAGTTTTTCTACATTACATTCCAAATTTAAAATCGGAATTTTTCAGTACTGCATCGATATACATTAAAGTGTAAAGTAACGAAACATAAATGAACCATCAAACCAGACTTTCCTTATCTTTAGCCATTTATAGAAATTCTACATATGTTTAGTATATGTTCAGTAAAATGAACATTTACTGAACATATACTGAACGATACATTTCGTTCAATACATATGGAATGAAATTTATTGTTCAATATATGTTTAGTAATGTTCAGTAAATTGAATATATACTGAACATATATTGAACGATACATTTCATTCAATATATATTCAGTCAAATTAATGAACATTCAATAAATTCTTCTTCACGTAACAAACACCACGGAGTAAATTGAGTTTTTCTACACTACATTCCTAATTTAAAATCGGAATGCTTCAGTACTGCATGGATATACATTAAGATGTAAAGTAACGAAACTTAAATGAACCATCAAACCAGACTTAATGCGTCTTAACCAATTTATAGGAATCCAACATCTCTCATGACACGCGCCTCATGACAGTTAAGTTTCAACGCGAGAATTCCCTAAATTTTCCCGGCGGCCAAACATCTGTCGCGAGAGATCTGTCACAATCAATAAAACGTCTGAATCAGAGGGAAATTCCGGCCTCGTCTATTTATAAACAGGATTTGACACTAATGGACCAGAAGGGGTTCTCCTCGTTATTAATTGCTCCAGCCCGTCAGCTGACTGTTCCACTTCGACTCCTCCATCACTTTATCGAGGTGTCAATATTTGCTATAAATACGTTAGTGTTTGTCACCTACATTTTCCAAGGTTGAAAGAAACCAAAGTTAAATCTTTGCTTATTGTGATAGATGCAGAGATATCACTTTAATACAGGATTTGATTTTCGTTAAATTAAGAATTACAATTGTTTTTAAATCTCAAAAATCAATCGAGTGACAATATTTTTCAAATTAACTTTCCCTTTTAATGCCTTTTAAAAAATATTTATATATATATTTTTTTTAAATATGAAAATAATTAAATTACTGAAAAATCAAAAATTAAATGAAGGTAATAAATAAATTTTTTAAAAAATATTTAAAATTATTTATAAGTATAAAATTTATAGGTAATTATTTTATATTATTCAATATTAATTTATTATTATTTATTTACGAATTATAAAATAATTCATATTTATTTCATATATATATATATACAGTTGGTTCTCTGTTTAACGACGCTCTACTTAACGACGATCTCTATTTAAAGACGATATTTCCCGGTCCTGGTCCCTCCGACATAAAAAAATTCTATTTAACGAAGATTTTGTTTCTATTTAACGACGATTTTTTCTTAAATGATAAACTTTTTCTTCAACATTTTATTTACAGGAGGATTACTTTCTGTGGGGGAGTTTGGTTTCAATAGCAGACCCAGAATTTCCTTTATGTTTTTGCAATCATAGACTTGTTGCAGTGAAAAAACCGGGGGGGGAGGATTACTATTTCTCGGAAGATCGAACATTCTTCCCTGGTGTATCGAATTTCTTAGTGCGGGTGTGGAATCACTCTATTGTACCTACCATGTTCTCATGTGATTTACGAGCTGTCCAAAAGCACCCCTCTCTCACTCCTTCTGGGAAGTACGTGTTCATGTTTAGAGAATTCATGGCTGTGTGTAGGAGCTCATTCCAGTACGAATACGAGGTGAGCAGAGCAAAATGGCATCAAAGCGAAAGCATCTTACGCTACACGAAAAAGTAAAAATTATTGAAAACTGGGAAGAAAGTGTTGGAATAACAAAAGTCTAATTCGCAAGACAATTTCGGCTACCCGAGTCTACTCTCAAAGGCATTTTAGCAAGCAAAGAGAAAATTCTTGAAGCAGCAAAAAAATTTGGTTTGGGATCCAAACCCAAACGGCAGAAAATTCAATGTGGCCGATCAGAAGAGTTTGATAAAGTCCTGCAATGGTTTCATCAAGCAAGAGCATGTAACATTCCAATTTCCGGAGTGATATTTAAAGAAAATGCTATTATTCTGGAAGAAAAGTTTGGAATGCAAAATTTTCAGGCTTCGGCTGGTTGGCTAACAAAGTTCAAAGAAAGATACGGGCTTGTATTTAAAAGCATATCTGGCGAAAGTGGCTCCCTAGATGAAAAAATAGTGGATGAATGGAAAATAGTGCTGAAGAGGATATTA